>CM041776.1:462864862-463045815 GCA_023374045.1 Limonium bicolor
TATAGCAATGAAGATGGTGTATGGTCTTATGGTAAGGTTATGTATATTCAGGATTGGGTAGACGCTCACTTGTCGATGTTTAAGGTTTATGGACTTAGTGTGATGTATAGGAGTTTCTCGTTATCACTGCGGTTGGCAGTTTATTTGTATTGGAAGTTGGAGGTAGTTTGGCTGCGTTGCTCGCATGGGCGAGTAACGGCCGGTGACACCCGAGTGAGTTTTGTAATGGTTATTTGTTTTTCCGCTGCGAGACGTTTTATTTATTGCTACGTGAGAGATTATATCATGATTATGGAAATGGGTGTTACATTTATAATATTAATAATTATTATAAATTATTGCACATGCTATTTTTTAATAAACTTATCCCGCATTTTTATTATGGAAAATGCTAATTTATAGTCATAATATTTCAATTGTATATCTAAGTAATTCAAATATATATATATTTCCTATAGCGATAAATATATAAATATATTTGTTTGTATTTAGTGAAGTGTAGCAATCATTATGTTATTATTTAAAATATATATTGATAATGTTATTGTATTATATATTAAAGTTATACGTTTAGTTTTCTAAGAAAGAAAAATTCTTATAATCAATGTAACTTTTTTCCTAATTTATATCCTAGTAATGTTCACTTCAAAAAATATTATAGGTAAATAATAAAAAGCATCTTCAGGAGCGATTTGTATTGGGTTTCAACTTTCCTTACCCTTTGAGATTCAGAACTTTCCTTACCCTTCTATATTATTAGAAAACATGATAATCGGTTTATTCGGTGTAAGATTTTATTAATTCCAATTTGTAAATAAATTACATAGAATAATATTTTATAATTTGAATGTTATAAATATGATTAAAAAAACTACTAATATATTTCCTCTACACCGACTTTACTAATGTGATCTATATTAATAGAGAAGTCATCCCACCAAAGATATATTTCCCCCTCGTTTTTTTTGTTTTTGGGTCCATCCCCTTGGTGGATGCTCGCAACGCTTCTTGATATCCCATTCTTGTGTGTTTTGTATGAATGTCGATCAGCGGTGCTAGGGTAGAGTTTTCTCATCAGTGAAGACAAAGAGTTCGTATTCCTTGTTGAAGCCTAAGCAAGTAACAAAGAAACAAAGAGAAAATTCTACCATACCATGGACAATCTCGACGGGTGGAATTTTGAAGAAATGTTTGATGATGAGTTCCTGGCAAGTGTGTTTAGGGTGGATGAGGGGAAAACCAGCCAGAACAACGACATTAATCAAGATTCTCCTACTACTGGATCAGTAATGAACACAACGGAGAAGAAGAATCCAAACGATGAGGGGGTTTATAAGCCACAACTGCTGCAAAACGGTAAACGTAATTACATTGAATACTTTATTATGATTTGAGTTGTAATACATTTTAAAGTGATACACATATACAAGAACTGTTGAAGATCAAGTATAAGTCCCACATTGGAAAAATTATATAGCTACTAAGTAGTTCATATAGCCTAGGAGTTACTCCATCTAATGCCAATTGGTTTTAGGATGGAACCTCATGTGCTATTGGGTCTTAGTTGCAAATATTCACGCAATAGAACAATTAGAAAGAATTGGATAAAGTGAGTTTATTATTGAAATACCCCAAACATTAATTACCCTAATTAGCAAGGGATTAATTAATGATTAATCACCAAATAAATATGTATAGTCCAAGATGGACATCAAATCACACATAAAGATCATGAATTAACCTCACATAAAATGATGAACTAAATAGGTTACATTAATAAGGCGAAAACAACACAACATGTAACACATTAATACATGTCCTAATATCACAAACAATGTGATAGGATTATATAAATTAATTTATATAGTCAAAACAAATTATAAGTGCAATAATCACTTATATATACACATAAGAACAAGAAAATAACATATGTCACAACCTAACACATAAACCTAGTCATAATGTACAACTTTAAGGTGTTACAACATTAAGTCACAAAAATCTGAATTTTCCCCCCAAAAGCAAGTCAAATTCAGCCGCCTCACATGCCTAGGAATAAGACAAGACCAAAGAGGAAAGGAGACAAGCTCACTTTCCCTCCTTACACACACCTTGACTATTATCACATTTACTTACTAATACCTCACTTTTCTCTCTCTTTCACTTTGCCCATGCTCTCACCCATGAAATCAGACATCTCCTCCCCTTCCCAGCCGTCTCCAACTCAGCCCATCACCATCATCTTCTACCTTGAGCTCCAAAGGACAACAATGGTGTTTTAAGCTTCTTTTCCTCTTTTAATGCCTTAAAACCTCATTTTCTTGCCCAAAAAAAATACAACAACCCATCCTAACTATCCTTGACCAAAAATAGCTGATCATGGGCCAATAATAACATGGAAAATCAGTGGAGGAAGTCTAGCTAAAGTTCTTGCAAGAAAAGGTAAGAAAAACCCCTAAAACTCTCTTTTCCTTCCATTTTCGAATTTGAAACTTCAACCACTTACTCCTCTCTTGTCATGTCCAAAAATATAAGTTTGGGAAGCTCAAAAACACCACCCAAAACCGTGGGTACCAAGGGCTTGACAAGATCAACAAAAACAAGGTAAAAATGTGCTCTAACTTCCATCCTTGTTTTAGCCTTATATGGCCAAATTTTCCACCATTTTTAACACAATTATCTTCACTTATATCTTACCGGAACATTGGTGTCCTCCACCCACATCCATGGCCGAAATCATAGCAAGGGATTCTCCAAAGGTAAAATCTCCTAATGTTGAGTTTTAGTGCTCAAATCTTGTTTTTCCTTCGATATACACATGTAATCACTACCCAACTCTTTTCCTAGTGTTGACTAAGAACTTGGAAGTGAAAAAATCAGCTCTCAAGAGCCATAAGGTAAAACTCAACCCCTAAAACCCATTTTTAAGACCTTAAACTCTAGATCTTGTTTATCAAGTTTTAAAGCTCTAAATCTACTTCTCTTTCCTCCTATGAACCATGGAAAAACTGGAGTGATAGTGGTGGGAGTTCTAGGCCGAAAATACAAGGGGTGAATGGTGGAGAAATATCAACTTTGAAGGGGTAAGTTACTTAATCAAGTCTTATGGTTTTGAACTAAGGTCTAAGCTTGTATAGTGTATAATTTGACCAAAACCTGTTACAAATGTAGTGTGGAAAATACAAGAGGATTCCAAGGAGTTTTGAAGCCTTGAAACAAGTAAGTGAGCTTAAAACATATTTTTAAGCTTTAAAGTAAATTACCTTGTCAAAACAATTAGGCCGAGAATGCAGTAGGTTATATGGGTGATTTTGACTGAAAAATGTACTTAAACATTATGGTAACTTGTTTAGCTAAGTTACTTAGACAAATAATGACTTACAATAGCTTAAAAGTAACAAAAAGGGGTTAAAATGCAAAAAACTAAAAGTTTCTGGTCCCAAGTGTAAAAAGCCGAGAATTAGCTATTATATTAATCATTTTTATGTTATTAAATGTTATATTTGAAGTTTTTAATAAGGCCAAGTGTTTAGGTCATTTCTATGTATTATTTAAGGCTTTTTATGCTTTATAAGTTATGTATTTGATTAGTATAAAATGTGGTGAGGAACTATGGGCTGTTTGGTGAGTTCAAAACCACCTAAAATTATCAAGGAAAAATACCTACGAATTTGAGTGGAAGTTGGTTCAAATGTAAGGTTAAAACTAAGTTTAAAGGTGATTATAAACTTAAATATTGTTCTAATGTACAAAAGGGTAAAACATGGGTGGTTAAGTGTAAATTAACTAAATTTAGGGTGTCAAATTAATATATGGCCGAAAGTTAGGCCTCATTTGGAGTTTGGATGAAAGATATAAGTTTTTGTAAAGTTTAGGGCCTTAATGGTAATTCTAGGAAGATTAGGGGTCAAAATGTAATTAAGAGAAATATAGGGTAACAAATAAATATTATGACAGTAAGGGAGCTGTCTTAGAATTTTATAAACATAAAATATTAATTTTATGAAATTAAAGTGTTAAATGTAAAACTAGAGAAACAAATGTGGCAATTTCGTAATTAGTGGTAAATGCTGGTCGAAGGAGTATTGGGTGGTCAAACTTGACCACATGTGATGTGTAACCAAGTTAGGAAAATAAATAAATTGATTTGGGAATTTAAATAAAGTATCAAGTTTTAAAAAATGAAATTATAAAACTATTTGGGGTGTTTGTGTGATTTTTGAAAGTTGAGGGCTGGAATGAAATTAATATGACTCTAGGGGTCTGTTTGAATTATTTGAAAATTTTGGGCTAGTTTTGGTAATTTAATAAACTAAGGATTATAATATATAGTTTAAGTATTAAAATGTGACATTTATAAAACTTATGGGGTTATTATGTAAATAACTGAAAATTTGGATGGAAATAATATTAGGACAGCCTAGGGGCTGTTCAATAATTTAAGAAATTATTTTTGGATTTTTTAAAATTAAATAAGTTAATATGTATAATATAAAGTTCTAGGTATTAAATTGTAAGTTTACAAAATAAAGAGGGGTAATATGTAATAAAAAGAAAGTTGTGGGCAAGTAGAATAAATATGAAAAATGGTGGGGTGCTGTTCGAATTTATGGGTATATATATAGGTGTATATTATAATGCTTGGGAATCTTAGGTTATAAATTAAGTAAGGTTAGAGATGTAACAAATATAATATTTGAGTGATTTCATAAATAATCAAAAATGAATGGGGAAGGAATTAAATTTCCAAAAATGTCATGGGTTGGTTTGGAATTTTAAAAGTATAGGCTGAATATATTATCAAGTTCAAAATGTTATAAAGTGACATTATGTTAAAGTATAAGAGAGTATATTATAAAGGGATTATTATGGTTTAAATATGCCTTGTAAACAATCACATAAAATGATGAGATTAAATTTGGGAATTGGGGAGTATAACATATGGTTGGAAACCTTATAATGTAAGGGACATGATAATGTATAAATACCTTAAGATCAATCCGTGGTAAAAGATTTGTGAATAAATAACACAAATAAATACAAGTGTGTTTCACATAGAATAATGAATTAATTCATTATGAGGAAACTTTATAATTCACATATTATGAATTTATAACACAAGGTAATCATGCAAGGTGAATGACTAACCATATAAGATCAATGTGGAATGAACTATGGGTTAGAGGTATAATCACAAGTGTTATAGTATGATGTAGTATGCGTAAATAAATAAATATCAACTACAATGAAAAGGTTGACTTGAAACATTGACCAAGTCAAACTACATTGACCAATCAACACAACTTGACCAAGTAGATTAATTGACCAACACACAAGATATTATATAGTTGCAAGTGGAGATATAACTTGGTCAAATGAGACATGGTAACAAACCATATTATATGCATGCATAAATAAATGTATATAACTAGCCATGCATGCACATAAGTGTGTGTATGTATACATGCAACGACAATTAACCTCGATAAATGCATGAGTGTTAAGAGTATAATTCCTACGTACTAAATATTATTACAACATCAAATATTACGTGCTCGTAAACTATTATAAAACAAAAACCGACACCCCGAGGGTTAATGAAACCCGAGTTAAGCAAATAACCGACTAAGGGGTTAACTACGGGATGATGACTAGAGTCTATTATGGAATGGTTAAGTAGACTCGTAATACAAACACTAATATTAGAGCAATACATATTCCAGAGATACGGGCCGATAGATACGAGCTTCGGTGCGAGCGTAGAGGATAAGAGTGATACGTCACGCTAGCATTGTTCAGCGGTGAACGGTATGTTATTGTATGTTCTGATTGTGTCTGAGGACTTCCTCGGGTTTGGACGTGTGAAATGTTTGACAAGAGGATATGTGTGCTTGTATGTGAATGCGTTATATGATTTATCTGTCGAATACGTGCGCCATTATTTTGTACGCGTTAGTCATTCGAAATGAGACAGATACTGAACACATGTATATGGATTTATATATCTTTAATTAAGATATGAGTAGTGATAGAGAAACGTCACTCATGA
The DNA here is from genome assembly GCA_023374045.1 of Limonium bicolor. Classification (NCBI taxonomy): domain Eukaryota; kingdom Viridiplantae; phylum Streptophyta; class Magnoliopsida; order Caryophyllales; family Plumbaginaceae; genus Limonium; species Limonium bicolor. The sequence continues at coordinate 462,870,912 of CM041776.1, forward strand.
AAGGATAATAACATAAATGATTTATCCTAAGAAAACCCAAGAAGAGACAGGAATACCGTTCTCAAGAGGAAACGAACTCGAGTACTGAAATACACTAGATGACTTCTAGGTATACATTAAAGACCTGAAATGTCCACATACATTCGAGAAGTTAATCACTAGATAACCTAAGATTGAATCTTAGGCATTAAGATTAAGAGAACTTAATCAATTCAGTGAGAGGTTGGTTATGGTGGAAAAAAAATTGAAGATGGTGAGAAATCCAGGACCGCCTGGTTGCGCATTGTGATCACAGAGGGGACGACTGACAACAGGTCCACTCAAGGAAACTCCAAGTATCGTATGGCTGCTTGGTCGGAGACACCGCTGTTGGTGGAACGAGAAATTGGGCCCCAGTAACATTGTATCCTACAACTTTAAGTTGTGGATTTCCAACAAATGAAAACTTTGTTGGACGGAGGCACTGCCGCTGGTGTAAGGGCATTTGGGCCCAGAATTTGTGTAGGATCGGATGGCTAACTCAAACCAACTCAAGGTGTGAGTCTGTGAGATGGTTTGACTCAATAAATCTTTGTATGTAAGAACCCTTGAGACGTAGAAAACACTTAATCGAATTGGTTGAACTGAGTGCGCAGAAGATTTAAGGAATTAATCGGATTAATGCTTTGAAAGATAGACAAACTCTGTGGAGCTCAACAAGATACACAAATAAGCTATTTTATTCTCTGGTCAAAACAAAATAACTTACAAATTCCCACTAAGTAGAAGAGATCTACTTCGTGGTTTTTCACTCACTCACCGAATACACTTTCTGATCAGCTCAATGGTAAGTGTAGCAAAACTAGGATCTTCCTAGGTAGAGTCTATCTAGATGCACTAACTGATTTGGTACAAATTCTCTCTCATGGCTTACAATGGCAATTCTCTCTCTTATGGCTTACAATGGCAATTCTCTCTAACCTCTGGAATATATCTCTATGAAAGCGTGAAAAGAAACTAGCTATTACATGACTTATTTATACTAGTTCTAGGAGCAACAAGTCGAAGGAGTTAGTTCCGAAATTGTCGGAACTAACTTAGTGGGCAGCGTCTTCAGGTAGTGCTAGTCTGACTTGGGCTGCGAACTTCGGATGCGACTGGGGTGGAGACATGACCATTGGGGCGTTGAAGTGTTGACGAATCCGTTCCTTAGTTTCCGCTACAGCATAGAAGAGTCTGTGGTGTTTCTTCAGTTGCTCGAACTCTCTTGTAGTTTGGTGCGCAACTCGTTCTTTGTGTTTTTCCGAGGACGAGTGACTCCGTCGAGGTGATTGACTATCTCTGCAACACTTTTATGTCTCAACAGTTCCCCCTTGTTGCTGATGATAGCAAACCTCCGTGAATCCCGATTGAGTCAATCCTGAAAAAGAACAAAAAACACAAAGAACTAGGGGAACCGACCTTGTCGAAGATCCCCCTTAATAGCAGCATAGGAGTCCAGAGACTCCATTGTGGTTCCCCCTTATTCGTTGAGAGACTCCAGGCAAATAACATAGCAGATAATAAGTAGGCATTTAACGGGCATAATAGAGTAGGCAGTTTAATCACTAATCCACACAATCCAGCAGCAAGAATTCAAAAGCAGTCCAAAAAACAACAACAGAATTGCCCGTACACCAGACGGATCACCGCTTCCCCCTTTTGCTTTCATCAGAGGGAAGGCCGATTAGTCACACAGAGTCAGTCAAAATATTCACAAACAAACTAACAAACAATGTTTAGAACTTAAAATAACCTAAGTTCTAATACCACACACACACACACCATAGGCTAGGGTTCGGGGATGGGGTTAAGGGTAGCTTGAATGTCAAGGAGGTTGTCCTGCATGGCCGTCAAAGCCGTCTCAATCCCAGAGAGTCTGTCCAGCATCCGAGAGTTGCTCTGAGTTAGCTCTGCTGTCTGTGAGAGGAGTCGATTGACCTTCTCCAAGATTTGAAGAAGAGTGTCGTGAGGGACTGTCTCTTGGGAAGTCGAGGGACCAGCCATCATTGGAGTTGACGGTGGAGGCAGCAACTTGGATTTGTCGATTGACGTGAGCCGGTTCAGATATCGGAGGTTGATAGTGCCGGCTTCCTCGATAGACTCTGTCGTGGATGTCGCCAGAGGTACCTGAAAGAATTTGAATATGCGGGGCAGCTAGAACACATAACCGAGGGAGTGCTTTGGGGTATCGACAGACTGGGCCAGATGATGGAGAATTAAGTGGGCCAGATTGAGAGGGTGATGGTTGATAATGCAGTACATAATAGCTAGGTCTAAACAGTTGACCATTTGATTTCCCTCCTTTCTTGGAACAATGTTTTTGATGACAAGGATGTGGAGAAGTTGGTGGAGTATCGAAAGATCACAACGGGGGATTGGGGAACCCACTTTTCTTTTGGAAGAGAAAAACGGTAGATTGTGTTGTGTGGGACCCCGAGAATATCAGGAATGACACCTTTTTCATAGAACTTCAGATTGTTATGAGGGACTCCAAGAACTTTAGACAGTTTCTCAAGATAAAAAAAGACGGGAGTGGAGTTTACGAAGGACTGTGCGGCACCGTTTCTAATGACAAGGTTTTGGTAGAAGTCGAGAGACTCTTGTGGATACCAATCACAGACCTCAGAAAATAAATGCGTCCACCCCTGAATCTCTAACATTTTGACCAACTCTCCGAGATTAGTAGACAAAGCCTAAGAAAAGTCAAGAAATTTACCCTTGACAATGTTTCTCCGCAGCAGGATCAGAAAGCATATAACGTTGAGTGAAGGGGTCGATCTTTGCACTGCGGCGCTGCGGCTTGGGTGGCTTCTGTGTTCTTGTGGAGGTTGTGCCGGTAGAGGTGTCGTGACTGTTGGCTGGTAGTTCTTGTACCGGGGAGGACTCTCCAGAACCTGAGGAGGCTGGTTAGACCTTGAATGATGAGCGGAGGACACATTTGGTTGTGGGGCGGGTTGTTGTCGCCTTTTGTTTTCGGGGTTTTGGTTTTGGAGATGGTGGAGGAGTTGGGGTTGCCGACTTTTCATGAGATTGTTGGGGAGTGGGTGTTGGAGATTGTTTGGGTTCAGTTTGTGGTGGTTCATGGGCTGGGTCTTTGGGTATGGGGTTTGGCTGATGAGGTGGTGGGGACGGCGGTTTTGTTTGGAGTGGGGTGATGTCTTCGACATCGGTTTCAAGAATGTCAGTCTTGGCGGCGGATGGAGGTGTTGGTTGTTGGGATGTGTCGTGGGTGGAATGCGGTGGTGTGGCGGAGTGTGTGGGAGATGAGGTGGCGGTGGTTTTTGTTGGCGAGTGAGTAGTGGTGAGTGGGGATGGATTGGGGGCTGCCAGAGACTGGAGATAGGCTTGAAGACGAAGCGGGTCTTGGGAAATTTCAGCTGGGATGTTGATTCCATTAAAGTTAATTCCCGCCATTGTTAAGAAGTTTTAGCGTGGTGTGAAGGGATTGCGAGTGAGAGAGGCGGAGGAGAGATGTGGGCGATATAAAGATGGAAAAGGGTTGACGGAAGTTGCAGAGTTTACGTGTGTCGAGTGAGAAAAATCAGGGGCGCGAGATCAAGGGCGAGGATTTTGCAGACGGGTGTGGATGGGTGACGTGTCTGTGTAGTGATAGGTACATAAAGTTATTCAAGCAAACACAGTTCACAGATTCATTCACAAACAAAGACAGACTCATTGAGACATAAGGGTATACCTGTTGACGATTGCGGTAGGGGCAAGAAGATGCGACCGTCTAGGTAGACGGAGTCAATCCAATTGCTGATCAGAGTGCTTCAAATCATGTTGTGGACAGAGGTTTAGTGAAAATATCCGCAAGTTGATCTTCTGTTGGGACAAAGTCAAGTTGAATTATCTTTTTTTTTACACAGTCCTTCAAGAAATGAAAACGGATTTCAATGTGTTTGGTTCTTGAGTGTTGGACTGGGTTTTCAGATATTTTGATTGTGCTTTTGTTATCACAAAAGATTGGGATATGTTCTTGGGTAACATGATAGTCTTGGAGTTGTTGTTTCATCCAAAGAAGTTGGGAGCAACATGCTGCAGAGACATACTCTGCCTCCACGGTGGAGAGTGCGACAGAGTTTTGTTTTTTGGAGGACCATGAAACGAGACAAAGACCCAAGAACTGTGCATTACCTGAAGTACTCTTTCGATCTTGGAGGGAACCAGCCCAATCGGAGTCACTATAGCCAGATAAGGTAAAAGTAGGAGATTGAGGATACCATAGATAGAGTGTACTTGTACCTTTGAGGTATCGAAAGATACGTTTGACTGCTTTAAGGTGAGACTGCTTTGGCGCTGCCTGAAAACGGGCGCAAAGACAGACTGCATAGAGAATATCAGGGTGACTTGCAGTCAGATACAGAGGGACCCTATCATTCCTCTATACTCTGTGGCATTGACACCGACTCCGTCGTCATCAAGATGAAGTTCAGCAGATGTGCAACTGGGAGTTGACATGCTCTTGACATTTGTGAGATTGTACTTGTCAAGGAGTTCCTTGATGTACTTTTGTTGGTGAATTTTAATCCCTTCCTTTTCCTGTTGAACTTGAAGTCCTAAGAAGAACTTTAGCTCACCTAACTCATTCATGGAAAACTCTTGCTTCATAAGGTTAGCAAAATGTTCACAGAGGGTGTTACTGGTAGAACCAGAAATAATATCATCAACATAAATCTGTACTAAGTAAGTCATGTGATGAATGAAGAATGAATAACGTTTTATCTACGTTACCTCTAGAGAAACCATTTTACAAGAGATATGTAGAGAGTCTTTCATACCACGGGTGACGGTATGAAATGGCTGCCTTCATATAAATAGCTAGAAGGAGATGGAACGTTCGTGGATTTACAGCAGAAATTTGGACGACAAGTTTTTAGAAGGAGTTGATAAGTTATGCACGGTGTTGGCGAACAATCTGAAACCTTCAGACAAGGGATACATATTTTGTCCGTGTATCAACTGCCAAAACAATCTAAGATATCACGACGTTGAAACAGTTAAGGAACATTGATCCGCCGCGGTTTTACAAAAGATTTCCAAGACATAATCCGATGGCATGGTCAGAGTGTGTTTGATATTATTAAGCCCAACGAAGGGGATAATGGTCAAGCAAACACAGAAACAGAACTCGGAGATGATACAGTTGCGGGAAATCCAGAAGACGTTACAGATGACGTTGAGCCAGATTTCTAGGACGATGACATTGAGACTATGCTCGAAGATGTGGAACGACATCACTCTAACATGCCAGACAAGTATGAAAATTTGTTGGATTCATCCAAAACACCATTGTACCTCGGGTGTGACCCTACAAAGTTAAGCAAATTGAGTGTCGACCTCAAGCTATTCAACTTGAAAGCGAAACATGGCTGGAGCGACGTAAGTTTCACTGCCCTCCTGAAACTATTGAAATACGTTCTTCCAGTGGACAACATTTTACCAATGACTACGTACTCAGCCAAAAAACTGATGTGCTCAATAGGTATGGAGTACCAGAAAATTCATGCTTGTCCAAATGGTTGCATGCTGTTTTGGAAATCGGATGAATTTGTTGAAAGTTGTTCAGCATGTGGAGCGTCACGGTATTTAAAGAAACAACAAACTCACTTCAGCGGTAGTAAGAAAGGTTCACAGCTAAGGTACTGTGGTACCTGCCCATCATTCCAAGGTTCAGACGTTTGTTCTCCATTGAGAAAGACGTAGAGAATCTTCGGTGGCATTCAGTTCACAGGAAAAAGGATGGCAAATTGAGACATCCCGCTGATGCACCACAGTGGAGAAACATAGACATAAAATTTCCTGAGTTTGGTAACGAACCGAGAAACCTAAGGCTAGGCTTATGCACGGATGGGATGAACCCTTACAGTACTTTGAGTAGCATACACAGTACCTGGCCTGTGCTTTTGGTTATTTACAATCTACCGCCATGGTTATGCATGAAACCAAGACACATCTTGTTGTTTTTGTTAATATCGGGTCCAAAGCAACCGGGCACAAAATTGATGTATTCCTACACCTTTGATAAAGGGATCTACAAACTCTTGTGTGGAATGAAGGGGCTACGGTTTACGACTCATTCAGCAAAGAGGACTTCAATTTGCGTGCTATGTTGTACTGCACAATCAATGATTTCTCCGCCTATGGTAATCTTTCAGGCTATTCAATCAAGGGGGCGTTGGCGTGTCCGATTTGTGGTGAAAACACTTGTAGCATTCACTTGAAACATAGTGGCAAAAATGTGTACATGGGACACCGAAAAATGCTTCCAAAAGGACATAAGTATCGAAAGATGGCAAAAGAGTTCGATGGGAAAACTGATCACAGCGTGGCGCGCCAGCCTTTGACAGGTACAGAGATTTACAAAAAGTTGGATAATATTGTCAACAACTTTGGGCCGCCAACCAAAAGTGGTGAAAAAAGTGTCAAGAAAAAGAAATCAATATTTTGGGAACTCCAGTACTGGCAGCATCTGGAGGTTAGACATTGTATCGATGGGATGCATGTCGAGAAGAACGTGGGTGAAAGTATCACTAGCACCCTTTTGAACATAAAAGGAAAGACAAAGGATCATTTGAAAGGAAGAAAAGATTTAATTGAGTTGGGCATACACACAGAGCTTGGCCCGCAAGAACGTGGAAAACGCATATTCTTGCCTCTTGCCTGTCACACTCTGTCTAAAGAAGAGAAACATAGTCTATGCAGTACCCTTTACAACATCAAGGTGCCTTCAGGATACTACTCAAACATAAGAAGCCTAGTGTCCATGACATATTTCAAATTAGTAGGAATGAAATCTCACGATTATCATGTCATACTTCAAGAATTTTTGCCAATTGCATTACGTGGGATCTTGCCGGATGCTGTCAGACACACAATCACAAACGTCAGTTTCTTCCTCAAATTCCATTTCGTCTAAGGTTCTTGATGTGGACACTCTGACTAAACTACAAAAGGATCTTATTGTGACAATGTGCCAGCTGGAGATGTATTTTCCTCCATCGTTCTTCGACATAATGATACATCTCCTCGTGCATCTTGTAAGAGAGATTCTGATGTGTGGTCCTTTGTACCTTCGCTACATGTATCTGTTCGAAAGGTACATGGGTGTCCTGAAGAAGAAAATGAAGAACCGTCGTCACCCAGAGGGTAGTATTATAGAGGCACTATCACAGAGGAAGTTGTAGGCTTCTGCACCAATTACCTAGAAGGTGTCGATACCATTGGACTTCCACGTTCTAGACACGAGGGCAGATTGAAGGGTGTTGGCACGGTTGGAAGGAAACTGAAAAGAATTGACATAAACACTCTTAACAAAGCTCATTTAGTTGTGCTAAGTCATCTTGAAGATGTCGAACCATACTTTGATGAACACTTGTGCATTTTAAGATCATAATATCCAGACATGAGTGACGTTAGACTACAAAATGAGTAGAATAGGACATTTCTCAGATGGTTCAAAGACAGAGTGTTGTCCGATCAGTCCCTGAATGTGCCTGAACTGATTAAAGTAATTGCATTTGGACCAAATCTGGATGTAATTTCTTATGAGGGGTACGATGTCAACGGATTCACCTTTTTCACAGAACGTCAGGATCACAAGTCAACGAATCAAAATAGTGGTGTAGAGCTTGAAGCTTATCAAAACTTATATGACATCGGTGTTGTGGGTCATAGTCCAGTCTCAGTAAAACAATCATATTTCGGTGTTATACAAGACATCTGGGTATTGGACTACAACAGCTACGAAATGTATGATTTCCGCTGTAACTGGGTTAGCAACAATCATGGATACAGTGAGGAGGAGAATGGTATGAAACTGGTTGATCTGTCTAGAGCTACTCCCACAGTTGAGCCATTCGTTGTTGGGACGAAGGTTAAGCAGATATTTTATGTAACTGATCCCTGTAATCCTAGATGGTCTGTGGTGCTTAAAGGGAGAAGAGGAATAGTTGGTGTGGTTGATGAGAATGAGTATGACGCAGAAGATGAACCTCCAACTGTTCCTATTTCATTGGAAGAGGATGAGGTCATAGGTCATCGTGAGTATATACGGTCATACAATAACGAGGGAATGTGGATTGAGAGATAATGGTGTATGTAAGTTATTACTATTAAAATTTATATGAAATTAACAATCTTTTATTTCTTGCTTGTATATGACCATTATGAAATGCTTAATTTAATTCAAATTTTCTTTCAATCCTTGCAGGCATGGCTGATGAAGAGTTCGAGTTATTTTGCCGCGAGTTCGAAGATGAGCAGCAAAGGGTACCGGTTCCTTCTACCAGTGCCGCTACTGCTGCTGGCCCATCTACATCTGCCCCTGCTGCTGCTGGCCATTCTACAGCTCTCACTACTGCTGTTGGCCCTTCCATGAGTGCACCTTCTACGAGTGCTACTCAAGGACCCAGAGGTAGAGGTCTGACCCGTGGGCTGAAGCTGCAGAAACCGGATGAGATCAGTCTTCTCTGGGACAAGTATGGGAGGTATTGTGGGGGCAGCAGATCAGAGTTCGCTAGTATGCTAGGGACTCTGTCCAGATCACCTTGCTGCATCAACCATAAATGGCCACAAGTCCTGAAAGAAGTTAAGGAGACCATCTGGAAGAAGGTGCAAGAACGATACAAGATCCCAGACAAAGTGAAGAAGACCGTTCTTTCTGCGGTGGGCGGCAAAGCTAAATCATTCCGCCACTACTTGGTGGATAACTGGATCACCAGGGTGCCCCCACGTGAGCCTCCACCGTATGTCGTGTACAACGGCATAATCACTGAAGAGGAGTGGAAGGAGTTCGTTGAGCAGCTCTCCACCCCCGAGTTCAGGGTATGTTGTGTGGTACTTTTTCTGAATTAATGCTCATAATGATTTATCCCTGATTTTCTAATTAATTTTTTGTTGTACTGTCTTAGCAGCAAAGACAAGAACAAGCACGACAAAACCATGAAGCTAATCTCCACCCCCACACCATGGGACGAAGGGGATATATGGGCAGCCTCGAGGGATGGAAAGAAGCTGGTTTGCTGACGCAGAGGAACGAGGATGGCAGTGAATGCCCGATCGAGGATGTCTCTGAGGCGAGGAGGGTGCAGATGTTCATACTGGGACGCCAGACAACGACCAGCGAAGGTCAGAGGATATTTCGTCATGCTACGACGGAACAACTGGCTAACCAAATAGTAAGTGTTTGAAAGTAGCTGTTAAATAATTTACTTATATAGTCAAGAGTTTGTTGATCTTAAATTTAGTGCTAACTTCTTTGACAATTGGACAGTATGAAGCAGCACAGAGAGGAGAAGTAGACTTACACGCTCCTCCTTCTCAAGACGACGCTCTCAATCAAGCGATTGGGAAGAAGGATCACCCGGGGCGTGTTAGAGGTTTCGGGGGAGAAGTACGTCAGAAGCACGTATTCTTGCCATCTGCTAGGAAGGGTCAGATGAATGCTGCTAACGTTGAGGCGATGGTAGATCGTAAGTTCGCTTCTGAGCGCCAAGCTAATGAGGAGAAACTGGCTGCTGAGCGCCGGGCTTACGAGGAGAGGCTGCAGCAAGCGTTGGATGCGATCGCACATACGACTACTCAGCAGCAGCTTGATCCTCCTCGACCGTATTCCTCGTCCAGTTGTGCTCCGGCCGCTGACCCGTACCCATTTGCCAACATCCAGGTTAGCTTTGTTTAACTATTTGTCTCCTTAAATAAAGTCCTTTAAATAGTATTAGATTGGACTCACTTATTTATTTCACGTATTATCTATGTTTATTAAAGGAGCAAAAAAAATGCCGTGTCCAAATACCATTTGACGGGCACCCTGTAGATGTGGCCTACGGGACGGTGTTGCCATCAGGTCCACTCACGCTCATCAATTTTGTACGTCTACCCGCATTCTACGAGCGTGTGACCTTGGACCTGATAATTGATGGATTTGAGAATGCATACCTTCCAATGGCGTTTGACAATAAATGCACGCTGATTGAAGTGAGGGGAGACATATTGCCCTGGCCAGCATGTTATATTGTTGTCACCGATGAGGTAAGACTGTTTGACAACCATTTAGTATATAATAAAATCCATTATTTAGCAGTAAGTGTCTAATATAATCCATTACAGATCCCTGAGCTTCCTCGCCGCGTATCCCGGCCCAGAGAAGAAGAGATCAGCGCGCCGACGGATCCTGTCAGAAGTACAAGGGTATGTTCTAGATAAATGTTTAATGTTACTATAATAATCAATTAGTAATTATCTTTACATTTATGCTTTATTGTTTATGTGTGAAGGGTAAGAATCCAGTGACTCGGGGTGCGAAAAGTAAGAACCCTGCGCCCGTCCGGGCTCGCACCAGGACTTTTGAGGCGCCTAAAAGTAAGTTCTCACTGCCAGCAAAACTTGTGGATCACTTAGGGCCTCGTCAGATGAATCTCTACAACAAGATCATTTCGAAGTCAAATCAAACTATCAACTTCATGATGACGCTTCCAAAGTCAATGTTTCACTACGAAGAAGATATGACCACGGCGATCAACTTTGGGGACATCAGAGATATGATGGGTGGAGATTACATGAACATTAACATTATTCAAGCTTATCTAAAGTAAATGTTATTTCCACATACTGTAAAAACATATAGAATAAGTATCTATGAAGTTGCATTGGCTAACTTTTTATAGTACATGTGATATAATAGAGGTCTACTTGAGAGATGTCATGAGAAGAACATCACCTCCATTACTGCGGTGTGCCCGGAGCGTTTATCGTTCGACTCAGTCAATAGGGACACGGGGAGGTTTATGAATACATGAGACATTGCTTCAATGTTGTTGATGAACAAAAACAATTATTTATTCTAATGTCGTATCACCAAACGTGAGTTCTGATATAAAATTACATACTAATTAGCTAACTTTCTTACCTTCATTTCTCATTTCATTTTGTATTTGAAATTGTAGCCACCACTAGGCTTTGTTTATCTTCTGCACTGCCACCGCTACTCTGCTCGTTCTAGATCCACTAGGGCAGTGGACAGAATTCAACACTGAAGACTTAATCAAAACGTAAGTTTTTATTACTATTTAATTGTTTGTAAGTTTTTTGAACCAAAATTAATGTAATCGTTCATTTTGTTTAACACTTTTGTTAATATATGTCACAGTTGTTACAGTAAAGCCACTCAGGTAGAGTTTGCTGAAATGACCGTCGATTACATCAAGGTTTGGTAATTCATGTATTTCATTCGTGCTGCTTATCTTTATACAATTGTTTTAAATTTGTGAATTTTGGTGATTTAGTGCCCTACCCAAAAGGAATCTAGGAGTTACGGGTACTACGTGATACGGTATATGTACGAGCTCTGCGGGTACTTCCCAGCATTTCAGAACTCTAGAGACAAGGTAATACGGACTCTATATTGTATTTAATTCTTTTCGGCAGATTTTTTGTGTCTTTATCTTAATCTCATTATGGGTTCCATTCCTTTTCTTGTTCCAGATTAAAGAGCATTATGCCCAATCCTCGACTTACAGTGCAAAAGACTTGTATCATGTCTGAGAGAGCATGGCAGCCTTATTTATGAGAATGGAGTGGTAGACTAGCTAGCTAGCTTTTTGTATATATTGTAGTGGCATGAAACTGAAATGATCACATTTAATGAATTGCTAGCTGCTGTAACAGATTCTGCTGTATTGAATATTTTTTGTTGCTGTAACAGATTCAGCTGTAACAGATTTTCGATCTGGTGTATATTAGATGTTATCTCTGTTGCAATTGCGCGCAGAGAATGAATTTGTGTTGTTGCTATTTGATTCAGGTGTTTCAATTGTGCAGTTTTTGTACATCTGTTGCTCTGATGCCCTCTATTGCATATCTGTTATAATTCTGGCTCTATTGCAATTATGTAGCTTTGTAATAAAAAATAATAATAAAAAAATACACTGTACATTACGGTTATTGCTAAAACCGTAATCTAAAGTCTACACTTTACATTCCGGTTTTACCAATAACCGTAATGTAAAGTCCATGACACGCGGGACTGGAAAAGGGCCTTTAATTACAGTTTTAAACCATAATTAAAGACGTCGCCCTCCAGAACCGTAATTATACATGGTTTTGGATCGTAATTAAATGCTTCCGTTCCACCAGTGTTCACAAATATTTTCTGATCCAGGTTGCTTGAAATTGTAGATTTTAGCGATCATTTCCAAAGTGTGACTCGGCGGTAAGAATTTGTCGTAGAACTTAGTTGCCATGTCATCCCACGTGGAGATGGTGTTTGGTGTCAGGCTGTGGTACCATTTACTGGCGGTCCCAGTAAGGCTGTGTGGGAAAAGGGAGAGGCGAGCATATTGTAGAACTATGTCAGTAGCGGTGAGACTATTGACATGATGTAGGAATTTTTTCACGTGGAGCAATGCTTCATCGGGGTTGGAACCATCAAACATTCCCAACTCCTTGACACAACGGATTTGATGATACAACTTCAACTTCTGCCATTCATCATAATCGGTTTGAGGAAGATGAGGAAGATTAATGGCCGGCTTCTGGCCTTGGTTTGAGGGCCGATTAATGTTGCGTACTGTTGCCATCTTGCTTGAAATACTTGGATCTCCTTGTATGTAAGGTAGGTTCTTCTTTTCTCTTAAGGTTCGAAGCAGTGTTCTTTCGATCTCTAGATCGTAGTATGTTACTTCGTCTGAAGAATTGTGTGACCGAAGAAGCATTCACTATAAAGAAGACAAGTACCTAAGAGATGACAAAGGGAACTATTTTAAAGTAACATGAAAACAATATGTATTAATTTGTACTTTTATTTGAAAAGAGAATACATTGTCATTACATAAAACATATAAGAAACTATAATAAAACATAAAGAAGATACTAAAGTATACAGCTAGTAGATAGCCCTAAACCTAGTACGCCTAACTCTACTAGTGAAGATCGCATAGGAGGGGGGCCTTCGGTGAATCCTATTGGTGAAAATACCCATATGAGGGAATCTTCGCCTAAGTTGATCACGGGCAGTACCCTCATGAGGGCTGTGGTCCTAAGGCGGTGGTAGGCAAGGGCAGGTCTCATCTTCTTCCTCATAATAAAGATTTCTACCCCTGTACGGGGGTAGAATTCATTCACTACATATATATGTAGGAAATGAAAAAGTTCGGACTCCCCACTTTGTAACTTTGCCATCCAAATGTTTATAGGCATCCTGAGTACAAAGTTAGCAAAAGGGTGATACATTTATAAGAGCAAGGGATTCATATAAAAGAAAAAAAAGAGGAAAAAAAATGATAAGTTGTACGCGCCGGGTGGAATGCCGGATTCGAAGTGTCCGGCTTCAGACTTCCTCTGTTAGTGCCGGATCACGAAACCCGGCATCCTACACGGCATGTTCGAAATTACAACAACAACACACATAGCAATAAAGAAAATGGATAGTAGCGAATAAAGAGTATGCCGGACATGTTACCGATGTATCTACCCGGCGCGGACTTCCTCCGAATATGCCGGGTTTACTTTGCCTGGCATATTCAACAAACCAGATTTTAATGCAAAATCGAACAAAGAATAGGCAATTACCAATTTGGGACTTTGACTAATTCCAAGTCCCCGACAACAGTGCCATTTTGCTAAACGAATAATTGTAGGGTAAATTAATGTACAAAAGAATCAAATAATAAAGTAATAAAAGAATAAATCCTACAACTCTAAGTACGGGAAGCAAAAATCCCGGTCAAAGTAGCAAGGGAGCATATTAAGACCAAGAATGTCGAACCCTAGGGACTTGTATAGAAAATTAGTCCTATCCTTGATAATTACTAGTCTTACTAAATAAAAGGGGGGAATGTGTATAAGTATTTCTAACTTAACTAAACTAATTAAACTAACTATTCACACCGAACTAACCTTGATTAGGGTTAATTATCAATGCAGGAACTCATATGACCAGTGATCAAGGGTGGCAAGTCTCAAAAAGGATTTTTTTCTTGCAAAATGAATATGCCGGGTGTCATGCCGGATCTCCAATACCCGGTACATTCAAAAATTTGAACGCGCCGGACATCTTCCGTCCGGTATCGTTCATTTCGTAATACCATTCCCAGTTTCTAGTGTGACAACAAGAACTCAACATTCCCATTCGCATCGTGCACAATTCATGCCGCGAATACAAACAGAATAATGGAAAATAAGAGATTAATCATAAACCTTAACATTTGTTACCCACTTCTCAGAGCAACATATTAAAGATTACCAAAATCCTAATCGATTCTACTCTTGCTTTTGAAAGCCTTAAATAGAACTTAGGGATAAGAGAACAAGAGGAGATCCTCATTCTTCTTTTAAGGAGATTAGAACTCGGGTTAAGAAACTTGAATATTTCATTAATGATCAATGAGTGTTTACCAGATAATCATCTAACCAAGGCAGCCAAAGAGTCTACCAAACCAACCAGAACATTTGAAAGAAGATACAAGGAGGAACGAGAGTACAACTTGATGAGAATTCCCTCGACTCGATAATGTCTTCTTTCTTCTCTGGATGGAGTTGCAGCGCTTCCTTGGCAGCAGTTCGTCGTGATTTCGGGCGATTTGGAATGTAAAATAATGATAGATGTGTGTTCTCCAAGTGCAGATTCTCAGCCTTTTATAGACTTCAAAAATCTTCAGATGCCCGGTCCCATGCCGGGTAGAAGTCATCTGGCATGTGAATTAAACACGTGCTTTCCAGTAACGGTCGAAACCACCAGGGCGCGTGAAGAGGGTAAAATATGTCCAGAAGCCTCAAAGAAAGAGTGATAGCCCAGTAAAGCAAAGGGGAAAGGAAAAGGGAGGCCAAGGCAACAACCGGGCGTTCCTGACTAGGTATAAAGACCCCAATCAGACCGCAAGCAGTGACCGGTCATTTTCGACCGGTCGCCAGAAACCCTAGAACATAGCATAGAAAGTGACCGGTCGCTTGTGACCGGTCACCAAAAGCATCACTGCGACTGGTCGTTTATGACCAGTCGCCAGGAAGGCGAGATGTAGTGTAGGAAACGACCGGTCGTCTGTGACCGGTCACCAATATGCCAAATATAGTACGAGTAACGACCGGTCGCGTGTGACCGGTCGATAAAAGAGCAGGGCGAGTATAAGTAGCGGTCGACAGTAGGGAAGTTAGGATAAAATACTTATGAGATATTTTGTAGGCCTACCAAGATATTTATGTGCCAGGCTGGCACATTGTGATAGGCCAGGAAGCCTGTGAGAAACACTATAAATAGGGGTTCACCCCCTCAATAAAGGGCACACGATCCATACTTGAGAATTCTCACTGTAACATTGCTATTGTGAATCTCTCTCTCTCTCTCTCTTGAGCTCGGTTTACTCGGTAACAAGGTAACTCGATGGAACTCGAAGAGCTTGATGATAGATTAGGAACCCGACTAGTGAATTGGACAGAAGATCGTTGGGAACTTAGGAAGTTACCATTTCATTTTGGCGCCGTCTGTGGGAAACGAACAGCTCAGATCCAGCAACCATGGGTCCAACGATGAGAGTAATAATTTTGGGGAACATGCAAAATCAACACATCTGAGATCGGAACTGTGTTTTGCAGGTTAGGTACGAAGATGGCACCCAGAACTAGGAATTTACAAACCAACGACGGAAGCACTGGACCCGAGACAACCCACGACTCTATTTCCAAGAAGGATTTGGAGGACATGCTGACGAGCCTCACCAAATCCATCGACGAGAAGATCGTGGAAGGAAACGAGCTCCTGCAGCAGGAATTGATGCAGAGAGACGAGGAATTCCAACGAAAGTGGGAGGAAATGTCGGAAGCAATCGATCTCCTAAAGAATCGAGACACGGTGGGAAGTAATGACGGGAAAAGGGGTACCCAAGGGGAGGCCTTAATCACCATCGAGGAGGAGGAAGTAGATGACTCCATCGATATGAGCCTATACCCATTCTCCGAGAAGATCCAAGAGCCAAGCTCCCGCCCCACTTCGTCGCTCCGGCGGTGGTAAAGTACGACGGCACTGGAGATCCTGCTCAGCACATTAAGAAGTTCATGTTTGTCATGGACACCCTAAGGATTAGCTCTCTCGCCTTGTGCAACTTATTCCCCGGGACACTTTCCAAAAGGGCACTGAGTTGGATCTCGTCTAGGCCGCCTCAGTCTATCTCCAGCTTCAAACAGCTGGCTGAAGAATTTCAACAGTACTTCACGCCAGTAAAAGGGTAAAGAGAGAGACGATAGAGCTCATGAATGTGATGTAGAAGAAGGGGGAAACCGTGAAGGAATACAATGAACGTTTCCACAAACAGGTGGCAGAAATCGACGACATCGATGAAAAGATACTGATCAAAGCCTTTGGTAACGGCTTGGCTCACCCCCGTCTCACTGGAAAAATAGCCACCAAGGCGCCAAAGTCGTATGGGGAGCTAGCCGAGATGATCCACGACTTCCTCAAGTCAGAAGTTGCAGAGAATAAGGCTAAGGAACTGCTCAATAGCTTTAAAGCTCCTGCCGCGAGTGAGAAGAAGGGAGGCCAGACAGAGGGGCAATTACGACCGGAATTTCACACCAAGGGGGAACCCGGTACAAACCTTACTCCAAGACCCCGGCCGCCCAGGGGCAGCAGGCCTCGAGCTCCAGGACCTTCCCGACAATTCAGATAGACCCAGGGAAGTATGCCGCCGTGTAAGGGAAGGACTCTTGCCCCCACCAAGAAAGCTCAACCTAGGAGAGGTACCGGTAGCCTTCTGTGAATACCACGGACACCGCAGCCACAGGACTATCAACTGTGAGAACCTCGCCAAGGAGCTGAGGTTGATCGAGGAAAACAAGAAGAAAGGAAGGGGAGGCCAGCATAGACAGCACTCTGGTGGCCAGTCCTCCCGGCCTAAGTCAGAAGAAGAGGTCCACCCGGAGTTGGATCATAGCAAGTCCTTCGGGGTAATCACAGGTCTGTAGATTGCTCAGGGTAACTCTCTAGAAAAGAGTGTGAAGTGTTCCTTTAAGAAGGAAGAATCATGTTTGTACCCCGCGGGAGGCTGTAGTTCGTTACTATTCCATAAAAGCTCTTTTTGCCGTATATACGTAAATGATAAATGCTTGCATCTCGATAAAAATGTCTCATATTATGAACTCACAAATAAATAACACTAGTACAATAAGATAAGAAAACTAACAAAACTCTCCTTAAGAACGTTCACAGGGCTATTCTTGGAGGTAGGACCCCTGACCCCCAACGAAAGGAAAAGGCACGTCCACGAGGTCCACCGAGAGCTTCCAGACAAGGAGGTTGCCAAGCATCAAAAGCTCCCCCCGATCTACTTCACTGAGGATGATGAGGACGGGGTCCTGTACCCGCATAATGACCCGCTTGTCATAAGGGCTCAAGTGAACGACCACATGATGAAGGGAATCTTGGTCGACACCGGGGAAGGGGCAAACGTCATTTTAGTGGAGGCGGTGAAAAAGCTTGAAATACCGGAAGACAAGATCAAACCCTACTCAGTCGTGCTGGGGGGCTTTGTGGGAGGAATCTCGGCTAAATCTACAGGGAGCATCGACTTCACAATTACCTAGGCAGGGGGATGAGAGGCGCACGGAAAAGCTGACGGCCTTCGTTCTCCCCGGACTCTCCGGGTACAATATGTACCTTGGGCGGTTGGGGATAAACGCTTTTAGAGCCATATGTAGCACCCACCACCTGAAGATGAAGTACCTGACCAGGTCAGGGAAACTCATTACAGTAAGAGGAAGCCAGAAAGTAGCGCAGGTATGTGAGGTGCGAATCATGGAAGACCTACCAGGAGATGAGACCGTCAAGACCGTGGGATTCGAGAAGGAGTTCAAGGGAAAGCTCCCCCTCCCCGACGAAATAGCAGGGCGGTATGAGGCTCCTGCTGATCTCCCAAAAAAGGCACCTCTACAAACTGACCCCAACAAATTCTTTAAAATTGGAAATGCCTTTGACAGCGGGGATCGGCCCAAAGTTCCATCTTAAGCTTCCTGGATGCATTCTCTGGGTATAACCAGATAAAGATGAATGAGGAGGACTCCAAAAAAAATTCCTTCGTCACCTCACCGAGAATCTTCTGCTACAAAGTAATGCCATTCGGATTGAAGAATGCCGGTGCAACCTTCCAAAGGATGATTGATAAAGTGTTCCAGGAACAACTCTCGAGAAATGTGGAAGCCTATGTGGATGACATAGTCGTAAGAAGCCCGTCAAAAGAACAACACATGAAAGACCTGGAGGAGACATTCACCATGCTCGACAAGTTTTAGATTAAGCTGAATCTAGAGAAATGCGTATTTGGGGTAACCAAGGGGATATTCCTTGGTTTCATCATTGGGCAACGAGGAATAGAGGTGGATCCAGAAAAGAGCCAGGCGGTTCTCGACCTCAGCCCTCCCAGAAGCATCAAGGACGTCCAAGCCCTCAACGGGAGACTCAAGGCCTTAAGCAGATTCTATTCGAAGCTACAGGAAAAGACAATCCCGTTCTTCAACATATTAAGGAAGAACAATAAGTTCCAGTGGGGGCAAGAATGCAAAGAAGCCTTCGAGAAAATCAAAGAAATGCTCTGAGAACTACCCAAGCTAGGGGTCCCAGCACCCGGCCAAGACCTATACCTCTACCTATCCGCATCAGAATGGGCGGTAGCGGCAGTCCAGATCATGGAAGATGAAAAGAAGGAAATTCCCGTCTACTACACTAGGAAGATCCTGACCCCTGTAGAAAGACGCTACACCAACATCGAAAAAATCCTTTTCGCTCTAGTGGTGGCGTCCCGGAAGCTGCGGCCGTAGTTCCAATCACATCGAATCTTTGTAAGAACCAACTGGCCGTTAAAACAGATAACAAATAATCCAAACACGTCTGGGCGCATGGTAAGCTGGATAGTCGAACTCACCCAGTACGAAATCCACTTCCTACCGCGGACGGTGATTAAAGCACAGGCCCTAGCGGACTTTATAACAGAGACCAGCTTCGACCAAGAAGAAGGAAAGTCGCTCACTCCCTTCATCATCCAGGTGGACGGGGCCCGGTGCAAGACAGGAGCAGGGGCGGGGATTGTAGTCCAAACCCCCGACGGGCGAGACCTCAACTATGCTTTCCGGTTGGAATTCGAAGTAACAAACAACGAGGCGGTGTACGAAGCTCTCATTCAGGGCCTATAGATTGCCATTGCCCTAGGCGCAATAGACCTAGAGATATACTCAGACTCCATGCTGGTCATCCGGCAAAATGACAACATATATGAGGTGAAGGAAGAGAAACTCTGGAAGTACTTACTCAGAGTTCAAGAGCTAAAAGCAAGCTTCTCAAGATGCGAGCTGAAGCACCTCCCCCGAACAAAGAACACCGAGGCGGACGCGCTAGCAAAGTTAGCAAGCACGGCCGAGAGGGTACCGAGCAAGGTATGGTTAGAAACCAAAACCAATCCAAGCGTCGACGAAGCTCAAGTCCTGATGACCGAACCTCTCGTACCTGAGGAATCATGGATGACCCCGATCGTGGAGTACATCCTTGAAGGAAAGTTACCCCCGGAAGATAAAGAAGCTAGGACCGTGAAGAGACGAGCGGCATCATTCTTCTTCGAAGAAGGGTACCTCTACAAAAGATCGTTTGCGAGACCTGCCCTCAGATGCGTCACGAACGAGGAAGGAAGCGAACTTATCAGGGAGGTACATGAGGGGGTTTGCGGAAACCACCAAGGAGAGAGAGCCACGACCCACAAGATCATGAGGCTCGGTTACTACTGGCCAAAGATGCAACACCACTACAAGGAGTACATCCGGAAATGCACCAGATGCCAAGAACACGGCAGCAGGATACATAACCCCCCGGCCGTGCGAAAAGCCATACTATCCCTGGTACCCTTCGCAATGTGGGGACTGGACATCATTGGCCCGTTCCCAGAAGCATCTCCCGGGAGGTTCAAGTTTGCATATGTAGCCATTGATTACTTCACAAAATGGGTTGAAGCAATGCCAACCGTATCCATCATGGCCAAGAGATCGCAAGAGTTCGTGTAGAAGCATATTGTGTGTAGGTTCGGATTGCCAAGAACCATAATAACTGACAACGGGACACAGTTCAATTGTGACAGTTTTCGGGAACTTTGTGAGCAGTGGAAGATAGAGATAAGGTTCGCATCGGTGGCGCATCCCCAGGCCAACGGGCAGGTCGAAAACACAAACGGGCAGATCATAAAAGCTCTAAAAAGAAGGTTGGGAGGCAAAAAGGGAAGTTGGGCAGAACTGCTACACCAAACCTTATGGTCCTACCGAACGACGGAAAAAGGACCGACCGGAGAAACACCCTTCGGATTAAAGTATGGCTTGGAGGCAGTCGTTCCAGCCGAGATCATGATTCCGTTAATTCGCTAGGAATCCTATGACGAGCGGCTCAACAGTGAAGGAATAAAGGACAGTCTAGACCTGCTCAAAGAAAGAAGAGCCGTTGTAGCAGCACGGATGGTAAAAGACAAAAGGAAAGTGGAGAAATACTTCAACCGCAAGGTCAGGGAGCGGAGCTTCATTCCTGGCGAGCTGGTTCTGAGAGAGGTTAAGCAGCCCAAGAAACTCGATCCTCAGTGGGAGGGCCCTTATATTGTCCATCAAAGGGTTGGGCGAGCTTCATATCACCTAAAGAATGTCGAGGGATACGAATTGCCCCATTCCTGGCACGCAGAATGTCTCAAAGAACTCTATGTGTAAAAATCAATGTAATGCTTTGCAAACATCAATAAAATGGGATTATCTTTAAGGATCCATGCTTTAAAAGAAAGACCTGGGCTATATCCCGGCCACGAAAGAAAGACCTGGGCTATGTCCCGATCATGAAAGACCCGGGCTATGTCTCGGCGGCTATGAAAGCCTCAAAAAAGAAACACCTGGGCCACGCCCTACATGATGCAATGCCCTGAAAATCTTGTCACGAGTTGTCGCACTCGAACAAGAACAAAAACAAAAAACCCACCTCCTGAAACACGAGGAGCTCTGGTCGTCTGTAATGGGTGAATCATTAGGTGTGGGACGCCACACCGTACCTTGGTCGGAACACCCTCGAAACTCTTTCTCCTTTTTAGGAGAAAAAGAAAAGAAAGGGGAACGACCGCAAGTACCA
The DNA here is from genome assembly GCA_023374045.1 of Limonium bicolor. Lineage (NCBI taxonomy): Eukaryota > Viridiplantae > Streptophyta > Magnoliopsida > Caryophyllales > Plumbaginaceae > Limonium > Limonium bicolor. The sequence continues at coordinate 462,892,057 of CM041776.1, forward strand.
TCGCTTGGCTATCAAAAGCAAGGATAGGGAAAAGACAAATGGGAATGACCGGTCGTTGAGACGACCGGTCGCGTCCTTTAAATGGGAACGACCAGTCGTTGAGAATGACCGGTCGCATCCTTAAAATAGGAACGACCGGTCGCATCCTTAAAATAGAAATGACCGGTCGTATTCTCGAGATAGAGACGACCGGTCACTAAGCATGACCTATCACAAAATAGAGGCAACACTAACCAATGAAAATACTGTCAACAAACTTCATTAATCATTAAAGAGTATGTACATCAAAGTCAAAAAAAAGAAGAGAAGAAAAGGAAAAGAAACTAAGGCCTATATAAGCCTCCTTTGCAGGATCCAAATTCATAGCACCGGCCTCTTGTACAGTCTACTGCTCGCCAGGCTGAAAAACACTCTCTGAGGACCTAGACTTCCCAGCAGAGGACCGAAGACCCACACCACCCTGAGGCGCGTTGCTCCCGGGAAGAAGAATGGATGCCTGGCCAGGAGCAAAGCACGTCTCCCCAGGAAGGCACCCAAACCTCTCAAGCACCTCGTGAAAGGAAGTCTTCTGTGCAACTTCCTTGAAACCTAAATCCCGGTAAAGGTCGTGGTCCATAACCTCGCCCTTGCTCGTGAAGAACCTCGAGACGATCTGGCGGCACGACTTAACCATTCTCCCACATTGAGAGGTGAAGGATTCCTTCAGGTGGGCGAGCTTCGTACTTTGCTGCTGTAAGTCTTCTCGCATCTTCCGAGAATAAGCCTCAAGGCCAGCAACCTGCTGCTCCTGGGTCTGGGCGTAAGCTCGGTACCGGTCACGATTGGCGTTCGCGGTAATCAACTCCTCTTCAAGGTCATCGATCCGCAGGTTTTACTTCTCCAGCCCCTCCACGGAGTTCCCGGGCCTCGAGCCTATGTAAAAGGAAAAGAGAGAAGGAAATTATTATTAGAAAAAAAAATAAGGGAGCCACTAAGGACAATTGGGAAAGTACAAATTACCTCTCATCTCATGCCAGCTCGGAGTTTTCAAGCCGTAGCCGGGCCATTTCCTCTTCTAGCGTTTTCACCTTCTCTTCAAAGGAAAGTCACTGCTCCACAGTAGCTGCGAGCTCGTTAGATAGCTTACGAAGCTCCTCAGATAATCTCTCCCTCTCGGCGGCTAGGCCGGCGCCCTCCCGGGCCACCTCCGCCGCCCTCCCGGGCCACCTCCGCCGCCTTCGCCTCAGAAGACGACTGCTCCTTTTCAAGAACAGCTCTTGCCTCGGAGGCGGCTCTGAGCTCTTGCGCAAGCTTGGCCTTGTCCTCGACATGCAACGCCTTTTCCTGCGCTAAGGCAGCCTTCCCGGCGCGCAGACTCTTTATTTCTTGGTCATGAGCAGCCTGGGCCCGCCCCACCAAGGACTCCAAGTCAGAAAAAGCACGCAACCGGGTGTCACCAAACTCACTTCGTACCTTTTTTAGGGAATCAACCTCTGCCTCCAGTGGCTGGACCCGACCCTTGAAGGAGAAGTTTTCCTCTCGCAGCTTCTTCAACTGCTCCTCGTATTCATCGCTCCGCCTCGTGCACATTGGGCGAGCGTCATCCAGCTCCTTCTTTATAGTCGCAGTCTGCTCACGCACCCTCCGGGAGATCTCATCCTGAACGGTGTCGACAAAAGTGCTGTGAGAAGACCGCTCTATCCTCAGCTCCACTTAGGCGTTACAGGCACGACATTCCTCGAGACGAAGCTTCGATCGGAGAGCCCGTGTTGGCATGTCTACACTTTGAGCAAAAGCTACCGTCTGCGCAGAACGAAATGACTAGTGTAAGAAGATTGAAAAGCAGACAACACCAGAATTAAACTAAAACAAGTCGCTCACCCGGTAGATAACCTGCCACATGAGGTCGAGTGAGTCATCCAGCGGGAAAGAATGACGCATGATGGCGTCGGCTCCACCTTCCCCAACCCTTAGCCTCGTCTTGGCGGCAGTCACGGTCTTCATAGGCGCGAAGAGGCCGTCACGAACGCCGGATCTGTGGATCGCCTCCTTCCACAACTCGAAGTAGGAAGACGACTCCGTCACGGGCAGTAAAGGAAGAGGCTGGCCGCGGTGATAGAACCACCCATCCTTTTTAGACGGCCCACAGAAAGAACTCCTGGTGGGCGGAGGAGGAGAAGACGACGAGGCGACATTGGTATCCTCCTTCGTCTTTGTGCGTAGCTCCGGGTTATCTGGCACAGCCCGGTACTCCATACCACCGACAGCTTCAACCTTCTTGGTAGCGCCCGACCCAGGTAGCAAAGCCCCCGGCCCAGAAGGAACAGTCTCCCCCGGAGAATCCTGCTCAGCGGCAGTATCCGTGGCATCAGAACCCTCGATGTGTATAATATCGGAGGCCCTCACCTTCTTGGCAGCATGCTTCACCCTCCCGGTAGTTTTGCGAAGCAAGGGCCTTCCGGCGATGCTGGGTGAAGGTTGGCTGGCCGGTCGCCACGCCCGTGACGGGCTGACCTACACCCATTTGCCCCCCCGGCCTCAAGATTCCCGGCCTCGGGAGCTGCAAAACATCCAAGCACGCGCATAAGAAAATAACCCCAAAAGACGAAGAAAGACATCAAAAGAGAACAAACCGACCAAAAACAATGACCAAGGGGAACGAGGAAACAAAAACAACAGGGCCAGAACAAGCAAAGATACAAAGGTCAAGACCGCACATGCAAGGTCTCTCTCTCCGGTGTCCTTGGAGACCCCTCCTCCCTAATTTTTTTCTGCTTCTGTTTCTTCGCTGAGTGTTCAGCCTCTTTTCCAGGCCTCTTCTTGCCGGGAGGTACTACCTCCTCTTCACGCAGGGCCACTTTCTCCGCAACATCCAGGGAGGCATAGTAATCCACCTTCCCGTCCCCCGTCTTGAAGGAAACCAGCTGCCAACTGTAGAAGGGGCCCACTTTCACCCCGAGTTGAGGAACATCTGCGACAAGAAAAGGAACGTGAGTGACACGAAAAGCCGGGACGGAGCCAAAAACAATTGAGAAGCAGAGGATGAAACTCTTACTCTCGGAATGTGCAAGCGCGGCCAGACGCGCGTTAGTGAAGAACTCCTCCACACTCGGATGACAGTCGCTCTCCGTCTTCAGGACCCGCAACATCGGAAGCTCCGATTTGAGCGACGCAAGGCAGTGGAGGGAGCCTTTGATAATCGAAGGTCAGTAGGCAACCTCGAGATATCGCCCGGGAGGAGGAACGATAACAAACCACCGAGCATTCCACCGCTGAGCGAGCTTCTTGTACTCGAAGAGTGAGTACCCGGTCCGGCTAGTTATAGTTAAGCTACCAGTGTCGACCCTACTGGTAAAAAACTGGACGAACTCTGTAGCCGAAAGAGCAAACTTGGCCTCCGCACAAAGAGCGATGTAGGCGTGAAGTTGGCACACGGCCTTCGGATGAAGCTGGGCAAGCGTGCAGCACCGGTGAATCAGAAAACCCAACACGAACGAATGGGGAGGAATCGTCATTCCCCGCAGAAAGAAATCAGCGTATACGACGTAGCCACGACCGAAATCATCAAGGGGGGAAAATCTGGGTCCCAGTAGGGACTTCCACTTTTGCAAGAAGAGAATCGAGAGCCTTAACATCCAAAATGCTAGGTAACGGCTCCCGATTCTTGGAGAAGGGAGATTTAGGTTTCAAGAAGGTTGGGTGGAACTTACCCCCCGATTTCGAACCCTCGATGGCGTTAAGAGCAGAAGTGCAAGCCATCTTAGAACTGGACGACGCCATTAGAGCAGAGAAAGTGTGGAAGCAGAATAATCAGAGAAGACGAAGGAAAGCAAGGAGGGCACGAAAACCTGTGAATCGCAAAGGAAGGCATGAAAATCTGTGAAGCACAAAAGGCAGGCGGAGAGAGAAGGCGTTGCCCTCTCAGAACCTTTTAATGCGGTAAAACAATTTCGGAAATATTTAAAGCATAAAAACAAACAAAAAAGCACTATTTGCAGGAAAAGTACAGAGACTCTGCACATTCCACAGCGACAGCTAGCACGCGCGAGGCGATAAGAATTCTGCAACGGCTACTCCATACAAGCACAAGCACGAGTGTGGCACGAGTGTAGCACGCGCACCGCACGGACCGTAAGAAGTTCCACCCTTTTTCCGATAGAAAAAGGTGGAACTTGTGGGACTGGGAGATAGGGAACAAGAAGACAAGGCCTGACGCAAAGGCAAAATTTTTTCATCCTCCAAGCCAGACCGGAAGAGTCAGATCTAAGTTCTACTTTCTTCGTTTAGGATGCCAAAAGTAGAACTTGTGGGACTGATGAAGAGGGGAAAATATGTCCAGAAGCCTCAAAGAAAGAGCGATAGCCCAGTAAAGCAAAGGGGAAAGGAAAAGGAAGCTAAGGCAACACCGGGTGTTCCTGACTAGGTACAGAAGACCCCAATCAGACCGCAAGCAGTGACCGGTCATTTTCGACCAGTCACCAGAAACCCTAGAACATAGCATAGAAAGTGACCGGCCGCCTGTGACCGGTCAACAAAAGCATCGCTGCGACCGATCGTTTATGACCGATCGCCAGGAAGGCGAGATGTAGTGTAGGAAACGACCGGTCGTCTGTGACCGGTCGCCAAATATGCCAAATATAGAACAGTAACGACCGGTCGTGTGTGACCGGTCGATAGAAGAGCAGGGCGAATATAAGTAGCGGTCGACAGTAGGGAAGTTAGGATAAGATACTTATGAGATATTTTGTAGGTCTACCAAGATATTTATGTGTCAGGCTGGCACATTGTGATAGGCCAGGAAGCCTGTGAGAAACACTGTAAATAGGGGTTCACCCCCTCTATAAAGGGCACGCGATCCATACTTGAGAATTCTCACTATTACATTGCTATTGTGAATCTCTCTCTCTTGAGCTTAGTTTACTCGGTAACAAGGTAACTCAATGGAACTCGAAGAGCTTGATGATAGATTAGGAATCCAACTAGTGAATTGGACAGAAGATCGTTGGGAACTTAGGAAATTACCATTTCAGCGTGAAAAGTCACTTGTGCCGGACAGGTAATACTCGGTACCATACCCGGCACTGAGTATTTTGTTAACGGTAAATAACCGTTATCTTTTGGTGAATAGGCACATTGTTTGCTTATGCCGGCTACAGAATACCCGCCACCATGCCCGGTAAGACTCTTTTCCACTGCGCACATATGCCGTGCATGAGGGATCCGGCTCCATATCCGGCAGGACTTGTCCTTTGCATGGAAAACACTCAAAGCATAAGTCTGATCATATAAAATGGCTTTTCATACAAAATAATGTAAATACTATCTATTCTAATCTTATTTCAACTAATAATACAACAAATCTAGCTTATAAAACATGATAAGTCTACGGCTTATCATGCTCTGGAGTGCGTGCGAATGAGACTTGGTGATCGACTCCGTTATCCCTGCAAAACTCATCAAACGACTTGTTGTAGAATTCAGTGCCCTGGTCTGTTCTCAGGGTTTTTAATGTTAATGAGAATTTATTGACAAGCACTTTATGGAGTTTGGCAAACTCCGTAAAGGTTTCATCTTTAGCAGACAGAAAGATGACCCAAGTCCACCTAGAATAATCATCGACTATGACCAGAATATACCTCTTACCACTTCTACTTTGAGTACGTATAGGGCCAACAAGATCCATGTGGAGCAATTCCAACGGAGAGCTAGTAGAGAGAGTTAACTTACTTTTGAAGGATGACCGGGTGTGTTTACCTTTTATGCACGCTTCACAGACGGAGTCTGTGTCAAAGTTTGTATCAAGTAAACCAATCACCAAATCCTTACTCTTGAGTTTATTCAGCAACCGGTGATTTGCGTGACCAAGTCTGGAGTGCCATAACAATGAATTTTTGGAATGCACATTTAGACAGACTTGATCATCTGGATTAATTGAGTTTAAGCACATTTTGTAGAGATTTCCTTCTCTACGTCCAATAGCTTTTAAAGAACCTGTACGCTCATCAAAAATCTTACAATCTGAAGAAGAGAAAAGTACCAAATTGAATCTATCATAAATTTGAGAAATACTTAATAGACTGTGTTGCAGTCCAGTGACCAGATGGACTCCATCAACTTTAAATCTAGAGGGGTTACCTATAGAGCCAACTCCCATGATTTCACCTTGGTTGTTGTTTCCAAAAGTAACCTTACCTCCTTTGTAGGATGAAAGCGAATTGAATTAATTTGGATCTCCATTCATATGACGAGAGCATCCACTATCTAAGTACTAGCAGTCTTCATTCGCCTTCACCTACAAAACATAAGATCATTTGTTAGACTTGGGAACCCAGATGTACTTAGGTTCCCTTTTCGAGCCAGATTTTTTTAACTCTTCTCTAGCTTCAAGAGTCAATCTGACTCGTTTGAGGTTGAACGAAAGATCTTTATTCAATTTATTGCAAGCACTGTCCCTATGTCCAAGGCTCCCGCAGTAACCACAAATCTTAGTGGGAGGAAGATTAACTTATTTATGCTGCTCTTTCCACCAAGAGTCAAAATTTTCTTTTTGTTGATGTCGTTTGGCTTTATTGTTGGATTTAGACATATTTTTTGGAATATCGAACTTACCTTTTTGCCACTTGGGCTTGGATTGAGTGGATCCAACTCCAGATCACAGATTGACAATCTCTTGAGAGAGTTGTTCTACCTTTGTGCGAAGATCATCACGATCTCGACTGACTTCCTTGATTTTGGAGTTAGCCCACTCAGGTAGTTCGGAGGAAGTGACTTGTTTGATTAAATTGACTGGCTTTAGAGAGAGAGCACGCTCTTTTTCTTTCAGTTTCTGAGTGAGGTGTTTGACAGAAGAGTTTAAGGACATGATTTTGGATTCAGAGGCATTTAACTCGTTTTGAAGAGAGCAACATTTATCGGTAAAGATAGTGAGATCATGTTTGAGGGAGTCAATCAGATTGAGTGACTCTTTTTGCTCGCTTTGGTTGGATTGACTAAGACTTTTGGTGTCGTCGAGTTCCTTTTGAAGGGAATCAACATGACGCCGTGAGTCTTGTAAGTCCAGTCTAAGTGAGCAAGAGATAGTCTTGTGTTCCTCAATTTGGTCTCTTAAAGCATACATGAGACCTTTTGAGATTTCGAGTTCCTCAGTTAACTCAGAAATTTTGTTGGTGAGACTTGCTTTGAGAGAGTTAGTCTTAGAGACAATTTTAGCAATTAAAGTCATAAAACCCATAGGAGATATACGATAAAGATATGTTTCAAGATGAGAACGAGTTACCTCATTGTCGGGGATCATGGACTCAGTCGCATCATGTGCCATGAGACATACTAGGCCGCTGGACTCTGTGTCTTGATCGTCGGAGTCTGAGTCACCCCAACCGACAGCTGCCATCAGCGACCTCCCTTGGGATTTTCCATACTGGTTTTTGAGTAGCGGGCAGTCCTTCTTGAAATGACCGGGTTTATTGCAGTTGAAACAGGTGACAGAGTTGAAGACTTGTTTGGAGGTATTTGAGAACGACCAACTCTGTCGATTTGGTTGGTTACACATGAATTTTTGGAAGTTCTTTACTATGAAGACAAAGTCTTCCATAGTCTCAGCCTCACTTTCTTCAACAATAATATCCACCAACTCGGCCTTAGCTTGCGTGATTTGAGTATCAGTGGCATAGGCTCCTTCTTGAGTGTACTGAGTCGAATTAACTTGCAAGGCTTGGTCATTCAAAGTAGTAATTTTACTAGAAGAAGAAGAATAAGATGTATTACCACACTTCTTTCGAACGTTCTTCTTGTACTTATCTATAGATTGTAGATAGGAACCTAAGTCTAGGCAGCTCCATTTGGATAAGTCCTTACATGCGGTGGAGATTACCGTCTCTGCCCACTCTTCTCTGAGACTGTCAATCAACTTGTGCAAGACACTCTCTCTATCCGGTAGGATGTTAACTTCCTGAATAGTAGTTGTTAGTAAATAAAAACGATCAAGCACTTTTCCAGAGACTCACCTGGTTTTTGCAGAAAATTCTCGTAGTCCATTCGAAGTTCTTGAGCTTTGCATTTTTGAGTTCAGTGACTCCTTCGTGGGTAGCTTGAAGGAGAGTCATATATCTTTGCATACTTGCAGTGATTGACTCTTCGTTGTTCTGGAATGGGCAGGCAAGTGTAGATTGCACGGGATGCTTGTCAATTTAGCTCATACCTTTTGCGCTCTGCAGCAGTCCATGTGGATCGATCTGGATTGACTGCGAGATCTCCTCCAGTGACTATCTCCCAAAGTTCAGAGTTGACTGACTCAATGTGTTGTTCGATCTCATTTTTCCAATGATCGTAGTTTGTAGAGGTGAGTCTGGGGTGCTCAAAGTGCATTTTATTGTTTTGATTGGCAAAGAGGTCTGCCATTGCTCGTTGATTGACTGTCAGCCTAAGCAAGCCTCTGATACCACGTGTAGGATCGGATGGCTAACTCAAACCAACTCAAGGTGTGAGTCTGTGAGATGGTTTGACTCAATCAACCTTTGTATTTAAGAACCCTTGATACGTAGAAAACACTTAATCGAATTGGTTGAACTGAGTGCGCGGAAGATTTAAGGAATTAAACGGATTAATTCTTTGAAAGATAGACAGACTCTGTGGAGCTCAGCAAGATACACAAATAAGCTATTTTATTCTCTGGTAAAAACAAAATAACTTACAAATGCCCACTAAGTAGAAGAGATCTACTTCATGGTTTTTCACTCACTCACCCAATACACTTTCTGATCAGCTCAATGGTAAGTGTAGCAAAACTAGGATCTTCCTAGGTAGAGTCTATCTAGATGCACTAACTGATTTGGTACGATCTCTCTTCTAGCTTACAATGGCAATTCTCTCTCTTCTGGCTTACAATGGCAATTCTCTCTCTTCTAGCTTACAATGGCACTCCTATCTCTAACCTCTGGATATATCTCTATAAAGTGTGAAAAGAAACTAGCTATTACATGACTTATTTATACTAGTTCTAGGAGCAACGAGTCGAAGGAGTTAGTTCCGAAATTGTCGGAACTAACTTAGTAGGCAGCGTCTTCAGGTAGTGCTAGTCTGACTTGGGCCGCGAACTTCGGATACGACTGGGGTGGAGACATGACAGTTGGGGTGTGGAAGTGTTGACGAATCCGTTCCTTAGTTTTCGCAACAGCATGGAAGAGTCTGTGGTGTTTCTTCAGTTGCTCGAACTCTCTTGTAGTTTGGTGCGTAACTCGTTCTTTGTGTTTTGTCGAGGACGAGTGACTCTGTCAAGGTGATTGACTATCTCTGCAACACTTTTATGTCTCAACAATTTCTAAAATTGAGTAAGGGAATTTGGGCCCAGAACTTGAGAACTAAGTGAGAGTGTGGTGGTAAAGTGGAAAAGAAGTTGAGAAATGAAATGGAACAAGGATTAAATTGAGAACTTAACTACATGTAAAGAACGAATAACGGTCAGAGCCCGATGCGAGAAATCATAAGACTAACTCTCGTTGTTACATTACCTTCTTATGTATTGGATGTTATATGCTTGTTGTTGAGTTGGAATGAACTACATGATTAGTGGATGTTATATGCTTGTTGTTGAATGGAATGAACCATGTGACTTGGATGAATTGTTGTTTGCTTTATTATGGTATTTTTAAAGTTGATATGTTGTAAAACGGAATAGCATGAAACCCGAACTACATGTTAGCAATTGGGCTAACTAATCTGAGTAGTTCAAAGGTCCAAGAGGATCATATGAGAAGCCTACCAGCCGTTGTGATGAGCCTTTATAGTAACCTATTACAGGACTTGATCAAGTTATGAAGCCGAAGTGCGGGACTATCGGGTAGTCTACGACGTCTTTAATTTCTGCACCTGCTATATTTTGGTTATGTTGTATACTTCGATGTAAGTACCGGGAATGTTTTAGATGCTCACTGTTCTACGTTGTCAATTTATGGATTTAGTATGTGTAGGTTAGTAGTAGAATATCTCGGTTCATCATAGCGGTTATCGATCCTAGTATTGTCATAAGTATTTGCTTCATTACTCACATGGGTGAGTAATGGCGTGTGACACCCAGATTAGTAGATAGATTTAATTTCCGCTGCGAGTCGTCTTTAATTATGTACGCGATGTCGATTATTATGTGATTAGGAGTAGGGGTGTTACAAAAGTGGTATCAGAGCGGAGTACCGCTCTGATGACGAGATATTAGGATTAAGACAGTGAGCCTAGGATTATGGGAATACGGGAAACGTTTGTGAGGTACGAGACATCTGGTCTTAAACGAACCAGTGTCTTAGTAACGCTAAATGTGTGACAATATTAGCCTTAATGGCATTTGAATACTGTTGACTACCATACGTTTAACTACCAATGAATTGAACGACATATATATTACAGAAGTCGAGTAGAGATAGAATCCACATGGGGCGAGGCATGTCGGGGGTAATGGAGGTCCTGCAACCCCGAACAGCTTTGAGACGGCAGTAGCCGCACCAGCTTGATGGGAGAACCTTCCGGGAAACAGCAGTGGTACCCCACCCGCTGCTGCCCACACTTTGAAATCGCCTGTAGAAGCAATGTAATGGATGACACCAGGAGACGGAAGAATTCCTCCTATTCAGAAGACTGATGTGGTTACTATCATTGCTGTGACAACAAGATAGAGAAAGCGCCGATGAATACACCTGTAGAGTGAAGAATAGAAAAACGAGTCTTAGACGACTATCAAAAATGCATAACATGTGGAGCCAATGACCTCTTAGAAGTTTCTCCCGGAAAGGGTTAACTCCAACCCGGTACAACCTAGAATGTTTAGAAGAATCGGACCTACAATCGCAATAACAATATAAGCTTACGAACTAAGCTCCAAAAATTTTTTTGCTACAACACAGCACCCAAGAGGACGAACATCATACCAAGGACAACTAGAGTACTCCATCTGCTAGACCCAAAGCACCACGAGGTAGCTACGTAGGGCATACCCTAGCTGATACGAGCAATTAAAAAGGGGAAATGAGTGACTAGGGGCAAAACCCCCCGAATTTTGTGGGAACTTTAGGCGCTGGTACTAGTACGCAGCGCGATCTAGGTAACCGTATACCCTTAACTTAATAAATTGACTGCATGAGCGTATGCATCAAAGACCTCTTTCTACCATAAAGAAGTTTAAAACCATACTCAAACGACCAAGAGCGTCAACGAGACCAATAAATATAACACCGATAACTCAACCTATATGGCGCGTTTGCTACAACAAGCGCTACAAAAATCAAAATATTAATAATACCGCCTACCTTACGCACTTGCCACCGCAAGTGCTGCACCTACAACCGAGTACTACAAGACCGTGTAGACCACAGGGTATGATGGCATGGCCACCGGTAACCATTAAGTATTCATACGACCTTCGTACGAATCCTGTAGATACAACCAGTCACAAAATTGAGTCACACAACCCTTAAAGCATGAGGCCTACAAACCACAGAAGGACCCGATGAATCCGACTACTACAACTAAAGGGCATACACCAGCCTTGTAACAAACTACACCAGTTAAATACTAATGCACAATTAACATCAGCTTAAGCGCTAACCACCATAAACATGTACTGGCATTGAATGTCAATCACTATCAGTGATGAATGTTTAGTCTTTAGGACAAACACGACCCATATGAAATTTTATAACACTTCCTAAATACACCACCTTCCTTAATGATGGTAGGAAATCAAAGAACCATGATACACCAGCTGTTAAACAGCTAGAAAACATCCAATTTAATAGGTGAAGTACCAGATGTGAGCACCCGACATAACAACTCGTTCCCAACCTCATAGGAAATTGTAGGTGAGCTATAATCATATAACAATCAGGACCAACACTATGCCCATAATGGCACACGCCAATACACAATAAATACTTAGAAAAGGGAAAAACCTACTAATCCTCAATAGGATCGAGATGGAAAACCACAAGTACCACTACCTGTAGTAAGAATAGCAAAGGCAAGAAGCCTAAGCAATAACCCACCATAATGTCGGGAAACACAATGACCACGACAAGAGAATGAGTGAACACATTATATCACAACATGTATACTACTTAAACCAAATGCAGCCACAAACACAAATGGGTATTGACTGCCTAAACTATTAACACCCAAGGCACTATCCTTACAAAGGAGTACAATAACCAACAAGATCGGACAAATGTCAAGAAAGAAAAATATATTGTTACCCCATTTGATCACACTGATCATTGAACAAAACTCCCGCATACAGGGAATGACTATTACCATCGGTATTACACACATACAATAGGTGACAAACAAGTACATGTTTAAGAAATGTTGTCTACTAATGTGACGAATGTCAGCGATAATGATTATGTAAGTAAAACAATGGCAACATCCTAATTCATAATACAAGAAACTAGGTCTAATTCTATAAGGCACCAGCCTAGGTGAATATATTCAAGGTATTACTAGAAGGACACAAGTCCAGGAGAGCAAAATTACCACCTCCGACTACCTTTTCAAGGTATGCCACAAGGGCAACAATACCTAAAATGAAACGACTAATGATGAAAACTGATTAAAACTAAACTACAACAAGGATTTCCATAAGAGAAGGAAACACACACCTTCGCCACGGAGTCCAAAATTACAATAAATGATGCAACCCGGAAAATAGGGTAAGGTTAGAAGGACTATAATGTGTACTTTAAACAACATGAATAACCTGTAAGATACTAGAATGTGGAATAATGAACAAGCGCTAAATGGCGCACACAAAAAACATATAACAATAATTTGGAGCCGATGCACAATCACTCCAATAAAGAACCTGTCAAACAATAGACCAACATTGACTCGTCAATACAAGTGGTCGTAAAAACCCTTTTTAGAACATTAGTGAACTTATGTCAATAATGAAACCAATGACAGAGGAGGAAACCACCTCGTATCATTACAATATAAACCTAACCATTAGGGAGAAATATCGCAAACACTTAACTAGACGTAAAATACGTAATCATGCCCATTGGGCAAGGGACCCAGGGAACCTAAAAATCCCTTTGGGATACCCCAATACTGTTGAGGAGGAGGCCAACAAAAGAATACTTCACAAAATTATAAACATGTGACGAACACTACGAGTATACAGAAACGAAATGTGAGACGACCGCACTCCGTAGGAGTTTGCGGACTCGACAGACTTATTGATAAGATTGGCCAAGTAAGTAGTAATGTATCAGTATGGTAGTCTATACACAAGAAGTATAGGGAACACTAGAAGTAGTCAACTCCTTGCCAAGGTCAGTGATACAAACCCAGACCAGTGCAAATAACTACCTCGAATAGATCAACGAGAATAATCTCAGTTTAACCAACGAGACTAGAGGAACCAAAACCTTAGATATAACACGACCAAAGTTGTGACTCCACACAGGAGTGTTTAACACACAACAATATAAAAGGGGAAACCTCTCGAAAGATGAGAGAACTGATAGTCAACTAAATGACAATTACACGAGAACCCATTAAATGGGCGAGTAAATATGTGAAACCCTAATAAGGACCAAGAGTCCACTTTTAATGGCATAACTCCTGCCATCCAGGAGGAACCTACACAATGATGATAACTGGCACCCGATAGAGGGGCATAAAGAGAACTATTCTCTAAAATGAAGAAACTAAACAACACTGTATGACGCAACAGTCACCATATACTCAAAAGTAAGGGAAGTGGTACATTTTCACCCAAAAAGGGGATAAACATAAACACACCACTAATCAATAAAAGAAAGGCAAAGCTAGTATACTGGCGGATACCTAAACCTTAAAGCAAATGTAACGATAACCAATAACCATCAAATCGACTAAGATATGGTGTGCACAGAAGCGACTAGTATAAACAACCATTAGAAATAAATACGTTGGCACGAACTAGACAAGAAAAACTCACATAAACACTCAATAATGAAGAACAACGAAAAATTAAAGGCAGACTATAGTAGTCTAGACCGTTCAAGGAGATACTCCAAATAAATACAGCGTCCAACGCTATACACCCACGTGGAAACACATAAAGGTACATATACACTCCGGGTGAATCAACATGAGAAAGATATAAACAAACCTAGAGGCAAATACCTCACTGCCAAAGGGCATACCAATATTGGATGCTGAAAGATACATAACAAAACATATATATATATATATAGAATAACAAAAGAATTTCTCCTAGCAGAAGCGTAAGGCGAACAATATGAATATTGTTGTTAGGCTTACATATGAGAAAATACAATATACATCCACAAGAAGTACCTAACAAATACTGCAACTAATGTATTACTCCAGAACAAAACAACCTGGAGACACGAGATGACAAGGACTATCTCCGTAGATATATAAGCGAGTATGTCTCAAGATTGTTGAGACAAGTGCAAAGAGCACTAAATACTAACGATAGCCAATGTCACATCTCACCTTAACTGGAAGCCGGTAAGTGAAGACAAAGAACTTGAAGAGAGCATGCGCACATGCTAGTAATCCGGAATACCGGGACAGGCGACTTAATTCTAATCGAGCACTCGTACACTAAAGTTACCGCTCTGATTAAGATACCTCTGTTCCCAAAAGCATAAGAGACCGTGTATAGCACCATCACATTAGAATGGGGTCAGCAATAACCCATTATTAATAAACAATCTATGATACATCAATAAGAACGAAGAAGGTAAATTGAGCCCTACGTTTATGGGTCTGCTCCTCATTATGGAGCGAGTGGGCCCATTACAACGTGTTGGGAGAGCGCATAAAATACTTCACGCCTTCCAGCTAGAGAAGTACATGCCTCACCCTCCACATATTTTTAAAGTCCAAAAAGGCTAGAGTAAGACCCGTCTCTCAGATAAGAGAAGACTCCACTCCTCATCCTCGATACGAAAGTGAGAGAAACCAAGACCAAGGCCATCGAGAAGTCAAAGTTCTTTGGTCGAACCATGAGGCTGAAGAGGTCACATGGAAGTTGGAGGACTCTATACGAGCCAAGTATTCCGTGCTATTCTTATAGCAGTTGTTAGATACTTTGGGGGTCACGGGGCGTAACCCTTTTTAAGGGGGGTAGAGCCTCTTGGAGTGCACTGGTGTAGACCTGGATTCTGTGTTGTTTTGTGGTTCTTGATTGTACGTATACGTGGCATACGTGGTTGAAATTGGTGAATATGCGCGTTATGTATCCTACGAGATACTCGATTGTGTTATGAATACATTTGTTTATGACATATCCTTGGAGATACTTGTGATAGATATATATCCCTATGTGGAAAGTGAAAGAACCGATATGGTATTGTGCACTTGTGTTGCACCATGTGTGGATGTATGAATATTGTGTTGTTGACTTGAGTGCACCGTGTGTGGATTTATATTTTCACATGATACAGTGGAAGTGCTTTTATTGCACTATGCTTATGAGATATTATGTGCACTTGCTGCATTTTGAGATATGAAGATACGGGACTTGATCCCTAGGAGTGATACTAGTCATTGAACTAGATTATATAGGACCAATTGATTAGAAAAGAGACTTCAGGACGAAGCCTTTTTAAGGGGGGTAGATTGAAGTACCCCAAACATTAATTACCCTAATTAGCAAGGGATTAATTAATGAGGAGAGATTAATTAATTATTAGTCACCAAATAAATATGTATAGTCCAAGATGGACATCAAATCACACATAAAAATCATGAATTAACCACACTTAAAATGATGAACTAAAGAGGTTACATTAATAAGGAGAAAACAACTCCTAAAGTTAATACAACATGTAACACATTAATACATGTCATAATATCACAAACAATGTGATAGGATTATATAAATTAATTTATATAGTCAAACCAAATTATAAGTGCAATAATCGCTTATACATACACATAATAACAAGAAAATAACATATGTCACAACCTAACACATAAACCTAGTCATAATGTACAACTTTAAGGTGTTACAACATTAAGTCACAAAAATCTGAATTTTCCCCCCAAAGAGGAAAGGAGACAAGCTCACCTTCCCTCCTTACACACACCTTGACTATTATCACATTTACTTACTAATACCTCACTTTTCTCTCTATTTCACTTTGCCCATGCTCTCACCCACGAAATCAGACATCTCCTCCTCTTCCCAGCCGTGTCCAACTCAACCCCACCACCATCATCTTCTACATTGAGCTCCAAAGGACAACAATGGTGTTTTAAGCTTCTTTTCTTCTTTTAATGCCTTAAAACCTCATTTTCTTGCTCAAAAAAAAAAACAACAACCCCTATTAACTATCCTTGACCGAAAATAGTTGATAATGGGCCAATAATAACATGGAAAATCAGTGGAGGAAGTCTAGCTAAGGTTCTTGCAAGAAAAGGTAAAAAAAAAAACCCTAAAACTCTCTTTTCCTTCCATTTTCGAATTTGAAACTTAAACCACTTACTCCTCTCTTGTCATGTCCGAAAATAAAATTTTGGGAAGCTCAAAAACACCACCCAAAACCGTGGGTACCAGGGGCTAGACAAGATCAACAAAAACAAGGTAAAAATGTGCTCTAACTTCCATCCTTGTTCTAGATCCTTATATGGCTGAATTTTCCACCATTTTTAATACACTTATCTTATATTATATCTTACTGGAACATTGGTGTCCTCCACCCACATCCATGGCCGAAATCATAGCAAGGGATTCTCTAAAGGTAAAATCTCCTAAAGTTGAGTTTTAGTGCTCAAATCTTGTTTTTCCTTCGATCTACACTTGAACTCACTTCCCAACTCTTTTCATAGTGTTGACTAAGAACTTATAAGTGAAAAAATCAGCTCTCAAGAGCCATAAGGTAAAACTCTACCCCTAAAACCCATTTGTAAGAGCTTAAACTCTCGATCTTGTTTATGAAGTTTTAAAGCTCTAAATTCACTTTCTTTCCTCCTATGAACCATGGACAAACTGGAGAGATAGTGGTGGGATTTCTTGGCCGAAAATACAAGGGGTGAATGGTGGAGAAATATCTACTTTGAAGGGGTAAGTTACTTAATCAAGTCTTATGGTTTTGAACTAAGGTCTAAGCTTGTGCATAGTGTATAATCTGACCAAAACCTGTTACTAATGTAGTGTGGAAATTACAAGAGGATTCCAAGGAGTTTTGAAGCCTTGAAACAAGTAAGTGAGCTTAAAACATATTTTTAAGCTTTAAAGTAAATTACCTTGTCAAAACAATTAGGCCGAGAATGCAGTAGGTTATATGGGTGATTTTGACTGAAAAA
This sequence comes from Limonium bicolor, assembly GCA_023374045.1. NCBI lineage: Eukaryota > Viridiplantae > Streptophyta > Magnoliopsida > Caryophyllales > Plumbaginaceae > Limonium > Limonium bicolor. The sequence goes on from CM041776.1 coordinate 462,909,343, forward strand.
TGTACTTAAACATTATCGTAACTTGTTTAGCTAAGTTACTTAGACAAATAACGACTTACAATAGCTTAAAAGTAACAAAAGGGGGTTAATATGCAAAAAACTAAAAGTTTCTGGTCCCAAGTGTAAAAGCTGAGACTTAGCTGTTATATTAATCATTTTTATGTTATTAAATGTTATATTTTAAGTTTGTAATAAGGCCAAGTGTTTAGGTCATTTCTATGTATTATTTAAGGCTTTTTTATGCTTTATAAGTTATGTATTTGATTAGTATAAAATGTGGTGAGGAAATCTGATTACTATGGGATGTTTGGTGAGTTTAAAACCACCTAAAATTATCAAGGAAAAATACCTACGAATTTGAGTGGAAGTTGGTTCAAATGTAAGGTTAAAACTAAGTTTAAAGGTGATTATAAACTTAAATATTGTTCTAATGTACAAAAGGGTAAAACATGGGTGGTTAAGTGTAAATTAACTAAACTTAGGGTGTCAAATTATTATATGGCCGAAAGTTAGGCCTCATTTGGAGTTTGGATGAAAGATATAAGTTTTTGTAAAGTTTAGGGCCTAAATGGTAATTCTAGGAAGAATAGGGGTCAAAATGTAATTAAGTGAAATATAGGGTAACAAATAAATATTAGGACAGTAAGGGGGCTATCTTAGAATTTTAGAAACTTAAAATATTAATTTTATGAAATTAAAGTGTTAAATGTAAAACTAGAGAAACAAATGTGGCAATTTGTAATTAGTGGTAAATGCTGGTCAAAGGTGTATTGGGTGGTCAAACTTGACCACATGTGATGTGTAACCAAGTTAGGAAAATAAATAAATTGATTTGGGAATTTAAATAAAGTATCAAGTTTAAAAAAATGAAATTATAAAACTATTTGGGGTGTTTGTGTGATTTCTGAAAGTTGAGGGCTGTAATGAAATTAATATGACCCTAGGGGTCTGTTTGAATTATTTGAAAAATTTTGGGCTAGTTTTGGTAATTTAATAAACTAAGGATTATAATATATAGTTTAAGTATTAAAATGTGACATTTATAAAACTTATTGGGTTATTATGTAAATAACTGAAAATTTGGATGGAAAATAATATTAGGACAGCCTAGGGGCTGTTCGAGAATTTAAGGAATTATTTTTGAAGTTTTTGGAATTAAATAAGTTAATATGTATAATATAAAGTTCTAGGTATTAAATTGTAAGTTTACAAAATAAAGAGGGGTAATATGTAATAAAAAGAAAGTTGTGGGCTAGTAGAATAAATATGAAAATTTGTGGGGTGTTGTTCAAATTTATGGGTATATATATATATACAGGTGTATTTTATAATGCTTGGGAATCTTAGGTTATAAATTAAGTAAGGTTGGAGATGTAACAATATAATATTTGGGTGATTTCATAAATAATCAAAAATGATTGGGGAAGGAATTAAATTTCCGAAAATGTCATGGGTTGGTTTGGAAATTTAAAAGTATAGGCTGAATATATTATCAAGTTCAAAATGTTATAAAGTGACATTATGTTAAAGTATAAGAGAGTATATTATAAAGGGATTATTATGGTATAAATATGCCTTGTAAACAATCACGTAAAATGATGAGATTAAATTGGGGAATTGGGGAGTATAACATATGGTTGGAAACCTTATAATGTAAGGGACATAATAATGTATAAATACCTTGTGTAACATTAAGATCAATCATTGGTAAAAGATTTGTGAATAAATAACACAAATAAATACAAGTGTGTTTCAAATAGAATAATGAATTAATTCATTATGAGGAAACTTTATAATTCACATATTATGAATTTATATGTAACACCCCATCCAACATTAACACACTTAACAACAATCTGCAGCGGAAAACATACTTCATCACATTACTTAACTCGTTGGTGTTACACGCCGTTAACCACCCACATGGATAACAAGGCTATTACACGTACATTGTATCGGTCTAATGGACTAGATTCCCGAGCGACTACACATTACTATCCCTTTCCATTTACAACAACACATACATAATATACCTTCCAACTGTACCGAGTATTTACAAACTAATGCCGATAACAATTTCGGTCTTACTACACCTACTGTACATATACAACTTAAATGATTACCCATGAACAAACGACTACCATGTCCTTCTCTCGAACGGCTTCCAGCTCCTTGTACCTGAAATAGAATTGGAAGAAAGGGTGGCCCCCAAGGGGCTCAGCACCTTTGCTGGTATGGTAATCCCGCAGCCCGCATGCTACCGGGCCACGCACAACTAATTGTCGTCTTAGCATGCGGTTGATTATATTTGAATCATGCATGTAAACTATCAACACACAACACATCACATTCCACCACAATGGGCTCAACAAACAGATAACACATCCATACTTGATAAGTCACTCATTGTGTTCATTAACCCTAGAGTGTTTCTCCTCTAATGGAGCTACTTCCTTAATAGACGATACTTACCCAATAATCGGGTTATCCATAAACGTCTCTTTCATAAACTGGGATTCATATCCATGATCCACATACACCACATAACAACACTTTTCACGTTTCAACGTGCACATAACATAACATCGCAAATAACATTGCAGTACATCAACAACACATAACATAACGGGCACGGATCTCTCTAGGAACCGCCCCAAACATAGTTAGTTCACTGGGAGAGCCTAGAGGATGTTGTCAAACTCATGCTAAGCTCGTTTACATAACTCGTTACCGTCATGTTAGGCGAACGGATAACTTAACATAAAGATGGATCGGGTTTAGTGACCCGAACACAACATACATAATCCCCAAAAGACGTGAGTCAAGAGCCTTGGTTAAGCTCAGGGGTGATCGAAGACCAATGAAGGAAAACAACCAACAGAGAGGAAGCTGAAGAAACTGTATACAACAACTCCCAACCAATGCGCGACCGGAACATACCGGATTCCTCACCCCCCAGAATATAAATATTCACAATAAAGACTCCGCTGTGGAACCTATCACACCAGCACACAATACAGTATTACAACTGAGTTAATCACACAAAGGAGGATCACACATTCACAGCAACATCACACAACCAACTCACGCATAGCCGTGGTTAGAACGTTCCTTTGGTCGGAAACGTTATTACCGGATACCGTTCTCTTACGTTTACCTAATAATGGTTAACTAACCTTTCATGCGCATTCGAGGTTACCGGTATCGGCGCGTAAACACACAACAACAATAACGACAGTAAACTCGTTTCATGATTTATCTTTTAACGTGGCAAACATACAGAAAAACACATTGGCATACAAGCCGGTGTAATCCGGTAGGACACAGGTTGCAAGAAAACCATACCTGTCACCGGGGTTTCACTCTAACGTGCCATCACATGTTCCTCGTAACATCTTTGAACAACTGGTAACATTACATTTACTTTTGTTAACATCGGGGTAACATGATTGTTTAAAGTCTAATGCTCATAACTTATCCCCGTTAACTAGTTAAATAACTTCACATTTTAACTTGTTTTACTTTTCATTTTAATACAACTTTTCCCCCACTAAATTGTCATTATAACTCACTTAACATGTCCTTAACAATCTTATAACATCATTACTTTATAATCCCCATCATCCTATAACCTTAAACAATGTTTTTGGTCCGACCGACCTTACCGACCGACCTTACACAAGGTCGGTCCATTCCAGAACATTACCGTCAAAATTCTACTCCGACGACCTTGCAAGTTCGGTCCACAAGGTCGGTCTATTCCCGAGAGTTTTTCCCCTTTGAAAACTCAGGCCCGACCGATCTTGGCAAGTTCGGTCCCAAGTTCGGTCGATTCCAGGGACAATTCATACCCAAAATACAAGCCCAACCGACCTTGCAAGCCCGGTCCCCAAGGTCGGTCCATTCCAGAAACTCTTTCCGGTAGGTAAACTGAGCTCGACCGACCTTGCAGGTCCGGTCCCTAAGGTCGGTCGGCTCCAGACCTTTGTTTCAAAATTCCCATTTGACTCCAAACTTCACCTCATGTATCCTAGTATGTTCTAACCTCATTTGGGCACCTCAAACACACCTTAAGACTTCAATTAACTCCTTAAATCACCTATTAAAGATCTTCCTCAAGCATTACACAATTCTTATAAATACCAACACTTGTAGTGTTTTTCCTTAGATTTCTAAGTGGTGTTTTATACTTATAATGACCACTATACCAAGATGTTTCCTCTACACCTTAGCACCATCTCCCAAGCATCTTTTCTTACTAACTAAATTTCCTTGTTCACACCTTCATAAAATTCCTTCTCATTGTGGAGGGAGATTTTTCGGTATGAGGGGGGGTCTATATAAATATGATCTGACTGAAAAGCCGAGATCCTAGAAAATGCCATTCTGTGGAGGGTGAAAACCCGTTATCTGACATCCCTCAAATACCTATTAAATCGTCCGTCTTTCCCAGAAAGCATAAGGGGAATGCTAGTGAGCACTACACCCGCTCTCGATGGGCTCCACACGGACTTATGCCCTAAGGGCGGAAATTGACTAGAGTCGCCACCTAGTTTGACCTAAGGAACTAGGAAGGGATGAGAAGGGTTCTTAGAACCGTTAGTTGACTCTGAGATTGTTGCCTATGGATAGGACTTATCTGGTCATGTCAGAGATTCTGTGTTGGGTTCGCACTGGGTTACACCCCTCAGAAGTGGCAACGACCCCGACTTTGGATTGGTGCCCGAGGAAACCTCGGTCTCCAATTGTCGGGATTGCCTTCTTTCAAAACCTTATTAGAGAGATTCAGTTAAAGCCAAAGGATAGGATTAGGACAGGAGGAGAGAAAGAGAGTGGATGAGGCGAGCTTTTCTGCCAAGCTAGCGCCAAGAAGAAGAATTGATGAATTTGAATGAGTACAGAATGAAAGATTAGGAGTCTGATTTTGAGAGTTGAAGAAGTCTGGAGTTTGTGGGAGTCAGAGGGATTTGAATGTTTGACAGACATGAATATCACCTTGGAGTTGGGAAAGGGGTTTTTTGGATTGGAATGGGGTCGCACCCTAGATGGGTTGCCTACGTACTCAACTTTCTGTTGAGATCAGACCTTACGTAGTTCAGGATTTTGGGGTTTTGGAAGTTTTGAAGGGTTTGAAGTTTTGGGTGTGAGAGATTAGTCTGTGAGACGCTCGGGTCTATGAGACGGTTGGGATGGGATGTCAAGGCCTGTGAGACGCTCGGGTCAATGAGACACTTGAATCTTAAAATGGTGGAGAAATTGAGATGTTCGAGTCTGTGAGGCGCTCGGGCCTGTGAGACGTTAGAAGTTAGAGAGGAGTTGGGATTAGGGAGATAATTCGAGTTTGAGGCGATTTGGAGTTTGAATGGTGATTTGAGTATGAAGTGTTTTGGGGTTTTGAAGATGATTTGAGTATGTGTGAGGCAATTGAAGTCTGAGTAGAGATCCCGGGTTTTTTGGATTTGAGATTCAAAAGGGGTTGAGGCTTTGGGATATTTCGAGTTTAGAGTGAGATGATGGTAGACAGAATTGTTTGGAGGAATGATTGTCAAGATCGTCTCTCTTAAAGTTTTTGAAACCAAAAAATTATTTTTTGTTGTAAAAGGGCGGATAATCCCGAGGGATTACCCTATGTACCCCCTCAAACACGACACTTAATTAATGGTAAGTGTCGAGGCTCGAAAGATGGGGCAATGAATTTATGTCGGAAATAGGATTTAGAAAGAAACACCATGAATGAGATGTTCTCGGTCAAACCCTAATAACGTCTCTAACTCCCGGGTTTTAAAACGTTTAAAACCGAAAACATTGAAATCGAGTAGAAGGGAGTTAGACGATTCTAAAATCCCGGCTGCAACTAGGAAGGCAGTCATATCCCTAGCACCCCGCCTCATAAAAATCTCGGCTGCAATTAGAGGATGTTTGTCACCCTAATGCCCTGCCTAAAGAAATCCAGACTGCGACAAGGGATGTGACGACCCTAGTGCCCCGCCTCGGATTGTTTTGGGAAAGGAGACAAGTGATGTCTAACCAGGAAGGAAATGTTTTGAAAGGGTTAGACATTTCTTGCTCCCAAAAACGTTTTATTTGGATTTGAAAACTAAGTTAAAAAAACTTTAAAAGTTGTTCGGAATTCTCGATGAAGAAACACTAATTTTGAGAAACGTTTTTTTAGGAGAAAACTTTCTGTATATGTGAGAAGAACTTTCTGCATTTGAGAAGAGTTTTTGTGATGTGAGAAGAGTTTTTCCTTTAAAATTCCACAAAATGGTTTCTTTTGAAAACTCAATGAAGTTTGAATAAAATGATTGTTGAAATTTGAGAAGAGAGATTTTAGAGTTTGAAATTTGAACAGGATTTACAAGTTGAGTTTGAATTAGATGAATTGAATTCGAGTTGAATGGAATTGGACTGAATTGAAATGAGTTGGGTTTGAATTGGGTTGATTTGAATTCTGGTTGGGGTTGAAAAACGAATCGGGTCAAAGTTGGATTAGGTCAAAGTTGAGATTGGTCAAAGTCAATGTTCGGATTGGTCAAAGTTGGACCAAGTCAATCAAGGTTGGACCGAGTCAAAGTCAAAGGTCAGGTTGGTCAAAGTTGGACCGAGTGGGCCTGATGGGCCGAGTGGGCTTAGTGGGCCGAGTGGGCTTGATGGGCCAAGTGGGCTTGATGGGCCGAGTGGGCTTGATGGCCTTGTTTGGGCTGGCCTCGAAATGGGTTTGGGCCTTGAAACGGATTTGGGCCAAAATTGGGTTTAGGCCGGAATTGGGTTTGGGCCTGGATTGGAAAACGGGTCGGGTCAAAGTTAGACCGGCTCAAAGTTGAATTGGGTCAAAATTGAGATTGGTCAAAGTCAAAGTTTGGATTGGTCAAAGTTGGACCAGGTCAAAGATGGGGTCAAGGTCAAAGTTCAAATTAGTCAAAGTTGGACCAGGTCATAAGTTTGGTCAAGGTCAAAGTTCGAATTAGTCAAGGCTAGGTCTAGGTCAACATTCAGATGGTCAAAATTTGGGTTTGGTCCAACTTGGACTTTGTTTGGGCTTTATGGGCCAAAGGGCTTGGGCCTTAAAATGGGTTCGGGCCTTGAAATGGGCTTGGGCCTCGAAATGGGCTTGGGCCTCAAAATGGGCTTGGGCCTCGAGACTTGATTTGGGCCTTATTTGGATTGGGCCGAAATTGGGCCTTGTTTGGATTGGCTGAAGTGGCCCCTTTTTTATGTGGGCTTTATTTGTGTTTGGGCTGAAAAAAAGTTGTTGGGCTGATTTGTGAGATATTAACAAGTGAGAGGAATTGATTTATTGGCTTGTTTATTAACTCTTGATTAGGGGTGTGTTGAAGGCAAAGGGGGATTCCACCCACATAAAACGGATGAGAGATCCGCTAGGCATGGGGTGGTTCGCATCCTAAGCCCTCCTAAAATAGCCTTAAGGGCTTGTTTATTGAAATTTTTGTTCTTATATACATAGAAAGGTGGTTTGAGTGTTTTCTGAAGTTATAGTAGATTATCGCCCCACGAAACGAATGAGAGACCCGTTAGGTGTGGAGCGATAATACATCCAAAACTTTTATGTTAGTTGAGGGGTCCTAGAGGATAATAGCTAAGGCTTAAACAATATTAACAATAATAAAACATGAAACTAGAGATACAAAGCAGCATATGTACGCTAAACAAAATGGCTCAAGCGCACACAGTCATGGTAAAGTAAAATTTGATTAAAAAAAAAGATACTGCTAACCAGATATAAAAAAATATTTTTGTTTTTTTCTCTTTTTCTTTTTAATGAATGGTCTAAGTTAACAAACAAAGCTGGCGGATTATTCAACCTAAATTCCAAATTGCCGAGTCAAACTTGGTCATGAAGATAGAAAAACTGGAATTAAAAACACTACGAACAGATCTCACACTCCATTCTATGGTGCATAAGAGGAGGAAAGAGCAGGTCCTCAAAATCGTTATGTGAGTGTAGATGACAGGAAACAAGGACCAGTTGCACGTTAAAGAGAGACACGCAGATTTGAAGTATAGATGTTAATGAAACTGCAACGAGATCAGATCAAAACAGCTCATATCAGGTTAGTATCTGTACCGGTTGACGAACAATGAATAAAACATCCGAAGGGGGAGACAATTAATATCTGCAAGGGAACGCATGGAAATAAACACATAACATGAGCAACGAGGTTGATTACTATACATGAATGAAAACAGAAAAGAGAAGAGTAAAGGGGCTAGACTCTGAAAGAATGTGCATCTGTATCGAGTATACCATGGATCAATCAAACCTTTTACCCTGAACAGACGTGGCCTTCATGCAGAAGGAGTTTAATTGTACTGAAAGCAAGATGACATAGACATACCTTCCTGCCTTATCATCTCAGAGCATCAAATACGCATCAGTGACTAAAGGTATGCCAAAATCTTAATGACAAACAGTAATGGCCCGTATCCAACATAGCTAATTGAATCGCAAGCAAGATCCCCAGACAGACTATACAACAGTGATACCAGAAACTACTTTAAATCGATTAAGATATCGGTAATGCTAAGATTTCCCCTGTAGAATGGGAACAGAGAACAACATCCCTCAACAAACAAACTAATTAGCTTTCCAACAGAACGAGTTGACAGAAGAATCAATAGAGGGTGAAGCATTAAACACTGATGTGTTTTTGAACCGATTACAACCCATTTCCAAGTTCGAGAACAGCTCAACCCTACTAACAAAATGTCAAGAAAACTGAATAAAAGCTAGAGGATGGAATCGGTTAATGAATGAACAGACTAGTGACATGAAATTCAGAAACCAAGCATCAAACACCTGCTCGATAAAATAAAATGAAAGAAATAAAATAGCGAGTGAGTTCTATGGGATTTCAAGAAATTAAACGGACATTCCAAATTCACAATTCCATGTAAGCAAAGCCAAATCCATCATACGGTCTGTGGCACTTAGCAATCCATAATACACAAATAACTGCAGCCGAGCAGAAATATGACCAGACTAATACAATGCTCATGAGACAAGCTTCGAAACAACTAAGACTCTTAAGATCTAGAGGGGAAATCTAATGACCAAAATGAATGCACCAGAAACGACTGTACCAGAATCAAGTAATAGAGATAGACGGGAGGGACAAAAACCAAAAAGCAAAAACATATGTACAACCGTCCATGTCGCGGGTTAATATCAGTCTCACACAGAGGGGAAAATCTGGAGCTAAACCCCTAACCAACGACCACAGAATATACGTATGAAATTCAGAGACCACTAAACATGGACAAAGGAAACAGAGTGTTGTGAATCTTGCAGTACAACATAAAACTAATCCGAGGTTGTTTTGGGAGAAGAATGGAGCTCTCTTATGCCGAAACAAAAGAAACCGGAGAAGAAAATAAAAGAAAGCCCACAATACGAACCATTGCACAAGCGGAGTTTCTGAATCTGAGCACTGGTGCCCTTATAGCGTAACAAGAATAAGAAAAAACAATTTGAAACATTCACGACTGATGTTGAGCAATCCGGAAACCCAACGACCCATGCTGGGTGTGGTATTCACCGGAGCTCTCATACATAAAAGAAAAAAATGAATGTTGTGGTTCAAAACGGAAATAAGATGCAATGGAGATGAGCCAGACAGGAGGTGGCCGGCGCTAACTCGCAGAAGTAATTCCGGTTGGTCAATCCCGTCTTCTCGTTTTTAAACTCAACAATGCAGAAGGAGTAAGCAAGGCATATCATGGGTTTCCGATGGAGCGTAGTACAAAATTCTGGGTTTCCTTCGAACTTTCAGAGACAGCATAGAGTCTCGATGAAGATGTAGCTAGGTGAGAGCATTTGAACAAAATTTCCAGTGAGAAAAATGGACCGAAGGTGAGAGTGGAAGGGTTGGAGAAACTTAGCGTATGAAATCCCGATACATGGGGTTTAATCTTCGGGAGAATGAAGGTGAAGTGTCTGATAGAAGTTGCTTGTCGATTGGCTTCTTGAGGAGAAAGAACGGTCTGAGTTTTTTTTTGGGTTTATGGATTGAAGAGGAGTGAAGAAGGAGGCGGTGGCGATGAGCTTCAGGCGAAGGAAAGGTGCCGATGGTGGTAATTCTGGGCGAAGAAGACGAGGACGGTGGTGGTTTTAGACAGGGACGGGTTTTTGCATGCGGGAAATCGAAGAGGTTGAGTCGATGAATGTAAGAATTCTCTGGATTGAAAACGGTAGTTGGTGGCCGAATAAAAACTGTCGCTACAGTAGGGTTTTGAGTTGTAGTTTTATAATAGAGAGTGTGGGTTTTGTAGGGAAGAATCAGCTGATTTTTGAATGGGCTAGTTAGATAGATATGGGCTCTATTTTGGAGTACTGGGGCTGAAAAAAAATTGGACCCAACTGAGAGGGGCTGGGCTTGGTCCACCAGGTGTGGAAAAACAAAATAGATAATGAGAATTGCTCTCGCCTAGATTCGAACTCGGTAACACTAGCCTCCTCATTACATGCCTTCACCGATTGAGCTACAACAGCATCCGATAAGTACAATCAAAGAAATAAAACAAGGACTATGTTACAAACTAAAGCAAAATAAAGAAAATGTCTTCCGTTCATACCAAGAATCGAACCTCGGACCAAAGGGTTGTATAGCAAGTACCTTAACTAGTTAGGCTAGGTTAGAATTCAACTATAGAAATGAAAGAAATAATAATAGAGCTTTAATTTCAAGCCGGATTAGTGCTCTAAATAACACTAATAGAGAATTTTTATACAGGGTTTACAAAGAAATAAAATGTGTGGTAGAAACATAATAAAATGCATAAAACAGACTAAATACTATGATAATAAGTACATAAAATCATGAAATAGTACTAATAAAATGGTGGTTAAAATACAAGCGAATGAAATAAAAATGGAAGTTGAATTATATATGTACAAGTAGTGGTATACAAGATAGAATAAGCAAATAACAAAATTGCAGGAACCAAAGTAAAGACTAGTAGGCAAATAAATAAGTAAATAACGAAAGATGACGGGTTTCAAAACGGATGGAAGTTGGAAATTCATTTTTGAAGAATTGGGTTTTTCTGAAATGCTTTGAAAAAGATTATAAAACGATGGTTTCGTTTTGGCACGAACGCTAGTATGTTTTGAAAAAGAAAGGCGACGACCCCTCTTATTTTATTTATTGTTTCGGAATTTGTTTTATGGGGTGAGAATTTTTGGTGTCTACAGATGGCTCCCCTTGATTCAATTTTGCAAGCCCTTGCAGAATTGGATCAAGGTTGACGGGGCGTCAAAAATTCTCACTAAGATTTTATGGGAGAAATCAAGATGCAAGATCACGGATAAAATACCAAGTGAACGCGACGGGAGAGTAACATGATAACCGAGTGCACGAGGACTTAGGAGTGCCTCGACCGGACCTCTTGATATCCAGTCCTAGGGCTTATGATGAGCCTAGAATGCGATTTAATGTACGAGGACTTAGGAGTGCCTCAACTAGACCTCTTGATATCTAGCTATAAGACTTATGACGAGCCTATAATACCAACAACCCGATTTGATTTAAGGTGCACGAGGGCTTAGGAGTGCCTCAACTGGACCTCTTGATATCCAGTCCTAGGGCTTATGACGGGCCTAGAATGCGATTAAAGTACGAGGACTTAGGAGTGCCTCAACTAGACCTCTTGATATCTAGCTATAGGACTTATGACGAGCCTATAATACCAACAACCCGATTTGATTTAAGGTGCACGAGGGCTTAGGAGTGCCTCAACTGGACCTCTTGATATCCAGTCCTAGGGCTTATGACGGGCCTAGAATGCGATTGAAAGTACGAGGACTTAGGAGTGCCTCAACTAGACCTCTTGATATCTAGCTATAGGACTTATGACGAGCCTATAATACTAACAACCCGATTTGATTTAAGGTGCACGAGGGCTTAGGAGTGCCTCAAGGACCTCTTGATATCCAGTCCTAGGGCTTATGACGGGCCTAAAATGCGATTGAAAGTACGAGGACTTAGGAGTGCCTCAACTAGACCTCTTGATATCTAGCTATAGGACTTATGACGAGCCTATAATACTAACAACCCGATTTGACTTAAGGTGCACGAGGGCTTAGGAGTGCCTCAACTGGACCTCTTGATATCCAGTCCTAGGGCTTATGACGGGCCTAGAATGCGATTGAAAGTACGAGGACTTAGGAGTGCCTCAACTAGACCTCTTGATATCTAGCTATAGGACTTATGCTGAGCCTATAATACTAACAACCCGATTTGATTTAAGGTGCACGAGGGCTTAGGAGTGCCTCAACTGGACCTCTTGATATCCAGTCCTAGGGCTTATGACGGGCCTAGAATGCGATTGAAAGTACGAGGACTTAGGAGTGCCTCAACTAGAGCTCTTGACATCTAGTTATAGGACTTATGACGAGCCTATGATACTTTGTGGGATTGTACGAAACCCGCTGCTTGGAGTGGTTGACTTGAGGATGACTTTGATTGTGGATTGATTTGGGATTGGACGCTTTTCGGTTGCTCCAGTGAGGGATGTGATAGATGTTTCCCTTGGCTTTGCCAGTGTGGGAATTGTGTTTCGGTTTTGTTTTGACAGTCTCGCCCGATGTGCACTATAGTTCCGGGATTTGGTAGGACTTTTGGCCCTAGAGTTTCGAGATGGCTCCGGTATGTCTCCTGAGTTTTTGTTTTGGTTTTATGATTGGTCTTTGAGTGGATGTTTTTTTTATGAGTGATTTTGGGAACTCTATGGTTTTGATATGATTTGATGGCTCCATTGCGGTTGGGTGGCTCCGGTTTGATATGTGAGTCCCTTGTGAGCAACGACTCTGGGATGGTTGATAGGTTTGGCTTCAATATGATCCGAGGGCACCGGTATGATCGGATGGCTCCATTGCGGTTGGGTGGCTTCGGTTTGATATGTGACTCCCTTGTGAGCAACGACTCTTGGATGGTTGATGGGTTTGGCTTCGATATGATCGAGGGATCCGGTATGATCGGATGGCTCCGGTATGATCCATGACTCCATTGTGAGCTACGGCTCTGGGATGGTTGGTGGGTTTTGATTCGGTTAGAGATTTTCAGGATGGCTGGAGGGGTTTTGATCTGGTTTGGACTTTGAGTCGAATGGTGGGTTGATGTGATTGGTGGATTGTTGTGTGTTTGACGTATTTTGAAGTGGTAGATATTTTGTTGTTGTGGTTGATAACTTCTTGGTCATTGATAGATGGCTTCGGTCCGGTTATGACTTCAGGGTTCTCTCATGATGGCTCTAGGATAGCTCGGGATGGCTCCAGGAAGGGCTACAAGAAGGCTCTATTTGGCTCCCATATTGTGCTCGGACTGTTGGGATGACCCCTGTGTAATTCCAAGGATGGTTTCAATGTCGGATGATGGCTCCCGTACGGCTCTAGCTTGGCTATGAGAGGGGCGCCAATGAGGCTCGAGTATGATAGTGGATGGCTCCAAAATAGTCTTCGTGTGGCTCCAGATGGCCCTGGTTTTTGATTTCTTTTGACCAAAAGTTATGCTGCAACAACTGCAACTGAAGTCGACTTTCAGCGAGACTAGGTAGAGTTCTTACTAGTCAGGTGTTGATGATGGAGTGCTTATGACGCATGCAGGTATTAAATGCTGGATACGATGCAAAATGCATATGCAATTTTTGGAGAAAAGGTATGACCTTATCTCTATTAATACGAGGTTTACGAATATAAAACATCTTCGGCTCGATCTTGAGTGATTGTTGAATTGGAATGTGTGAATCACTTTCCTCTCATGGAGGGATGCGGGTCAAACTCTCGTGAGTATAGCTGTGTGTGCTAATGGTGTATTGATACTCTTGATGCTCAGAGCAGTATTTTCCTTAGAATATCTTTTCGGGGTTTTGGACTTTCCGATCCTTACAACCTCCTCACCTGCAACGGGGTAAGTTGTTTACATTTTGGTGCTTAGATCAAAGAGTCACTCGCGCTTAGACGACCTTGTGGGGTAAGGTCACACTCATTCACTCATGGTCCCTTTGATATGATGGGACATGTTGATAACAATTATGAAGCTTATGATTCATGTTTCAGATCCGATACTTTCAGTTAACACTCATCAACTTATGAGTCAGAGGTCTTTTATTAGGTTGTAGCGGGGCTGTGAGGTGTGATGTACGTCACATGGGCCTGGAGGATTTGTTTGGGGATTGTGAAGCTTTTGTACAATAGAGGACATGTTTCACCTTTGCCATGGGTGGAATGATTAGACGGGTTTTGATAACCCCTTATCGGTTTCTTTGGGACATCATTGGTCTTTTTGGTTTGGATATCTCCTTCTTGCCTCTCCTGGCGTACGATTCGAACTTTCTCATTTTTGTGTTTTTGAAATTGCGTTTGGCTCACCAACTTTCTCAAGCATTCTCTGCTTTGTATTTTGGCTTTCAGCTCTGGAGTTGCATTGACTCATCGATCTTCTTGAACATTTTTGGTGTTCTTTTTTGGTGTTTGGCTTTGGAGTTGCATTGACTCACTGATTTCTTAAAACATTTCATTTATTGTGTTTGTGGAAGTTGGTGGGGATGGGCCATGGCTCTGGCTCTTTCGAGATCCTCTATTGCGAGGGCAGACAAGTATACGTGGGGTGGCATATTGTGGAGTTTTTTTTTAACAAAAAAAGAGTTTTTTCTTGAAAGGCTCAGCGGGCTCACTAAGGGGTTATGTACAGGGCAGTCAACGCTTTTTGGTTTTTGTGGAGATTTTTATTCCTAAGTTCCTCGTCATCCTCATTAGTCAGTGATTGTTTTCTTACTACTTCTCGGATTTGCATGAATCACAGTTCGTATCTTGCTATCGACATCGATCTCACTCTAAATTATGCCTCTCCATGTGCTAGAGGAGTGCACATGTCGCTCATGGTTTTGCCTCGATTGGCTCTCTCTATCTTCCCTCATCACTCAATGGATTGTCCAGTACTCTCATTTGAAATTCAAGGGAAAATACCGCTCTTCGCACACTACTCACTTGGTTTGTGGTGCCGATTTTGATTGGACCCTTGTGTTCATTGACGGGTCGAGAGTTCAGTGGTTCACGCAATCTGTTCAATTAATCCTCATGATTTTTCCCAAAGATGTCGTTTCGATATGAGAGTATGCAAACACGGCTATCTACAATGCAATCTACTGTGGTAATATGGAATTACTACGTATAAGATGCGTGAAATGCTTAAAATGATGAATGAAGACGGTTGACTTTGGATTTTGATTGAATGTTTTTTTTTGTTTTTCGTTTTGGATGCAATGCATGCGTGGTAAGGCTACGCCTAGTCTCGCTTGAGTCGAGTTCAGCTCATGGCTCATGAAGCTCATCCCATCATCGTTGGCCCTGAAGGTGGTCGACTTGTCGGGGTTGCTGTCGGAGAAGTAACTCTCGAGTGAGGTCGGGTTGGTGATTGGCTCCTAGATTTTGGATTTTAGGGAGTGACAACTCCCGCGTGGTAGCCCCACGACATGGAAATGACTGCATGCATCTTTTTCTCTCGATCTGGTCACTGATGCCCACCGACGATTCTGGATTTGAAAAGGCTTGAGCTCCCGGTGTTCTCCACTATCCCTCCGAAGATTAGTTTTGGAGGCTGAGATATTGGGATGAAAGCTGGTGTGTAGAGTAGTGACAATGAAACACATGATTATGAATTTTTTTTGAAGTGGATAGGACTTGTACGTGTTTGACGAATTTGGACTGACCAAGAATGCATGGGACTTTTTGTAATAAATGCAATGCATGCAGTTTGCTTTGTGCCCGGTTGTGTTTGTTGATGTGCTTGTTCAGGGGATGCCTTCTGTAGATACCGTGAATTTTCACCCCATAAAGCGAGATTTATGAATATATAACTGTGAGGGGTCACTCCTTATTCGTCTTTTCATTATACGTGCATGCCAAAAGAAACCAAGTTTGGAAAACGATTTTTGAAAACAAGTGTTTTCAAAGTGGTGGATTTTCTCAATATAAATTTTGATGCTCGGTCATTCGCAAATAGAATAGAGAGTGGGGAACCCTATACACATTGATCTAAATAAATTTAAAGAGAATGTATAAACCTATACATGCAATCTTCTCAGAAATGGATGAGAGAGGAAAGAAACATAGGGGAAGGCCTATACATCATCAATCCTAAAAAGTCATTAAAAGGGGGAATTTTGAGACTTCTTCTAAACTTTTGTTGGCCCGTCTTCAGGCTTCTGACTGACTGCACACACTCAGATTCCGGGTTGGCTGCTCACTCATCTCCGGGCTCCTGGTTGGTAGCTCGCTCGTCTTCAGGCTCTTGACCGGCTACTCGTTCACTTTTGGGTCTTGATCGACTGCTCGTCCTTCAGTCTCTTGCAGCGAAGCAGTGCTGTGATCAAACACAACGGGTCTGGTGTTCCTCTGATTTTCAACAGTTCGAACTCGAACCGGTGTCGCTAATCTTCATCTCGCTTGACTCGGGTTGGTACACCTCTGATTTTGTATTTGAACGGTTGGTGTTGGTCTTCATGTCGCTCGGCTAGCTCCACGGGTTGATGCACCTCTGGCCTTCAGCTCGATCTGCGTAGTCGATCTTCATGCTGCTTCACTTGCTCCGACAGGAGGAACGGGGATGTTTTTTAGAAAGGAAAGATGAATGATTGAGCACAAAATCTTATGTGAAAATCCACCACTTTCGTGAAAACACAAAATGACTAGTACGCTCCACGTAATGACCACTGCTCTTGAAGGTGGGTTGAACTTCAAAAATAGAGGGTCACAACATGGGGACTAAATCATTTATTTTGAAATATGTTTGTGAAAATCAACTTTGAAAACTGTTTTCGAAAACAATTTTGAAATAATGTTGGTGAAAAAAGTTGTTTGAAATTCGTTTGTAGAAAGTAGGTTTTCGAAATCTATTTATGAAAATTGTTTTGGAATAACATTCTAAAGATGAAGTGGCAAGATTAAAACCGCAAATGTTTATGAGTAAAATTTAGGTGGGATTTGAAATTAAACGAGCTCGTAAAACAGCTTTAAGAGATGTGTAAAAGAGAATTTCGAACGTTTTGAAACAGATTCGTTTGAAAAAGTGGTTTGCACACATGTATAGCATAAAAGAAATTGTGGCTATGTTTGATGTGGAGCTGTAAGTGTTAATGTTGGGATAATCACCTTCCAGGTCAATCAATGCTTCCATACCACCGGGGGAACCGTCGTTCCTTCACTGTTCATCTATCGGGATTTATCTCTGTTATGCCTTGTGGGGCACGTCATCAAGAAAGTCCGGAGTGCTTAAGTTTGAAAGGTCAGGATACCCGAAATGATACAGTCACACGAGCCACGACCGGTGATTATCACAACATACCCACTTTTGGAAAACTTGGGGAAGTACTGCATGGGGTCGGGTCTCCCGTCGTCTGCACGGTCAGCTGTGTCTAAAGTCTAAATTATTCACTGACTACGTTGTGCCATGTATGGGTATCTGGTAAATATGGGATCCTCTATGGACGTGTAGCGTGACATCAGGCTTTAGAGACACCCGTGGTGCAGAGGACACTTGGAGAACTGAGCCCATGCAATCTTCAGGGTAAGACAAAAGGGTGGTCAGACAGACGGCGTACAAGGGGGTGACTACCCATAAAACCCGTCTTAGACACCGGACCAGGTAGCTCGACACTGAAGGCTCAAAGTTCATTATATGCTGGCTTCGACTCGATAATGGAGGATATTTTTGGATCATGAGCTCAAAGCGTTGGTCGGAGACCGTACCACCTTGTGGGTTTGTTCACTGAGAGAGTGACCCTAGCTCATGGGGAATCAACCGTGGACCGGTTGGGGATCCCGTGACATCGTGGGTAAATCGGGTGAGACAGAGGAATGCATATCCTAAGCTACCCACCCCATGCACCCCACAATCACAATATAAATATGAAAGCAGTAAATAAACCAAATGAAGTTAGCACCAACCTATGTACTAAGCGTTTTATCTTGAGATTAGTGATTCCAAATTGGTTGTTTATTAACCTAAAGGGAAGTTAGCTTCATTCACACCTAAGTGTCTCTTTCTAATCGTTAGCTAATTATTAACCCAATTGTTGTAATGTTTGTTAAGGATCTAATATGTCATATTTGTCCTCATCAGATACACACTCAAAGTGTGGAGTAGAATAATCCTAGAGGCTTTGAAATGAATCTCATGAAGGTTTTGAAAGAAGTGAGGAAGTCCCGACAATTTTGAATGGAGTTCAGTCTTCCTTGAGTTTGAGAAAAACTTACTCAAGTTTTCCCCAGTGGAGTCACCATTCTGTGGAGGGTGATTTTTCGGTATGAGGGGGGTCTATATAAATATGATCTGATTGAAAAGCCGAGATCCTTGAAAATGCCATTCTGTGGAGGGTGAAAACCCGTTATCTGGCATCCCTCAAATACCTATTAAATCGTCTGTCTTTCCCAGAAAGCATAAGGGGAATGCTAGTGAGCACTACACCCGCTCTCGATGGGCTCCACACGGACTTATGCCCTAAGGGCGGAAATTGACTAGAGTCGCCACCTAGTTTGACCTAAGGAACTAGGAAGGGATGAGAAGGGTTCTTAGAACTGTTAGTTGACTCTGAGATTGTTTCCTATGGATAGGACTTATCTGGTCATGTCAGAGATTCTGTGTTGGGTTCGCACTGGGTTACACCCCTCAGAAGTGGCAACGACCACGACTTCGGATTGGTGCCCGAGGAAACCTCGGTCTCCAATTGTCGGGATTGCCTTCTTTCAAAACCTTATTAGAGAGATTCAGTTAAAGCCAAAGGATAGGATTAGGACAGGAGGAGAGAAAGAGAGTGGATGAGGCGAGCTTTTCTGCCAAGCTAGCGCCAAGAAGAAGAATTGATGAATTTGAATGAGTACAGAATGAAAGATTAGGAGTCTGATTTTGAGAGTTGAAGAAGTCGGAGAGTTTGTGGGAGTCAGAGGGATTTGAATGTTTGACAGACATGAATATCACCTTGGAGTTGGGAAAAGGGTTTTTTGGATTGGAATGGGGTCGCACCCTAGATGGGTTGCCTACGTACTCAACTTTCTGTTGAGATCAGACCTTACGTAGTTCAGGATTTTGGGGTTTTGGAAGTTTTGAAGGGTTTGAAGTTTTGGGTGTGAGAGATTAGTCTGTGAGACGCTCGGGTCTATGAGACGGTTGGGATGGGATGTCAAGGCCTGTGAGACGCTCGGGTCTGTGAGACGCTTGAATCTTGAAATGGTGGAGAAATTGAGATGTTCGAGTCTGTGAGGCGCTCGGGCCTGTGAGACGTTAGAAGTTAGAGAGGAGTTGGGATTAGGGAGATGATTCGAGTTTGAGGCGATTTGGAGTTTGAATGGTGATTTGAGTATGAAGTGTTTTGGGGTTTTGAATATGATTTGAGTATGTGTGAGGCAATTGAAGTCTAAGTAGAGATCCCGGGTTTTTTGGATTTGAGATTCAAAAGGGGTTGAGGTTTTGGGATATTTTGAGTTTAGAGTGAGATGATGGTAGACAGAATTGTTTGGAGGAATGATTGTCAAGATCGTCTCTCTTAAAGTTTTTGAAACCAAAAAATCATTTTTTGTTGTAAAAGGGCGGATAATCCCAGGGATTACCCTATGTACCCCCTCGAACACGACACTTAATTAATGGTAAGTGTCGAGGCTCGAAAGATGAGGCAATGAATTTATGTCGAAAATAGGATTTAGAAAGAAACACCATGAATGAGATGTTCTCGGTCAAACCCTAATAACGTCTCTAACTCCCGGGTTTTAAAACGTTTAAAACCGAAAACATTGAAATCGAGTAGAAGGGAGTTAGACGATTCTAAAATCCCGGCTGCAACTAGAAATGCAGTCACATCCCTAGCACCCCGCCTCGTAAAAATCTCGGCTGCAATTAGAGGATGTTTGTCACCCTAATGCCCTGCCTAAAGAAATTCAGACTGCGACAAGGGATGTGACGACCCCAGTGCCCCGCCTCGGATTGTTTTGGGAAAGGAGACAAGTGATGTCTAACCAGGAAGGAAATGTTTTGAAAGGGTTAGACATTTCTTGCTCCCAAAAACGTTTTATTTGGATTTGAAAACTAAGTTAAAAAAACTTTAAAAGTTGTTCGGAATTCTCGATGAAGAAACACTAATTTTGAGAAACGTTTTTTTAGGAGAAAACTTTCTGTATATGTGAGAAGAACTTTCTGCATTTGAGAAGAGTTTTCTGTGATGTGAGAAGAGTTTTTCCTTTAAAATTCCACAAAATGGTTTCTTTTGAAAACTCGATGAAGTTTGAATAAAATGATTGTTGAAATCTGAGAAGAGAGATTTTTGAGTTTGAAATTTGAACAGGATTTACAAGTTGAGTTTGAATTAGATGAATTGAATTCGAGTTGAATGGAATTGGACTGAATTGAAATGAGTTGGGTTTGAATTGGGTTGATTTGAATTCGGGTTGGGGTTGAAAAACGAATCGGGTCAAAGTTGGATTAGGTCAAAGTTGAGATTGGTCAAAGTCAACGTTCGGATTGGTCAAAGTTGGACCAAGTCAATCAAGGTTGGACCGAGTCAAAGTCAAAGGTCAGGTTGGTCAAAGTTGGACCGAGTGGGCCTGATGGGCCGAGTGGGCTTAGTGGGCCGAGTGGGCTTGATGGGCCAAGTGGGCTTGATGGGCCGAGTGGGCTTGATGGCCTTGTTTGGGCTGGCCTCGAAATGGGTTTGGGCCTTGAAACGGATTTGGGCCAAAATTGGGTTTAGGCCGGAATTGGGTTTGGGCCTGGATTGGAAAACGGGTCGGGTCAAAGTTAGACCGGCTCAAAGTTGAATTGGGTCAAAATTGAGATTGGTCAAAGTCAAAGTTTGGATTGGTCAAAGTTGGACCAGGTCAAAGATGGGGTCAAGGTCAAAGTTCAAATTAGTCAAAGTTGGACCAGGTCAAAAGTTTGGTCAAGGTCAAAGTTCGAATTAGTCAAGGCTAGGTCTAGGTCAACATTCAGATGGTCAAAATTTGGGTTTGGTCCAACTTGGACTTTGTTTGGGCTTTATGGGCCAAAGGGGCTTGGGCCTTAAAATGGGTTCGGGCCTTGAAATGGGCTTGGGCCTCGAAATGGGCTTGGGCCTCGAGACTTGATTTGGGCCTTATTTGGCTTGGGCCGAAATTGGGCCTTGTTTGGATTGGCTGAAGTGGCCCCTTTTTATGTGGGCTTTATTTGTGTTTGGGCTGAAAAAAAGTTGTTGGGCTGATTTGTGAGATATTAACAAGTGAGAGGAATTGATTTATTGGCTTGTTATTAACTCTTGATTAGGGGTGTGTTGAAGGCAAAGGGGGATTCCACCCACATAAAACGGATGAGAGATCCGCTAGGCATGGGGTGGTTCGCATCCTAAGCCCTCCTAAAATAGCCTTAAGGGCTTGTTTATTGAAATTTTTGTTCTTATATACATATAAAGGTGGTTTGAGTGTTTTCTGAAGTTATAGTAGATTATCGCCCCACGAAACGAATGAGAGACCCGTTAGGTGTGGAGCGATAATACATCCAAAACTTTTATGTTAGTTGAGGGGTCCTAGAGGATAATAGCTAAGGCTTAAACAATATTAACAATAATAAAACATGAAACTAGAGATACAAAGCAGCATATGTACGCTAAACAAAATGGCTCAAGCGCACACAGTCATGGTAAAGTAAAATTTGATTAAAAAAAAAGATACTGCTAACCAGATATAAAAAATTATTTTTGTTTTTTTTCTCTTTTTCTTTTTAATGAATGGTCTAAGTTAACAAACAAAGCTGGCGGATTATTCAACCTAAATTCCAAATTGCCGAGTCAAACTTGGTCATGAAGATAGAAAAACTGGAATTAAAAACACTACGAACAGATCTCACACTCCATTCTATGGTGCATAAAGAGGAAAGAGCAGGTCCTCAAAATCGTTATGTGAGTGTAGATGACAGGAAACAAAGGACCAGTTGCACGTTAAAGAGAGACACGCAGATTTGAAGTATAGATGTTAATGAAACTGCAACGAGATCAGATCAAAACAGCTCATATCAGGTTAGTATCTGTACCGGTTGACGAACAATGAATAAAACATCCGAAGGGGGAGACAATTAATATCTGCAAGGGATACGCATGGAAATAAACACATAACATGAGCAACGAGGTTGATTACTATACATGAATGAAAACAGAAAGGAGAAGAGTAAAGGGGCTAGACTCTGAAAGAATGTGCATCTGTATCGAGTATACCATGGATCGATCAAACCTTTTACCCTGAACAGACGTGGCCTTCATGCAGAAGGAGTTTAATTGTACTGAAAGCAAGATGACATAGACATACCTTCCTGCCTTATCATCTCAGAGCATCAAATACGCATCAGTGACTAAAGGTATGCCAAAATCTTAATGACAAACAGTAATGGCCCGTATCCAACATAGCTAATTGAATCGCAAGCAAGATCCCCAGACAGACTATACAACAGTGATACCAGAAACTACTTTAAATCGATTAAGATATCGGTAATGCTAAGATTTCCCCTGTAGAATGGGAACAGAGAACAACATCCCTCAACAAACAAACTAATTAGCTTTCCAACAGAACGAGTTGACAGAAGAATCAATAGAGGGTGAAGCATTAAACACTGATGTGTTTTTGAACCGATTACAACCCATTTCCAAGTTCGAGAACAGCTCAACCCTACTAACAAAATGTCAAGAAAACTGAATAAAAGCTAGAGGATGGAATCGGTTAATGAATGAACAGACTAGTGACATGAAATTCAGAAACCAAGCATCAAACACCTGCTCGATAAAATAAAATGAAAGAAATAAAAATAGCGAGTGAGTTCTATGGGATTTCAAGAAATTAAACGGACATTCCAAATTCACAATTCCATGTAAGCAAAGCCAAATCCATCATACGCAGTCTGTGGCACTTAGCAATCCATAATACACAAATAACTGCAGCCGAGCAGAAAATATGACCAGACTAATACAATGCTCATGAGACAAGCTTCGAAACAACTAAGACTCTTAAGATCTAGAGGGGAAATCTAATGACCAAAATGAATGCACCAGAAACGACTGTACCAGAATCAAGTAATAGAGATAGACGGGAGGGACAAAAAACCAAAAAGCAAAAACATATGTACAACCGTCCATGTCGCGGGTTAATATCAGTCTCACACAGAGGGGAAAATCTGGAGCTAAACCCCTAACCAACGACCACAGAATATACGTATGAAATTCAGAGACCACTAAACATGGACAAAGGAAACAGAGTGTTGTGAATCTTGCAGTACAACATAAAAACTAATCCGAGGTTGTTTTGGGAGAAGAATGGAGCTCTCTTATGCCGAAACAAAAGAAACCGGAGAAGAAAAGAAAAGAAAGCCCACAATACGAACCATTGCACAAGCGGAGTTTCTGAATCTGAGCACTGGGTGCCCTTATAGCGTAACAAGAATAAGAAAAAACAATTTGAAACATTCACGACTGATGTTGAGCAATCCGGAAACCCAACGACCCATGCTGGGTGTGGTATTCACCGGAGCTCTCATACATAAAAGAAAAAAATGAATGTTGTGGTTCAAAACGGAAATAAGATGCAATGGAGATGAGCCAGACAGGAGGTGGCCGGCGCTAACTCGCGGAAGTAATTCCGGTTGGTCAATCCCGTCTTCTCGTTTTTAAACTCAACAATGCAGAAGGAGTAAGCAAGGCATATCATGGGTTTCCGATGGAGCGTAGTACAAATTCTGGGTTTCCTTCGAACTTTCAGACAGCATAGAGTCTCGATGAAGATGTAGCTAGGTGAGAGCATTTGAACAAATTTCCAGTGAGAAAAATGGACCGAAGGTGAGAGTGGAAGGGTTGGAGAAACTTAGCGTATGAATCCCGATACATGGGGTTTAATCTTCGGGAGAATGAAGGTGAAGTGTCTGATAGAAGTTGCTTGTCGATTGGCTTCTTGAGGAGAAAGAACGGTCTGAGTTTTTTTTTTGGGTTTATGGATTGAAGAAGGGAGTGAAGAAGGCGGGTGTGGCGATGAGCTTCAGGCGAAGGAAAGGTGTCGATGGTGGCAATTCTGGGCGAAGAAGACGAGGACGGTGGTGGTTTTAGACAGTGACGGGTTTTTTGCATGCGGGAAATCGAAGAGGTTGAGTCGATGAATGTAAGAATTCTCTGGATTGAAAACGGTAGTTGGAGGCCGAATAAAAACTGTCGCTACAGTAGGGTTTTGAGTTGTAGTTTTATAATAGAGAGCGTGGGTTTTGTAGGGAAGAATCAGCTGATTTTTGAATGGGCTCTATTTTGGAGTACTGGGGCTGAAAAAAAATTGGACCCAACTGAGAGGGGCTGGGCTTGGTCCACCAGGTGTGGAAAAACAAAATAGATAATGAGAATTGCTCTCGCCTAGATTCGAACTCGGTAACACTAGCCTCCTCATTACATGCCTTCACCGGTTGAGCTACAACAGCATCTAATAAGTACAATCAAAGAAATAAAACAAGGACTATGTTACAAACTAAAGCAAAATAAAGAAAATGTCTTCCGTTCATACCAAGAATCGAACCTCGGACCAAAGGGTTGTATAGCAAGTACCTTAACTAGTTAGGCTAGGTCAGAATTCAACTATAGAAATGAAAGAAATAATAATAGAGCTTTAATTTCAAACCGGATTAGTGCTCTAAATAACACAAAAAGAGAATTTTTATACAGGGTTTACAAAGAAATAAAATGTGTGGTAGAAACATAATAAAATGCATAAAACAGACTAAATACTATGATAATAAGTACATAAAATCATGAAATAGTACTAATAAAATGGTGGTTAAAATACAAGCGAATGAAATAAAAATGGAAGTTGAATTATATACGTACAAGTAGCGGTATACAAGATAGAATAAGCAAATAACAAAATTGCAGGAACCAAAGTAAAGACTAGTAGGCAAATAAATAAGTAAATAACGAAAGATGACGGGTTTCAAAACAGATGGAAGTTGGAAATTCATTTTTGAAGAATTGGGTTTTTCTGAAATGATTTGAAAATGATTATAAAACGATGGTTTCGTTTTGGCACGAACGCTGGTATGTTTTGAAAAAGAAAGGCGACGGCCCCTCTTATTTTATTTATTGTTTCGGAATTTGTTTTATGGGGTGAGAATTTTTGGTGTCTACACTCATATCCTTACCTAAACATCATTCATTCATTCCTTATACATCAACATTACCTAAACCTAAAACAAACTTCTCCAAGACCTTATTACATCCCAAAAACACCCATTGGATTTCTAGAACTTCAAGATAGTGCCTAAATCCTCGTAGCACTATATAACACCTTAATACATGTTTTCTTCCCTAGTAAAACACTTGTTCATTTTTAACACTTCCTAGTTCACCAAAACTCATTTAAAACACTTAGAACTTCTTATACATTTCCCAAATTTTGCCATGGGTTCTCCTAGCACAATGTCATACCAAAGCACATTATTTTTCACCATTAAACATTCAAGAACACCTAAATCCATCAAAAACCTTCTCACACACAAAACTTCACCAAATTTACACTAAATCACAATATAGTGCATAATCAAATTGCTTGGCACTTAGGGCCTTAAATAACATGGCTCTTAGGCCCTTAAATTGCATAAACCATAAACACTGAATTTCCACATGTATATATTGCCTTTGACCTGCAAATACACCCAACAATACATATGCCCTTTAATAAACTCCTTGAGAGCATTTTACTAGCTCATTAGCCATTGGCTCCTTAGGTATTTTATTAAGCAAATCAAGCTCATTTTTCCTAGGCATTTAAACTACATTGAGATAGTTTGTTTACCTCTTTTCCTTCACAAGTTTTTCATTGTGACCCCTTGCTCCTTCTTTGATAGAAAACCGGCAAGGCTTTGATTGCTTGTCAAACTTCTAATCAATGTACAAGCAAGGTAATGAGTATTCAAGCTTCATGCTTAAACTCATTGTAAACCCTAGGTTATATATATTGTCTTTACACATTAGGATAGTTGTTTTACCTTGGGATAAAAGAGAGCTTGAATAAGTAACAAGAGAGGACTCCTCCTTGTCCTTTGAAGATTGAAATGGAGCTATGAAAGATCAAAAGAACACACCATCAAAGGGTGATTCTCGGTTACACACAAAAACAAGAGGAAACATTGATTTTCTTTGGTTTTCCTTACCTTGAGACAAAGGAGAATGACAAGGCATGAAAATATGAGCTCAAGCTCCTTCAATGGTGAATCTCCATGGCACTGAAATGGAGTTCTTGAAGGTTTGAAAAGAGAGGAGTGTAGAGCTTGGCCTAACTAAGACAAATATGGTCTTAGAATTTGATTTGGTATATGGAGCTAGAAGTTACTAGCTATGGAAGTTGGAGACGACCTTGTTGCTGTAGCAAAACCAATGGGGAGAGGAGGAAGAAGGGTTGGCTACGGTGGGAACAAGAGAGGAATGAGAGAATGTGAAGAAAAGCTTGCTTTTGGAGATATTTAAACTAAAAGCAAATAGTAACTATGCTTTATTACTTTTCCTTGTTTATTTGATTGGTCAATTGTGGTGAGTCACACATGAAAAA
This sequence comes from Limonium bicolor, assembly GCA_023374045.1. Taxonomy (NCBI): domain Eukaryota; kingdom Viridiplantae; phylum Streptophyta; class Magnoliopsida; order Caryophyllales; family Plumbaginaceae; genus Limonium; species Limonium bicolor. The sequence goes on from CM041776.1 coordinate 462,935,939, forward strand.
CTGGCCCCCTTAGTGTTTTAGGCCAAGTCATGGTCTTTGTTGACCAACAAGACAACTTATATTGACTTATGTCATAAACTAGCATATTTTAGTTACTATTCACAAAAACAAGGCACATACTTGTGAAATTTTTGATTTCCCATTGATTTAGACTTCCAAATGTGATACTAAGTAGTACACATGTTAATTAAAGAGTAATGATGGACATTTAGCCATTCAAAACTCATTTACAAGACAATTTTTCAAAAATGTGCTTTAAGACTCCTTAAAGCACATTTTGTATTTTAACTTGTTTTCAAGCTTGGTTTTCTTTAGTAATTGATTTCATATGTTCATTAACATATAATTAAGGTATATATATGACCTTTAGGTCTTATACAAATTTATCCCAAGCTTAGAGCACATTTTTGCCCATATTGACTTTAAGGTATTTATTTGTGTTTTATTTGGTTTAATTTTCTACCAAGGTTTCCTAAGGACTTATTTAGCCTTATTAAATCATAATTGAATACCACTAAGTCTTGGTAGGCTCTTTGGGTCCCAACCAAGTTCACTTCCAAGCTTAGAGCATGTTTTTGCTCAAACTGTGTCTTAGTGTTTTGTTGTGTTTTACTATGGTTTAAATTGTTCACTGATGATTCTAAGGCACTTTTTAGCCTTTATATACCATATTTTAACATTCAAACAACATATCAAGGTTTGGGGTATTTCATTATAACACAAGGTAATCATGCAAGGTGAATGACTAACCATATAAGATCAATGTGGAAAGAACTATGGGTTAGAGGTATATCACAAGTGTTATAGTATGATGTAGTATGCGTTAATAAATAAATATCAACTACAATGAAAAGGTTGACTTGAAACATTGACCAAGTCAAACTACACTGACCAATCAACACAACTTGACCAAGTAGATTAATTGACCAACACACAAGATATTATTAGTTGCAAGTGGAGATATAACTTGGTCAAATGAGACATGGTAACAAACCATATTATATGCATGCATAAATAAATGTATATAACTAGCCATGCATGCACATAAGTGTGTGTACGTGTACATGCAACGACAATTAACCTCGATAAATGCATGCGTGTTAAGAGTATAATTCCTACGTACTATATATTATTATAGCATCGAATATTACGTGCTCGTAAACTATATTATATAACAAAAACCGAAACCCCGAGGGTTAATGAAACCCGTGTTAAGCAAATAACCAACTAAGGAGTTAACTACGGGATGACGACTAGAGTTTATTCTGGAATGGTTAAGTAGACTCGTAATACAGACACTATTATTAGAGCAATACATATTCTAGAGATACAGGCTGATAGATACGAGCTTCGGTGCGAGCGTAGAGGATAAGCGTGATACGTCACTGTAACACCCCAACTCTTAAAACCGGGATCATCTCATAAATCTCCAAATATTTATATTAACAACACAGCGGAATTCTCAACAAAGTTGGTGTTACCGCCGTTAGTCACCCACGTGACTAACGAGGCATACTAAAATCTCCAAGATCTAGCTACAGTCTGATGGACCCGAATATACCGAACATTAGTATACGCAAAGCCTTAACTAAAATACATATTTCAAGTACAAGTATCTCAAATATCCTAATACATCTTAATGCAACTTATACCATCTACTGACGAGTGTACATGCACATCTCGTTTAACAAAAAGGAAAACATCCCGAAGTACTTCTACCCGCTCCAACTCTCAGGACGGTCGTATTCTGTCGTTTACCTGCAAAATATAATATGGATGCCCCGAGGGGCTCAGCACCTTCGCTGGTACGGTTAACGTGTAGCCCCCAAGCTAACGGGGCTACGCACGACTATTTTTTCGTATACATGTGATTGATTATTTATACAATAATAAGAGAAGTATAATAAAACACAATACAATCATGTGAACAATCACAACTCAAACATATTGAACGTCTTAATAAGCGTTCCTTAAGTTAGTGAGTTAGCTTTTAACTCCTTAAGTTGAGAATTCTTTGATTCTCATATCTCCTCTTATCTCAAATACTACAACCGTTCTTTAAATAGTTTCGGTTATACTTAGTCCATTGTTTATTTTTGTCGGGTCAAAAGTAACCCTAGCCAGCGGCCAAGAACTGCGCTGGTTGAATAAACAATAATTCTCAAATTAGTTGGGATTTTGGTAGATCCCACCACACCATCTTAATCTGGCCTCTCACCTCGAGTTGTAATTAAAGGTGGCCGGGTTTGTTTGTCGACCCTAGGCGACGAGTCCGAAGACAAGCCCATTTGGAAGCCGGCGCTAATAAAAGGTAACCGACCTCCCCTTAACACATGCATGACCAGACCATTCCGGATTCCTCACTCCCCCCAAGTTCCAGTTAGTAGAAGTCTCGAAGACATGTTTGTTAGTTAAACCTCTTTTGGTTATTAACAAACTAATATTATGGAGTGTTCAATGTTCTCATACAATTGTTTACTAACATAGTTAGTAAGTCCTCAAAGGTAAGTTGTGTTAGTTTCATACAACACACAACAATTACAATAAACCGGTTGCATGCTTTATCTTGTTTAGTCGGAACATATAAACAAATAGCACAAGCAAGCTACAAGAAAACCATACTGTTCACCGTTGACGTCGGTTGTCTATTCTCCTCTGGAGTTCCACTTACTCAAACCCTAAAACATTCATCGAATCGGGTGGTTAATTCCTTTTAATCAACCTATCTTATTTGATCATTAATGATTTTCGGTTAATAACCACTAAGTCATTGTAATTTAACCTTAATCACATAAGTTAACCACTTCTCATTATTCCTCACAATTGTTCACACCCTTAATGACCATAAAATGTCACCAAACATCCCCTAACAATCATATAATAACATTACCTAACAAGCCCCCTTCATTCCCCTTCAAAAACTAACCTTTTATGTACAAATTGAGCTGGTCCGGGACATGGTCCGGACCTAAGGTCCCGGACCAATGTCTATGCTCACTTTCGGCCATTAAAATGAGGTGGTCCGGGACTTGTTACTTATCCTAGGTCCAACCACTTCTGAAATGCATTTTCGGCAGGTTTTTAGTGCTGGTCCGCGACTTTATCCAAGGACCAAATCCCGGACCATGCATTAAACTGTTAAATTCTACAATTTTGAACTCCATTCTCCACTTGTTCTTTTGTCCCATCTTCTTCTAATCTCTCCACATGTATCCCAACATGTTCTAACACCATTTAAACACCTTAAACCCTCTCATCATTGGGTTACAACCCCATTACATATTCTCCCAAATATTGTAATTCATTCACACTTAAAACCTGAACATTCATGCCTTTTTTTCCTCACAACACATTTTTAACCTCATCTCAAGTGGTACTACTTACCAATTCTTTTCACAACTCTCCCTATAGTGTGTTAACCTCATTTCTTTAACTCTAACTTCATAACTCATTGTTTACCATCTAATTATACTAGACTTAGCCTCATTGCGTCTCCTTACACCATTTCCTTTCCTTTACACTTTCTACTCATCCTTTTCAAGCTTGCACATACCTAGGCATTACTAGCCATCCTCTTAATACCTTACACCTCTTCTCATTCATCTTGACCATGCTAAATCCTTCTTAGACAACTTTCATCTCCATCACCCAAATCCACTCATTACCATCCAAGTTATACACTTATTAATTCACTACTAGCATCTTTATCTCCTTTACACAAGCTACCCAAAATTCTCAAGGTTATATTCTCCAGTTCATACCTAAATCATCACAAGACATTATGCATCATTTCCCACAGATTTTTGCACAAGTCTTAACATTCCTCATACCATGATTTTGGTGTGTTTAATACACCCACCTAACCTCTAATTCCTCGTAGACAACTCTAGGTCATTCTAATCCTCAAGAACACCTTTGTTAACTCATTTCCACTCAAATTTCCTATAATGACTCCTAGTAAATCCTAGGTCATATTAATTCATAACATCCACTAAAAACACTTGGTTTCTACTCAAATTTTGTCATAGCTTCTCTAGTATATTATCATGCCCATATGCATAGTTTTTCTCCTCTAATCAACACAAGCTAACTAAATCCTTAGTGGATGTTCTCAAAACACCAATTGCACTCAAATACATCAATCCGCAATACATTGCATTAAATCTTAAATTGCATAGCACTAAGGCTCTTAAATGCCATGGCTCTTAGGCCCTTAAATGACATAAACTAAACATTGAATTTCCAACATTTAGAGCTTTCAACATGCATTTACACAACGTCAATCCCATGGCAAATATAAGTGCTCTTGTAATCCTCCTTATGATTATTTTACTTACTCATTCACCATTGGCTCTTTAGTCACAAGTTCATAATCTTGTTCATATTCTTTCCTTGGTTAACATAATCCATAATATCTTGTAAGCTCTAGGCTATATTTTGTACATATCTAAACACCATTCCTTAAGACATTAAACCACATCAAGGTAAGCCATTTACCTTATGTTTTTCCAAGCCTTTTTCCTTTCTCTTCTCTTGGTTTTCTTGATCTAAATTCGGCCAAGGAGTTGATCACATGCTAAATCTCTAACCAACATTCAAATTAAGATAAAGAGTGCTAGGTAAAACCCTTAGACTCATTAAAAAAAACTCTTAAATACTAAGAGAGTGCTTTATGCACTAAATTGGATGATTACCTTAGGAATCTTGGAATGAGTTTGGTAAGGAATCAAAGCATGGCTTCAACAAAGCTCTTAAAGATTGAATCAAGGCTAATACAATGAATAAAATGAGCCATCTTGGTATGGCAATTTCGGCCATATGTAGAAAATGGAAGAAAAGATGATTTTTTCAAGCTTTTTCTTACCTTAAACCAAAGAGAGTGTAAACTAGCTCTTGAATATGGTTTTTCCTCTTCAAATGGAGCTCCTTCAATGGAGTCCAACTTCAGGTTTTTGAGTTTTGAAAAGAGCACTTTGAAGGTCTTGATTCAACTAGCACAAATATATGTTTTGTTTTGGATTTGGAGTTTTGTGTCGACTTGGGCAAGCCATGGAAGATGAAGAACTATAGAGGAGCAGCTCTTTTAAGGTTTATAGCAGAGAGGATGAAGAAAAATAACGTTGGGGAAGAAGAAGGAATGAGAGGAGAGGAGAGAGAGGAGAATAAAGTAGATATTTGTTAGTAAAAAGAAAATAGTCTTTTTCTTTCCTTTCCCTCTTATTTTCTAAGTGTGCTGGCATATGGTGATGACTCACCTCTATTTAAGGGCTAGTTTGACCATTTGACTAATCAAAAGATATTAAAGTCTTAATTGGGCACTATTTGGTCACTATTCATAATTAGTGCACAAATTTGTGAAATTTTTGGTTTCTCATTGATTAAGGCTTCCTAATGTGATACTAAATATTACACATATTTATTAAGGTATAATATTGGTCATCTAGCCACTCAAAACCCATTTCTAAGACAATTTTTCAAAAATGTGCTTTAAGACTCCCTAAAGCACAATTTGTGTTTTAACTTGTTTTTGATCTTGGTTTTCTTTGGTAATTGATTTAACATGTCCATTAGCATGTTAATAAGGTCTAAGAATGCTCTTTGAGTCCTTATCAAGGTTACACAAAGTCTAGAGAAAGTATTTGCTTAAATTGTCTTTATGGTGTTTTCTTTGGTTTAAATTGTCTGCCAATGTTTCTAAGGCATGTTTTAGCCTTATTACATCATAACTCGATGTTTAATTACCATATTTAGGTTTGGAGTATTTCAGTCACGCTAGCATTGTTTAGCGGTGAACGGTATGTTATTGTATGTTCTGATTGTGCCTAAGGACTTCCTCGGGTTTGGATGTATGAAATGTTTGACAAGAGGATATGTGTTCTTGTATGTGAATGTGTTATATGATTTATTTGTCGAATACGTGCGCCATTATTTTGTATGTGATAGTCATTCGAACTGAGGCAGATACTGAACACATGTATATGTACTTATTATCTTTCATTAAGATATGAGTAGTGATAGAGAAACATCACTCATGGAAGGTTAATAACATAAATGATTTATCCTAGAAAACCCAAGAAGAGACAGGAATACCGTTCTCAAGAGGAAACGAACTCGAGTACTGAAATACACTAGATGACTTCTAGGTGTAACACCCCTATCGTTAATCATCTAGTCATCTCCTAATCACCTCGGTCATTAAACTAATCGCAGCGGAAATTCAAACCAGTCGGCGGTGATACAATGTCGTTAGTCGCCCATGCGACTAACAAGGCCTACGCTACTAACAGTTACTGTCTGATAAATATGATTACCAAGTTTACTTAAATACATTCATAACAACTTTATCACAATGGATTACCGAGTATCTAAGTGCACAATTTAATTACATCAAATCTCGAATCCAGCAAGATTTACCAGTTCCCAAAATCCAAAAAGGAGTATACTACATAGTACACCGGCTAGACAAAAAGGGTTGCACGCCTGTGTATAACTCAGTACACTACCAAAATTCTCTAACTAACAAAGTCTGACAACCCGGTCACATCTCGACCATCAACAGTCTCGGGTACCTGGAAGAATAAAAACAGTACCCCAAGGGGCTCAACAAAAGCTGCATATGAAATTCGCATACCCCGCGTGCTAACGGGGGTACGCCGACTACTTGGTCGTATACATGGAGTTCATTTTATTTTAACAACATGCTAAATAGGATACATGACAATCATGCAAGATAGCACACCACATGCAACATAACATAAGCAAGGTAATAAATCACAATCTTCATTCATCAAGGCCATGAAATTCTCTTCTCAATTTCTAGCCTTATCTCAAGGTTAGTTAGTTATTCATCCGGGTTAATCGGATGTTCTCACTCTTATCTCTTGATCATATGACTCGCACTAGTCATGATCATTGCTTTACAATTCTTCTTACTCTTGTTTACTCATTAAGTCAAGTCGGTTGACCTCTGGGCAGAGATAAACAATCTCACCACCGGGCTTTAGTTTGGCTTACTTCCCCGGGTTGCGACCATACGGTTCGGAACCATGGTGGGAAGGCTAGGCCAGAATTCGGAAACAATCTCTCTTGCCTCCTCATTCTCACGCGTGGCCGACTTCTCACATACTCCAATTACAATTTCTCAAAGTTAGAAATGTTACTTAGTTAGGAGTTAGTGAGAAATCATTTCTTCCATATTCCTTGGTTAGTACACTTCACACCAAGGCAATCAAACATTTCATTCATAATCATATATTTCATGAATTATACAAACTATGAGTTCAAAAAATCTAGCAAGGAACAACATATCATAAGCTCGAGGAAGCACAATAAACCCGATTCGTGCAATTATCTTATTTAGGTGATCACAGAACACACACTAATCAGGTAACCACGGTAGCATACGGGGCATGAGAAATCCATACTGTTCACCGTCGCTTTCGGATCTCCGACTCCTCTTTGGAAATCAAGTATATGAGTCCTATAACATACATAGCATCGGGTGGTTAATTTTCTAGAATTAACCTAGCACGTTTCATCCTTTATGTCTAGTTCCTTAGATTTCATACTTAATCACAAAAAACATCATTTACTTGTCATCACTTCTCAAGCTTGTTTTCTTAGATTCTTGTGCGCATATTATTTTCTTCTCATCATCATGACACCCAATGGTATACTACTAATGCCACATTTTTTAATTTTTTTTTTGACCCGACAGACCTTGCCAAGGTTGGTCCCAAGGTCGGTCAAGGTCAGTAGACCTCGGTTTTACAATTTTCAACTCTGACCGACCTTCCCAAGGTCGGTCCTAAGGTCGTTGAAGTCAGAAGACTTCGGTTCACAAATTTCAACTCCGACCGACCTTCCAAGGTCGGTCGAAGTCAGAAGACTTCTGGATTTACAATTCCGACTCGACCGACCCTCCCAAGGTCGGTCTAAGGGTCGGTCGAAGTTAGTTTACTCATTTTGACTTTGTTTCAACTCCATTATTCCACCCATTCCTTCCCTAATCCTTTCCTAAGCATCTAAACATGTTTTAACACCATTTTAACACTCTAAACATCCCTACATCATTCACTAAGCTCATTACCCATCTCTAGGTTAATTTTACACAATTTCCACACTCTTAGTTTTCCTAGAATTCTTTGCTACAGATTTTGCTCCTCTTCTTCCTTCTAATTCCTTGGTTCTCCAACTAGTGTTGCTCTAATACTCATCTTGCATTATTTTCTTTCCCACATTCTACCCATCTACACACTCACCTCTAATCTAGTTTCCTAGATGATTAACTCCTCAAGCTCAACACTGAAACACAACTTAGTTAAAAACTTAGGTCATTTCCATCCACACTCACACTTAAGGCATTCTAGATTCTACCAAAATTTTGACAGAGGTTCCCCTATAATTTTAGCATTGCCCACACACAATTTCAGCTCACCAACTCATTCCCAATATCCACAACAATTATAAGCACTAACAACACATTAAATTCCTGCACATACATAATCTACCTCCCTTGGCTTCCAAGCCTTTAACCACCACTTAAACCACACTTAACATATCTCCATCCTTACTTAAAGTCCAACAATATAACTAATACTCAAAAACATATAATTTCCTCATCATCAAGCATTTAAAATCTGTTTCAAAAATCACACAAAATCAACTCAAGGTGAGTGCATTTACCTTGGATTTCTAGCTTTCTTTCATTTCCTTCCTTTCTCCTTCCTTATTCTTTTCCTTTTCTTTCTTCTTGCACTAGACTCACCAAAACCGGCCATGCTACAGTTCATCAATGAACAACAATTCTCACTTAGAACTAGCCCTTATCTAACCTAGGGTTTAACACTTGCTTAGAGCTTAGAAGAGGTATTACCTTGCCAATGACTAGATGGAGTATTGGACAGCAACAAGGGCGAGATTCCAGCTCTAAGATTGGGGAAAACCGGCTGGAATGAGAAGAGAAAAATGCTCAAAAATCTAGAAATTTCAAACTTGAAGAAGAGAGTTAGAAAGAGGAATTTTGAGTTTCTTTTTACCTTAGATCAACAAGGAGGTGAAGGAGCTTCCAATGGTGGTCTCAAATCCTCAAATGAGCTCTAGCCATGGAGATGAAGTTCCTTGTTTTCGGATTTTGAAAAGGTAGAAATGTTGCCCAAGGAGAGAGGAGTTCAATGGTATAGTTTTTGTAGCATTTGGAGTTGGTTTTGGCTTTCAAAATTAAAGGCAAGTGGGATGCTGTGTGAGCTTCTTCAAATCGCCATAGATGGCTGAAGGAGGAAGAGAGAGTTCAGGAGGGGGGCAAAAATCATGAGAGGGAGATGAGGGAGTAGGAGAGAGAGTCAATTTTTTGCTTTTTACTTTATGAGTTTATCCTTTAGTGTATTAGGAAGGAAATAAAGAGAGGGGGAGATGGAGCCGTCCCACACCCCACACACACACTTGTTTTCTTATTTTTATTTGCAAGTGGGGGAGACATTTTGGTTTTATTACACTCAAACCCCACAAGTTCTAGTTTTTGCACTCCTCACTCACCGGAACCCGTTTTCCGAAAATTTCTCGTTTAATTAATTTTAATGGTTCTAGACCTTCACTAATGTCTAATTATAGACATTTGATTGACTAAAATTATTACGGGTCTATTTAACCCGTTTAAAGTCACGTTTTCCTGGTTTCCTCGAAAAACACGCTTTAAGGTTTGTTTGTGCTTTTAATCCGTTTTATGGATCTGTTTTCTTCGGGAATCGTTCCCACATGTTTATTTAGACATAATTAAGCTTCTAAAATTCCCATTAGCCTAATTAATCATTTTATTTAAGTTCGGGGTATTTTACTAGGTATACATTAAAGACCTGAAAGGTCCACATACATTCGAGAAGTTAATCACTGGATAACCTAAGATTGAATCTTAGGCATTTAGATTAAGAGAACTTAATCAATTCAGTGAGAGGTTGGTTATGGTGGGAAAAAATTGAAGATGGTGAGAAATCCAGGACCGCCTGGTTGCGCATTGTGATCACAGAGGGGACGACTAACAACAGGTCCGCTCAAGGAAACTCCAAGTATCGTATGGCTGCTTGGTCAGAGACACCGCTGTTGTTGGAACTGGCAATTGGGCCCCCAGTAACATTGTATCCTACAACTTTAAGTTGTGGATTTCCAACAAACGCAAACTTTGTTGGACGGAGGCACCGCCGCTGGTGTAAGGGCATTTGGGCCCAGAATTTGTAAAATTGAGTAAGGGCATTTGGGCCCAGAACTTGTCAACTAAGTGAGAGTGTGGTGGTAAAGTGGAAAAGAAGTTAAGAAATGAAATGGAACAAGGATTAAGTTGAGAACTTAACTACATGTAAAGAATGAACAACGGTCTTAGAGGCCCGATACGAGAAATCACAAGACTAACTCTCGTTGTTACATTACCTTCTTATGTATTGGATGTTATATGCTTGTTGTTGAGTTGGAATGAACTACATGATTATTGGATGTTATATGCTTGTTGTTGAATGGAATGAACCATGTGACTTGGATGAATTGTTGTTTGCTTTATTATGGTATTTTACAGTTGATATGTTGTAAAACGGAATAGCATGAAACCGGAACTGCATGTTAAAAATTGGGCTAATTAATCTGAGTAGTTCAAAGGTCCAAGAGGATCATATGAGAAGCATAGCAGCCGTCGTGCTGAGCCTTCATGGAAAAATATTACAAGACTTGATCGAGTTATGAAGCCGGAGTGCGGGACTATCGGGTAGTCTACGACGTCTTTAATTTCTGCACCTGTTATATTTTGGTTATGTTGTATACTTCGACGTAAGTACCGGGAATGTTTTAGATGCTCACTGTTCTACGTTGTCAATTTATGGATTTAGTATGTGTAGGTTAGTAGTAGAATATCTCGGTTCATCATAGTGGTTATCAATCCTAGTATTGTGATAAGTATTTGCTTCATTACTCACATGGGTGAGTAATGGCGTGTGACACCCAGATTAGTAGATAGATTTAATTTCCTCTGCGAGCCGTCTTTAATTATGTACACGATGTCGATTATTATGTGATTAGGAGTAGGGGTGTTACAATTATGCTGATTTATGGCTATTTATAATGGAAACTAAAAACTAGCCATTAGAGTAATACCTAAAATCTAGCAACGGCTGAATAATTAGATAACAACACAACGGCAATATAACGGCTAAATAATCAGATAAGAAGATAATGACTAATTTTTTATCCTTCATCTAAATAAAAGATGCTAGAAAATAGCTAATACTCTTTCTAAAAAATAGGAACTAGAAAATAATAACATTGGTGTTGATATTTTAACACTCCCCCTCAACACCAAATTTGATATGTTGTGTCATGCTCATAAGTCTTCAGAAGCTCTCAAGTTTTTTGCGCTCAAGCCTTTGGTGAATAAATCTGCTACTTGCTCTTCGGTTCCGATGTGCTTTAATTGGATTTCTTCTTGCAAAACTTTCTCTCTAATAAAGTGATAATGCACTTCAACGTGCTTGGTCCTTGCGTGGAAGACTTGATGTTTTGCAAGCCGAATTGTTGATAAATTATCACAATATAAGACAACATTGTGCTCGACTAATTGATGTAAATCCTTCATCAGTTGTCTAAGCCAAGTACTTTCTCGAGCTGTCATTATGGTTGCTCGATATTCTGCTTCAATCGTTGATAAAGACACAGTTGGTTGTCTTTTGCAACACCACGACACAGCTCCTGATCCAAGCATAAAGACATAGCCGCTAGTTGAACGTCTTGTATCTGAATCACCCGCATAGTCTACATCACAGTAGCCTTCTAACTTGCAATCTTCACCCTTTTTGTAATGAAATCCATGACCAAGAGTACTCTTTATATATCTTAAGAACTCATCGAGCTACTTCCAAATGAGGTTTCTTTGGATTTTGCATGTACCTACTTAAGACACCAACTGCAAATGAAATATCAGGTCTTGTTAAAGTTAGATAGATAAGACTACCCACCAGTTGTCGATACATAGTAGGGTCTTTCAAGTCTTTCCCATCATGAGCACTCATTCTCATGTTAGGCTCTATTGGTGTCAAGATAGGCTTGCATTTGAGCATTCCTAACTTCTTTAGCAAATCTTTCCAATACTTTAGTTGATAAAGATGAAGCCCTTCCTCGACATGATCAATCTCTAGACCAAGAAAATGATTTAGGTGTCCTAGTTCTTTCACCAGAAATATGATTAATAAAATTTTCCTTGTTTAGAGGATTTCTCTCTCATCATTGCCTGTGATAATTAAATCATCCACATAGACTAAAACGACAACAAGCTTACCGCCATGAGCCTTAACAAACAAGCTGGAGTCAGTGTTAGTCATTGAATAACCACTATAAGAAAGAAATTCTACAATTTTACCATATCATGTCGTCGGTGCTTGTTTTAAGCCATATAGTGCCTTTTTGAGTTTACACGCATACCCAGGATGATCTTCACTTTGAAATCCTGCTAGCTGGTTCATGTAAATTGCACGATCCAACTCTCCATGCAAAAATGTAATTTTCACATCCATTTGCCACAAAGTCTAATTTTTACTAGCTGCAAGTCCTAACAATACTCTTACCGTTTGTTAGTTTTGAAACTGGACTAAGGGTTTCATCATAGTCTAGTCCATATTGCTGAGAGAACCCTCGAGCTACCAGACAAGCCTTTATAGCACTTCCCTTCAAACCTCTTCTTTCGACCTGCATTTGCACCACCATTTTCCTCACCTCAATTACCTTTCCCTTTGTCATTATTTCTCTTGGATTCGATGCCATCCCATTGCTTGGAATTCTACCTGCCTTTCTTGGCATATAGTGCCTCTTCTTCATTCTTGAGTGAGACTTCTCCCATTTGCTTTGCTAGAGCTTCGTGTCCAACTAGCAAATTCTCAAACTCTACAAGTGAGGGCTGAACTTGCCAACCTTGTATAGCAGCAACGAAGCTTCTGAACTCCGGCTTTAGGCCATGGATGATGATTCGTTTCATCCTAGCATCACCAATTCGAGCATCACAATCCAATTCAGAAATTTCTCGACAAAGAGACTTTACCTTATGAAAGTATTGTGCAATTGTCATGTTCTGTTGCGCAATTGATAACAATTCACTCTCCAGAAGCTAGAGTTTGGTGTCATTCTTTTTTTAGAACAACTTTTCAAGAGTATCCCGAGTTTCTTTGGGAGTAGTAAGATCTCAGATATGCTCAAGCACATCTTCTTCAATTGTTGTCTTGAGCGTGAACATGGCTTTGCCAGCTTTGATTTTCCATTTGCGCAGCACCCCATTTGCATCATCAGTTGGTTGTTGCACTTCACTTCCCTTTATAACCTCCCACAAATCTTGTCCCTGCAGATATGACATCATGCAAGTAGACAAGGAAATGTAATTCTAATTATTCAACTTCTTGATTCCGCCGACAACGTGAAGATCGTTCATCTTTGATCTCTTTCTACTAACAACTCACAAGTGAGTGCAACGTGCAATCAATGATACGCTATAGAGAATAATGAGGAATTGTATGCGGAGGTTAAACGTATTTTTTAGGTTTGTGTGCGAAGGAGAATAATGGAAGCTATTTTTCTATAATTGCTACTAATTTAGCATAATTTGGACCCACTTAATTAATACCAGCCCGGTCTATTCGGTACTGGCCTGGTCTCTTGTCCATGACACAATCCAACTCTTATGGTACTGGACCGGTCTCTTGTCTGTGACACAGTGCGTTTGTGCATTACCCAAGGCTGAACCTGGGCTCTGATACCATGTTGAAATTATTGTGGGGGGAAATAGGCCCAACGGAGAGAATTATATAAATTACCTATATAGACTAGTAAGACTCAATAGCCCATGAGGTTCTATCCTAAAACCAATTGGCATTAGGTGCAGTAGCCCATAGGTTATATGAAATACTTACTAGCTATATAATTTTTCCAATGTGGGACTCACACTTGATCTTCAGCAAGAACTTGTGCACGTGTATATTTTTTTGGTAAGTGCAAATGTAATGGTAAGCTAAATTTGTTTACAGACAACATTGCCGACTGCAGTTTGGAAGAATTCTTTGATGATAAGTTTCTCAAAAGTTTAGAACAAATGCAGAATGATCTTGAAGCAATACTGAACAAAACGGTGCAATCAGAAGTGGAGAACAACGATGATCAATTGAACGAGGGAGTTTATAATCAACAAGTTTATAATTTGATGAGTGAAAATCTGTACATCTCAAGTGGAGGTGCCACTGGCCGATAAGACGTGGCCTATGATAAACAGAGAGGGCTTGATATGGCCATGTTCTCTTCTTCTCAAGATCAGTATTTAAACATGATGTAAGCGATGAGAAAACCACTAATCTACCGAAAGCAACCAACAATAATTATATGCCATCAATGTCATACTGTCCTAATTGTAGATATGTTGACACAGCTAATAAGTTTATGACTAATCATTATTATCGGCCATTGCCAGTAGCAGCAGCTTCAGCCCTAATGCCAATAGCAGCTGCGTTAGTCCTATCGCCAGCAGTAGCAGCCTCGCCCCATTTCCACCAGCACAGCCTCGTACTCATTACCAGCAGTAGTAGCCTCAGCCCCATTGCCACCCGCAGCACCACCATTGCCAGAAGATCCATATATTGTCCATGCAATATATCCCTAATGGCCAGAAACTAATCATTCTTCTTCTTGGAACTACAAGCATCTTTAGGATAACAATAATGCAGTCATGAGTTACTATTATCACCCACTGCCACTACCCTCAGCTCCATTTCCACTAGCAGCAGCCTCAACCCCATTTCCACCAGCAGTAGCCTCAGCCTCACACTCATTCATTGGACATCAAGGAGGAAGATTAGAAGAGGAAGGAAACTGCAACAAGAAGAGGAAAACATGGACAAAGAAGAGCACCAGTTGTTCTTAGAAGGTTTGAAGGTATATGGTCTAGGGAAATGGAAGAAGATTTCTAAGGAGTTTGTTACTTCCAAGAGTCATATACAAATAGCCAGTCATGCTCAAAAGTATCATCTACGTGAGCATCAACCACGGAAGAAAAGGAGCATCCATGATATCAGGATTTCTAGCTACTAGCTAGTGGATCGTTTGACAGAATTACTTCTACAACTTCATTCATTTTTTATTGCAATTCTTCAGCTAATTCCATAAGTTGCTCTTTATTATAATTAATGTGGGTGTAAGAATGATGTATTTGATGAATGTAAGGATTATGTATTTGATGAATGAAAGGATCGTGTATATGTTTTCTATATGTTTATTCAATGATATATTATCATCCATTTCCACCATCTCAGGGTATACTTGCATCTTAACAGTTATTGCTCATTTTCACAACTTCTTATCATTGAAACCTGTGAACAATTGTTGTACAAACTTTTACCAAAGAAGCTAGTTCAACGTCAACACGGTATGCCAGCTTCAATTGTGTCTGATCTGGAGTCTCTGCTTGTTAGTGTGCTCTGATAAGATCAGTTAGTTGTTCGGGTATCAAGGCACTAGTGGTGGATGATTACTAAGCTCGATCAAGGTTGATGGTAGCCAGTTTTACTTTGGTTGCTCTACTATTGTAGACTAGTGTCGTTGGTGTAATTTCCACAAGCGAAGGAATTCACATGCGTTTGTTTCAAGATAATTTCCTCTGTTCCTTTCTGCTGCCCCCTAGTTGAGAATTATTATGGATTTATTGGTCAAGTGGTGCATTTGTTTTGCTTTCATTGGTTGCAACTATACTGTTTATAACTTAATCAATTCTCCCTTTTCACATGCTAACTCTTTGCTCTCTCTTATTTTATGTTGTTGACAAAAAAGTGTTGTCCTTCCCATATCAATTTTCCGAAACTCCTGAACCTTAAGTTTGTTCCATTGTCAGTAATGTTTTTTCTTGCAACTTGATTACTATTACATGTTCCACGACTGGTCTATTGGCTTAGTGTAAATAAACTCCCAGGGCTGCTGCATTTTCATTCACAACCTTCAAACTAGCATTTGCTAACTTTTCACATCAATAATCGTAACTAGAGCTTTGTTCAACTCACAAATTTCAGCACGTGCAAATTCGGAACGGACCGGCTCCGGTGACATCTGAAATTAATGTTACGGCGATGTCTTTTTTTGTGTCAGATCACGTTATGACATCATAAAATATGATCTCGAGGTCTAGATTCATGTAGGTATTTTTAGGGGTATATGGGTAAAGTTATCATGTTTTTGCCACATCGGACGTGATAACCCTCCAAGCCCACCGGTTGGCCCGCCCCCTCCCCCCTGCAGCCCGCCCGCCCACCCTCCCACAACCCCTACAACAAGGATGAAAATGATTGGTCCCCAAGTGAGATCTTCCCGCCTCCATTCCCCCCCCAAATCAATAAAATTACTTAGAATTTGTGTCTCTTCTCACTTTTCGGCTAATAAAATTTACAGTGAATTGAATTGAAGCGTCCTACTGCCATTGTTGGCCGCCCATAAAGGTACTGTTTTGTACGGTATCACTTCATTAATCATTACCCCATTTATTTGATACGACGACTACAACCAAAAGTTCATTTATAAATGTATCATCATATCATAAACATTGTCTTACTTTTGATTCCTTCCCCAGACATCAGCTGTATTTACTATATCTCTTCGTGGTACGCAACGATCAATATTGACAAAAAGTTGTCCTCCCCTTATCAAGTGTTAAGGATATCATTCAAATGAGGCTTTCTAATTTAGATGCTTGTCATGGATGGAATATGTTTTCCTTCTTTTTGGTTCTGCTATGGTCTACTTTATATTGTAACGTATTAGATAGACAATTATGTAGGCAAAAAGAAATCTAGAGCAGGAGCAAATTTCTGCTAGTATTCTTTACAAGTGGTGCTGTATGCAAAGGTGTTTCAGTAATCACTCATTGGTTTACGTATGGATAAGATTAATGAGTAGAAAAAAACAGGATAAAGAGGACAAATTAAAAAATGGTAAGGAATTATGTAGTTTTGTAAGACAAATTTGTAAGTTATATAGTCAAGGTTGATTGTAAGAAAAAGAAGCTTAATTTGATGCATGTAGATAGTTTGTAAGTGGCTTAAATGAAAAACAGCTTTTTCTAGACGGGATAGTTCACCAAGAAGAGGGTGTCAAATTAGTCCAACCTAGTAGCTCGAATGACCTGAATTACATTCAAGAAGATTTTGGGGAATGGATGGTGCCAAAGAGAAAAAACACTGCCAGGTCTTCTCGGAAACCCCTCGCTCAATCTAAAATCTCTATTCCTGATGGCAAGTTTGGTGCTTCGTTTCAGAAAACCAGAGAACAGCAAACTGATACGCACTACCCTTTCAAAGATTCTATAATTGGATGCAGCCCAACATCAAGAGGCTGGTGTTGGCTCTCAAAAAACCTTACCTCTAATCAAGGTAACAGTCCTCAGCATCCTAGAGGATCGAAAGGAACTGAGGATAGAAGAATCCCTGGAAGCGACCAAGAGAAGGGTTCTCCTAGGACTAGACCTGGCAATTTGGGTCAATGGGTCGGGTTGGTATCAACCCTAACCCAACCCATTTAAAATATCATCAACCTAACCCAACCCAAAAAATGGATGGGTTAGAAAATCATGACCCTAACCCAACCCGTTTAAAATCCTTCAACCCTAACCCAACCCATTTTTTAAGCATACAACAATTTAGATGGATTAGGAGTGGAAATTAATAAAAAAATCCAAAAACATCCAGTGTTAGCTGGCACACTAATTAGAATGAAACAAAAGGAAGAGAGGTAATCTTGCTTGATCAACCTAACTTTAAACGAATTCCATGTTATGCGAAGAATCTAAAGTACTGCACCAATTTCTCATGAATAGAATAACTCGTACTTTTTCATAAGTTTATTTTTATCAATCTGAGCCTAAAGTTCTACCACTGTTGGGGAGGAATCCTATCTAGATATGCACATGATCCTAGTACCCTTAATAAAAAGGGGAACAAAAATACAAATCTTCATTATGCATTAGAGAAATATACTAAAGATAAATCTTCTAAAGTTAGAAATAGTTTATAAAATGACAACTCAAAGCCTCAAACTATGACCGAGTTTTAAAATAATCACCCATTTAAACTGAGGTCTCATGCCTTAGAAAAGTACAATCACAATTTTCTAATCGTTACCAACAGTTGATGAACTTTTATGCAGCACTCTATTTGCATTGCTAGCTTCAGAATTCACTTAGAGGTCTATAATCAAGATCCTACTTACAAAAAAAATACATCATATACTTTTGTTCACTCTTCTAGATAATCTAAACATGCATATGTTCTCAAGAACGTAATGGTAGTGAGAATAAGAAAAACAAACCTTGGGCAGAGATGAAGAGCAACATAGACAAGAACAACAATGTAGGAAAGAAAGATGGATGTGAGTCTGAAAGACGAGAGCATTAGGGTTTTCAAAGTTATGTTAAGGTCTGGTTGGACCCTTTGTTTGACTTGCAACTGGTTAGACAGTCTGTTTAGTTAAGATTGTGTGATATTATTAAATGTTGAATAGTCCAACTACACTTAGGCTTAAGGCTAAGGTATAGTATATATATATATATATGTGAATTAATATTATTATTTTTATTATTAACAAATAGATTTTCGGGTTTCGGGTTGGGTCATGGGTTTAGATCTCTACCCTAACCCAACCCACAAAATTAGCTTATTACCCTAACCCAACCCAAAAAATAGAGGTCAATAATCAAGACCCTAACCCGTAAAAGTATGGGTTAGATTCGGGTTGGTTTTGGGTTGGGTCAAAATTGTCAGGTCTACCTAGGACCAGTACGAGGCAAGTCCAAGTTGCGAACTTTGGAATTACTCATCAGTGTGTGTTAGCGTCGGTCAACAGTGCTAAGGAACTCTGTCCTGGTAAGCCTCCCGATGGGGTGTCTCCTAAGTAAGTTTTTTCTTCTCTGATTAGCTTATTAATGCAGGTTAATAAGGTTATTTTATGGAATGTTAGAGGTGCTTTTAAGCCCAGCTTTCTTCGTTCTTTTAATGATCTTTCCCGAATGCTTAAACCTGACATAGCTGCCTTGTTTGAGCCCCGTATTAGTGGTGTCACTGCGGATGGTATTTGTGCTAAATTGGGTTTTGATGGGGTGTTTAGAGTGGAAGCTCAAGGTTTTAGCGGTGGCATTTGGTTGTTGTGGAAAAATTTTGTCAATCTCAGTGTGATATGCTCTGATGCTTAGTTTGTGCACTATAAAATTGTTGGGGAAAAAACAAGTTTCTTTCTTACAGTTGTGTATGCTAGACCTAATAAGAACATGAGGAAACTTCTTTGGGATCATCTTGCTAGGCTCTCTATTCCTTCAGATTCGGGGTGGTTAGTAGGGGGATTTTATGCCACCTTGTACCCTCTAGATAGGAGTAAATCTAATAACTCTAATTGTGGGGTGGATTGCGAGTTCTCTGATTGTTTTCATGGTTGCAGTTTGGTAGATATTAGGAAGTTTGGTAATAAATACACTTGGTCCAATGGCAACATTTCTGCTTGCTTAGATAGGGTCATTTCTAATGTTAGTTTGAGGAGATCCTTTCCAGATGCAGTGGTGAAGTCCTCCCTAAACTGCGTCTGACCATAGCCCCCTGCTGCTGTCTTTGAATATTGTCTCTGATGGTAGTAATAGAAATAAACAATTTAAATTCTTGGCTGCATGGTTCTCTCATCCTGAGTTCAAATCTACGGTCATCCAGAATTGGTGTAAAAATGTTAATCTCAAAGATGCTATAAATGGGATGGGCTTGCATTTAAGGGGCTGGAATAGAAACGTGTTTGGTCATATTATTATGTCTAAGAAGAGAATTTTGGCTAGAATCAGAGGTATTCAGAAAGCAATTGACATTGGTAGAGGGGATCACCTTAAAGGCCTAGAGGGAAGATTGTTGAGAGAATTAGAGATCGGGAGGAATCCCTGTGGATGCAAAAATTTAGGGACAAGTGGGTTACCTTGGGTGACAAGAACACTGCCTACTTTCACCCTAAAACCATCATTCGGAGAAATAGAAACAAAGTTTGTAAGCTTCTAGGTCCCGATGGGTGTTGGGTTTTGGGCGATGATAACTTGGGATGCTTGTTAAAGATCATTTTTAGCTCCATATTTAGCAAAAGGAATGTCCCCTTATTCTTCATGAAGGCCATGATTTGTTGTTCTTGATAGTAAGGAGAGGGATACTCTTAACTGTCAGGTTACTTTACATGAAGTTTGGTACGCTTTAAAAAGCATGAAAGCTTTAAGTGCCCCTGGTATTGACGGGTTTCCAGCTGGTTTCTACCAATATTTCTGGAAATTAATTGCTGATAGTGTTCTCAGGTTTGTTAGGAGTTGTAACACCCCAACTACAAACTGTACACTTAACCATTAATGCGGCGGAAATCACATCACAAACATTAATCAAAAGGGGCGGTGCTACACGCCATTAGCCACCCACGTGGCTAACAAGGCTAATACTTACACAATGTACTGGTCTAATGGACTAGATATCGAGCACTAAACTTACATTACAATCTGTTTCTAAACTGAAAACAAATACAATTATAATCCAACTGTACCAAGTCTATTACAATTCATTATTCGGTCTCACTTTACTAACAAATACACCTAACACCTCATACACTACCCATGCTCCGCCATTCCTGTCCTACTCTTGAACGAAGGGCAGCTTCTTTGTACCTGAAAAGTAATAGGGGCCCCCAAAGGGGCTCAGCACCTTTGCTGGTATGGTAATCGTGCAGCCCGCATACTACCGAGCCACGCACAACTACTTGTCGTCTAAGCATGCGGTTGATTATTTTTAAATAATACATTGAAACTTTAAATACATATCATGCTTATAATTAACACACATCCATTAAAAAGGATACCAACATAAGATTAGACATCACATTGGTTAGATCACATTATTGTGTTCCTTGACCCTTGAGGGTTCTACCTTAATGGAGCTATTCCTTGTTAGACGACACATACTCATTTAAGCGGGTTATACTTAATTACCTCTTATATTTGTACGGGGTTGATTTGGAGATCAACGTACACAGCATAACAACATAGTTCACATAATAACATGTATACAACTTAATACCGTTCTTCTTAGAGAACGTACACTTTACTTAGGATGTACCGGATGAAATATAGGTCCGAGCACACCGTACACATTTACCTTACTTAGATGAGTCGGCCATAATATAGGCCCAATCACACCATACACAATAACTTTATTTAGATGTGTCGGTCTTAATATAGACCCGATCACACCTTACACATATCCCCCTAGTCCCGAATAATAATCAAGGTAGGTAAGCTTTGGTTAAGCTTGTGGGTGATTGTAATCCAAGAAGGAAAAACAACCATAACATAACAGAGTGGGAGTTAATTCAAATATAGACATCAACTCCCAAACAACGCGCGCGACCGGAACGACCGGATTC
The DNA here is from genome assembly GCA_023374045.1 of Limonium bicolor. NCBI lineage: Eukaryota > Viridiplantae > Streptophyta > Magnoliopsida > Caryophyllales > Plumbaginaceae > Limonium > Limonium bicolor. The sequence goes on from CM041776.1 coordinate 462,957,410, forward strand.
CTCACCCCCCAATATATATATAGTTAAGAGCCCCATTATGGAACCTATCACTTTCATACATCATATGGTGTTACTAACTTGGTTAAACACATAAGGGAGGTAACATCCCATTCGACAAACATGGATAACGGCATCCGATAAACACAACACACCAACAAAGGCAACACACAACACACCCAACCACAATATACAACTAATGCACGGATAGCCGTAGTTAGAACGTTCCTGTTGGTTGGGACGTTTAATCCGGATACCGATCTCTTATGTGATCCTAGAGTCGGTTAGCTACGGTTTAACACATATTTGAGGTTAAACGGTATCGGGACTAATTACACCACATAAATGAATTACTGTAAACTCATTACATGCTTTATCTTGCAAGGTGGAAAACACACAGAAAAAAACAAGTTGGCATACAAGCCAGTGTAACCCGGTAGGACACAGGTTGCAAGAAAAACATACCTTACACCATGGGTTACTCTACCGTGTTCCCGAGGATTTACTCCAACGCGTCACTTCACGCTCCCCGGGTAGTTTCCGAACAACTGATATTATTAATCAAATCTTTTATTAACAACAAAATCTTACGGTATGTAAACTTTTATTACTCCCGTACCTAACCCCGTTGTCCTGTTATCCTTAACTTATTTATGTGATATTAAGTTCACAACTTACACATTCACTCTCACACTTGTTTACACTTCCAATTGCCTTTAAAAGTCACCAAACAAGGCATATTCATCATCTAAAACCATTACCATTCACTTCCCCATCATAACAACACTTAAAAACACATTCTGGTGCATTTTTGGACTGGTCCGGGTTTGAGTCCAGGGTTACAAACCCGGACCAATCACGGTTTTCAGTTTCTGCCAAGAAAATACACTGGTCCGGGTTTGTGTACTTAGATGTAAACCCGGACCACTTGCTGAATCAAGTTTCTGCCATGTTTTAAGGGTGGTCCGGGTTTGTGTACTTGTTTACAAACCCGAACCAAGTCTGTAGGTGATTAAATTGACAGTTTTTGACCTCTTTTCAACCCCTAATCCATATCTAATCATTCCCTAATATTTCCACATGTTTTCCACATGTTTAAACACCATAAAGCATGCCCTAAACCTCTTCCAAACATTAGTCAAATCCCTACTCAAATCCTTGCTCAACTTCACAAATTTTTCCATTCCCACTGTTACATTTTGCACACTAGTGCTACAGGTTTTTACCTCTTGGCACTTGCATTATTGTTCTCACTCTATTTGACCATTCCAAATCCTCCAAGACAATGCACATCTCATACCAAGGTTCATGCCTCAATTTTAAAACCTTAAATCCTCATTGCCTTCTAAAACTCCTAAGGCACTTAAACAACTTCCTTGCTACAGATTTTTATACTCCTCTCCCTAGTCCTCCAAATACCATTTTAAGGCTATTAAACCACTCTACTCAACACTACAAACAACTAGGTTCTCCCATTCACCAAGCCATCATCAAAACACTCATTTTCTACCAAACTTTCGCCATAACCTCCCCATAAACCTAACACATCCATTTTCACCAATCCTCATCCTTTTCATTCCTAATCTAGCCACACCCTTACAAGGGTCCTACCAGCACATAATAAATCCTCAAAGTCCATCAACAACAACATAACTCCAAAATCTCAATAAACCACAATATAAACACAAACTCAAAACACTTGGCTCCAAGGCCCTTAATTCACAATTGATTTCACAAATCTCTCTAAAATCAACTAAACACAATTCCAACATGGATTGCAATCCATAATTTTGGGTTCATTAATTTGTTTACCCATCCCAAACTCTAAAACAATTAAAACAAGGTTTAAGGTAGATCTCTTACCTTAAATTCACAAATTTCTCTTTAATTCTCCTCTTGCTCCTCCTCTCCTCAAATTCGGTCAAGTGGGAATGGAGTTGCCACACTCCATTCCAACATTCAAGAAACACAAGAATACATTCAATTAATTCTCTAAACCCTTAGGAAACTCTAATTCAATTAAAGGGCTTAAAACACAAGGTTAGGGTTTACCTTTTTGGAGTGTTCAAGAGGGGTTTTCACCCATGAATCAAAAGGAGAGTCCCACCACCATTGGAGGGTTGAAATGAAGCTCAAAACAAGGAGAAAACAAGGTATCAAAAGAGGGGAAAATCGGTCACCAAAGGAGAAGGAAGAAAACGAGTTTTTCTTGGGAGATTTTTACCTTAATGGAAAGAGGAGACTCCAAGCTTCAAAATGGTGTGCTTTTCTCTTCAAATGGGGAAAACCCATGGATATGAACTTCTTCATTTTCAAATTTTGAAAAGAGAGAGTGATAGAGAGGGAGAAGAATATGTATTTATTTTTGTGATTGAAGCTTTAATGAAGCTTGGGCATGACAAAGAAGGCTTGAGTATCCATGGGAGAAGGAGAGAAATCGCTGCCATGGAGGAATAAAGAGAGAATGGATAGGAAGGAGAAGGAGAGGAAAGAGAAAAGGAAGAAAGGAAATGAGAGGAGAGAGAAGGGTACCCACCTTTTTCTACTTTTTTCACTTTTTCCTTTTCTTTCTTCTTTTCTTTCTTTCTTTGCTTATTAAGGGTCAAATGGAGAGGGATGGTCAACCATAAAACCGGCCCCCTTATAACATATGAGCTGGAGCGTTTTTGTCTTTTACAGAAAACGCTCATTTTTATACCCGGTTTTAGCACTATTCACTAACCGGGCCCGTTTTCCGGAATTTTCTCGTTTCTTTAATTTTAATTGTTCTTAAGCTCCCATTAATGTTTAATTATAGTTATATAATCAACCATAATTTTTACGGGGTCGTTTGACTATTTAAAGTCGCGTTTTCGGGTTTTCTCGAAAACGTGCGCTAAAGCTTTATTAGCGTTTTTAATACGTTATTTGGATCCGTTTTCTTTGGGAATTTTTCCCATACGTTCTTAGTGTGTAATTAGGGTATAAACATATGTTCATAACCCTATTTAAGGTTATATACCTCCTAAGATAATGAAATACGTGTTTTTACATTTTGTGACTTTTACGCGTTTTCCTTTTTCTTTTGGTTTTACTTTCTTCACCAATATTCCTAAGGACTTGATTATCCTTATAAATTAATAATTACATAATTAATTAACTCATTAAGGTTTAGGGTATTTCAATCTACCCCCCTTAAAAGAACTTTGTCCTCAAAGTTCACAACTTCACATGCATCCTTTAATTAGAATACCGGGTTTACTTGCAAGATACAACTTCCATACTAAAACGCACTTTTTACATAACAACCTCGGACTTAACGGTCCGGGTAACATATCCACATCCATACATGACATACTTACATAATAACCTCGGACTCAATGGTCCGGGTAACATAACAACATTTGTACTTACATAACAACCCTCAGACTCTCAGGTCTGGGTCACATAACAACATTCAGACTCATAGGTCTGGATAATATTTATTACACATATCACACAACATGTCTTAGCATGTATAGCAATCGAAAATACCTTTTCCATCTCTTCATGGGCTCGGTCCTAAGACTACAGGACGTTACAGTCCTCGAGTCCCATGTCGAGTACATATACACTGTGATCCCGCCGAACCCGGTCGTGATGGACACCTTCTGGTCCCCGTTCCTTTGGGAGATCAAAACAATCACATACATTTTTAAAATATACTTCTCATGTCACCGGTCCGAAGACAAAGGCTCATACGTCCTCAGCTCGTGAGCAAGTAATACGAAAATATTCTTTATGGGGTAAGTAGAACAAATCCTTTATTGGAAGGAACTAATTGAAAATCCTCTATAAGTTCAAGTAAAAGAAATCCTTCCTTTGCAAATACCATTAAGAATTTTGGAAATATTATTGAAGTCTTGAAAGTACCAATTGAAAGTTTGAATACACCAATTTAAAATTTTTTGAAAACGCAATACAACTCCAAGTCCAATTGTGCTAACTGTATCTTGTTCTTAACGTGATTATTTGGGACCACTTATAGGGAGTTTCAAGAGTTATCAAACCCTGATGTGATCAGCATCAGTGTTGAACTATCTTTCCACCCCAATTTGTGTTCAGTTTCCCTTGATCGTATGCAAATCAAGTTCCACCTCCCACTTCAATTTCAAACAAGCAACTAATTCAAACATTTACCATTTTCTATCTTTTTAATCTTTCTAGTCGTAATCATTGAGCAATACCTCCAAACGATGGAACTCTATCCATCAATCATTCTCAATTGCCTCTAATCAACATACCTAGGGAGTCCTATTCTCACTAAGTCCTTCATCGGTTTCCCACCGATCAATACATCACAATACTATGTATATGTATATATATTTATATTTTATTTTTATCACCATCACAATACACCATACTATATATATATATATATATATATATATATATATATATATATATGTACATTTTTTTTCAAAATCACTACCCACGTCATTATATTTGTCTCAAACAAACATACACCATCGGGGTTTTAGTTCCCCGGGAGTTTCTCTACTCCCATACACTCATATCCACACACCACTTATAACAATGGTATTCGTATCTTCTGTGCGTAATTACCACAATTAAACCATGAATGAATACGTATGTTCATGTACCATACGCACCAATCATCAGCAAAGTATTTTATGTTATACACCACATCATAACAAATTATTTGTGCTATGCACAACATTGTTCACGTAACTTGTACGTAAACATTCACTAAGCGTTTTTGCGCTCTACCCCCCCCCCCCCCTTAAAAGGGATTACGCCCGCGTAATCTACCATATTTTATTACTTAACATTGGCTAAAGTCATTTTTACTGGCTGAAACCGTTTATGAATAGATGAATTTCTGATAGCCAATCTAGTTTTGTTCTTGGGAGAAGCATTATGGATAACATCATATTAGTCCAAGAAGCTATTTATTGTATGGATCATACTAAGGCTATAGATGGGTTTGTAGCAATGAAAATTGATCTAGCCAAAGCTTATGATTGTCTAGCTTGGGATTTTATCTCCGATACTTTGAGCTGTTTAGGTATCCCCGATGATCTGAAAAATCTAATTATTTTCTATGTTACTTCTGTGTCTTTTCAAGTAAGTTGGAATGGGAATATTTATGAATCGTTTAAAGCAGATAGGGGTGTTAGACAGGGGGATCCCCTATCCCCGTATATATTTGTGTTATGTATGGAGCGGCTCTCTCAGCTTATCCAAAGGAAAGTGGACTCTAAAGCATGGACTCCTCTAGCAGTCGGTAAAAGAGGTAACATCTTATCCCATGTACTTTGTTGATGATCTAGTATTGTTTGGTTCTACTAGTCCTAAGCAAATTATAGCTATGCGTGAAGTTGAGGAATTTTGTGGTGCATCTGGTCTAGTGGTAAGTTTTGAAAAAATTGTTATTTTTATGTCCAAAATATTAGTGCTGAGAGAGCTAGAATTATCAAGGACTGAATCTGGTATGCCTACTACCAAGAAATTTGGGAGGTATTTAGGTGTATATCTTAGACAAGGCATGATGTCTAAGCAAGACCATAATCTGATCATTTCAAAGGTGAGGGATAGATTGGCTGGTTGGAAAAGAAAGACCCTTTCTATGGCAGGTAGAGTGTGCCTAGTTAAAAGTGATGTTGCTTCAATTCCTATCCATACAATGCAATGCCAAGTTCTTCCAAAAGGAGTGAGTGACAAAATTGACAAGTTGTGCAGAGATTTTATATGGGGTCATGAGTCGGGAGAAAAGAAATTCCATGACATAGGTTGGGATACTATGTGTCTTCCAAAAGATAAAGGTGGTCTAGGCATTCGGCGAATAAGAGAGTCTAATAGTGTAACACCCCTACTATTAATTCAATCATTACCGTCCAATCTCCTCGTGCTTCCCGAGTCACGCAGCGGATACATACTTACATACATCGGGTGATACAATGCCGTTAGTCACCCACGTGACTAACAAGGCTAGTACTGCTACATACAGCATCAGTCTGATGGACCGGAATATCCGAGTACTACTTAATACAATACATACTCTCATTACATACTGGATACTACAATACTCCATTCGATACATTACTCCATTCAATACAATACTCCACAATTCCGTACAAGATAATACACTACGCATACCGAGTTTACTAGGTTCCAAAATCAATACAGTACTTCTCCCCGAATTCATACACACTCACTAGAAGTCAATCTGCTACCCATTCCTCACAAACTAAATACTTCTAATTACAAGGCGCGCCACCGGTCTCTTACCTTGACCGTATTTGCTCCGGGTACCTGCACACTAAAAATGTTCCCCGAGGGGGTCAGCTTACGCTGAATATGATAACCGCATACCCCGCGTACTAGCGAGGGTACGCCGACCATTTGGTCGAATGCATGCAATTCATTTGCAATACATACATTCATACATACATACATACATACATGCTTTCATTAACGATACTACAATACTACACAAGGTATACATACATACGCACAGTACAATACATGCTTGGAAGACAATACAAGTCAACCAATGCTTACTTACCATCTTCCAGAATACACATACACAATACATACCCATTACACATCCAATACGCAATACGGAGATACAATTCTCCAATACATACAAGGTCCAGTTAGCTTCATTACACACCCGGGTTTATCGGGTGTTCGATACTCTTTTACTTCCGGTCGATGACTTACAATAGTCAAGACCAATACACATACAATACTTACTTCTTACATACTTTACTTCCAGTTAAGTCGGTATGACCTCCGGGCAGGGATTACTACATCCCACCACTGGGCTTTAGGGTGGCCCACTAATCCAGGATGCTACCCATTCAAGGGAATTGGTCCATGGAAAAGATTACAGCCAGGATTCGGATCCAACCTCTTGTGTTTCCTTATCCTCACGCGTGGCCGAAACTATATCGGACTTCTACTCATTCCATTTACTCATTACCCAAGTTAGGAGTTAGAATGTTAGGAATTAGTAGAAGTCAATACTTCATTTCCATACATACGTACAATACTCAAGTACACAATACTTACACATACTTCTCAATTCCATTCATTCATTTCATGAATTATACAAACTAATTGTTCAAGAAGATACAACAAGAACAAATAGTTCAGACACAGTTAAGTGCAATATAAATCCGATTCGTGCATTTATCTTATTGGTGATCACATAAGCACAAAAATCGGGTAACCAGGTTAGGATATAGAGCATGAAGAAATCATACCTTTTTACCGGAATTTACTTTACCGGGTGTTCCCTTGTCCCTTTGGTTCACTCTTGTTCCTCGATCCTTATTCTCGAACCAATGACTACATGTCAAATGATTCAATTAATACTAAGCATTACAATACATACATAATTACTACTCCCGTACTTACCCCGTTATCCCGTTATTTCGGTATAACTTAATGTTCTTTATATTCACAACTTTCTTACCTTCTTTACTTTAGCATTAACGCCTTACTCATGCACACATATATATGTATGTATATATATATAATATATATGTGTGTGTGTATATAGATATATATGTATGTAGTATTATATATATGTGTATGTATATATATATATGATATATATATATATATATATTATATAATTAATATATTATATATATATATATATATATATGTGTGTGTATATATATATATATGTATGTATTTATATATATGTGTGTATATATATATATGTATGTATTTATATATATATATATATATATTATATATATATATTATATATATATAATCTAATTAAATTTAATTTTTTTTTATAAAGGCCGACCGACCCACTCTGGGTAGGTCGCCTGGGTAGGTCGGCTGCAGAGAGTACCCGGGTTACAGAATTTGGCCCGACCGACCCAGTCTGGGGTAGGTCGCCTGGGTAGGTCGGCTGCAGAACCCCTTTTAATTATCTACTTTGGACTCCAAATTCACCTCAATTCTCACCCAATCTTTTCCTACTCATTTCCACATGTTTCTTACAGTTTAAACACTAATTAAATCCTCTAATTCACCTTAGTTCATCCATCCATTTCATTTTTCACTTCTAAATAAACTTACCCAATTTTTCTCACTTCTTCAACACATGCAACAGTTTTTGTTTCTCTTTTGCTACAGATTTTTAAACCAACTTCTACCATCCAATACATCCTTACCAATACCATTACTAGCATCCCAAATACATTTCCAAGCAATTACAACATCTGTACCCAAGTCCAACATTCATTTTACTAAGTCTTGTACTCTCATTCTTCCTAATTCCTCCAATGAAATCCAATACCTCTTGCTACAGATTTTGTTTTCTTCTCTCTGCTACAGATTTTTCCCTCTACTCTTATACTCCAATACTCCCTTACATAGTGCCACTCTTAGCATCTTAAATACCTTACTCATATCCTAGTTCCATCCTCTTAACAACTCATATCCAAATATGTTTCAAGATACTAAACACTCCTTTTAAGCTCTCCAAATACACCTAGCTACCACCTAGGTTACTTCCTCTTCTTAAACACTTAAGCCCTCTCATTCCTACACAAATTTTGACATAGTCTCCCCTATAATTCTTACTTTGCTCACACACTACTTCAGCTCACAATGGCTCATTTTCACAACCTGTTTATACCACACATTATACTCACATTTCAACTCCACTACAACACCAAAAATTCCTGCACTTACACATTCAATACCCAATGTTTTCCCAAGCTTTTAAACATCATTTAAAAACTTCAAGACTGTTACATTACCATTCCTCATTATACTACAACATACTCATTACTCATTACTCAATACATTACTCATTTTTACTACTCAAAATCTGTTACATTACACAATGCAAAACTAGTTCAAGGTAAGAGACTTTACCTTGTTCTTTCTAGTTCTCTTCTTTCCTCTCCTTCTCTTCCTTTATTCTTTTTTTCCTTTCTTTCCTTCTTGTTCTCGGTCTCAAATGGAGTTCACACACCCATGCTACAGCCCGTACATTCCACCATTCAATACAAAAACTAACCCTTAACCATTCTTCAAGTTTTAATGTAGGTTTTAGGGTTTAGAAATTTCATTACCTTGCAAGGGTGTAGGTAGTGTTTGGAATGGCTCAAGAACAAGATTCCAACTCCACCAAAATGCCAAAATCGGCTAGAGTACAAGGAACAACAAAAGTTTAGTTTCCAAATTTCATTTTGCCCACAAGGGCTAAAAAGATGGAGTTTTGAGAATATTTTTACCTCAAAGTAACAAGGAGAAGAAGGTGGTTCTAATGGTGGTCTTGAAGCTCCAAATGGGGCATACCCATGAAAACGAAAGTGCTTTTTCCGGATTTTGAAAAGAGGGAAGTGTTCCTCTTGATGAGAGGAAGACAATGGTGTAATTTTTGTAATTTTTGGAGCAAGTTTGGGCACTCAACAAGAGGAGAGAAGGGAGTATTTTTGTAGGTTGTTCAAAACCTCCATGGCTGTCGCTGGGAAGGAGGAAGAAAGAAATTAGAAGAGAGGAGAAGGAGGGGGCTTACGTGAGTGAAGAGAATAGAGTAGGAGAGAGAGAATGTGAGGTAGTAAAAGTAGTTACTTTTTGATTTTTATTTGTTTTGTCCTTTTGCTCATAAGAAGGGAATTAAAGGGGTGTGAATGGGGCTCAAAATCGGACACACTCGCACAGCCCATGTGGGTTTTAAAATTTTATTTATAATATTGGACACACTAGTTTGAGTTATTTGTGCTTTTACCCCACAACTTCCCGTTTTTGACAGTTTTTACTAATTTCTCGTTTTATTGATTTTATTGGTTTTAAGGCTTCACTGATATTTATTAATGATTATTTAGTTGACCAAAATTGTTACGAGTCTATTTGACCCGCTTAAAGTCACGTTTTCCCGGTTACCTCGAAAAACGCGCTTTAATGTTCATTAGTGTTTTCAATCCATTTTAAGGATCCGTTTTCTTCAGGATTTGTTCCCTAATATTTATTTAGACTTAATTAAGCCTTTAGAATCCATATAATACGCCAACCGAGGTCTCATACCTCCTGTGGTTATTTAACGCTTATTTAGCGTTTTTCACTTTTTAAGCGCTTCTTTATTTCTTTTGAATTTATTTTCCCTTACAAATATTTCTTAATCATTATTAGGCTCTTAAATACCTATTAGGATAATTTAATCGCCATATTTAAGGTCGGGGTATTTCAAATAGGGCTTGTTTTAGCAAAATAGTGTGGAATCTAGTTAGTAAACCTCCTCGTTTGTGCCAGAAAATCCTCTTGAATAAATATAGAAATCTGAACTCTAACATAGGTTCTTCCAATAGGAAAAACATCCTGAAATTTACCGATGTGATTGAGCGGAGTGCTCGATAGGTAATTGGTAATGGCACTACGGTTAAATTCTGGTTGGATTATTGGTGCGTCCACCCTTACTTGGCATCGGTGTCCATGGGGACCATTCCCCCCAATTTGATTAATGATAATGTATCTACTTATTGGCACCCGCATGAAGGATGGAATTGGGATCTTTTGTCTAAATTTCTTCCTCCCCACTGCCTTGATATTATAAGGGAAGTGAAGGTGACTCCTGATGGGGTTGCTGATTTTTTAACTTGGCACTTGGATTCTAGTGGTGAATACAGTGTTAGTAGTGCCTATAATTTACTAACCAGCAAGGAGTCATCGCTTTCTTTTAATTGCTCTAATTCTGATTTATTTTCTAGAATATGGAAACTTCAAACTCAGGAAAGGATTAAATTCTTTCTGTGGAGAGTTGGGTTGGGTAAGCTGATGACTAATGCTCGACGCGCATTTTTAGGCTTCACTAATATAATTGCTTGTCATTACTGTGGCCATGATGAAACGATTCTTCATATCCTGTGTGACTGTTTGATTGCGAAAAAGATATGGAATAGACTGGTTGCTGTTAAGGATAAACACAAGTTCTATAATCTGAAATTACTTGACTGGTTGCATACATATATTGGCACTAATGGGCAGTTGCTGATGCGTGACAAAATGAAAGCTTCTTTTGCTATAATTTGTTATATGCTCTGGAGTTGGAGAAATGCAAAGGTGTTTAAAGGGGAAAACAGGATGTTCTTGCCATTCAGCAATGTGGTGAGTGCGATTCAGCACAATATAAGAGTGTGGACTGCAAAGGCCAATCTTGTTTTGTCTAACAGCACTCAGCAACTGAACTTGATCAGTATACATAGGGAAGTTTCCTCCTGGTCTCCTCCTGTTTTTCCATGGTTAAAATTTAATGTTGATGGCTGTTTTAATCCTTGCCTTTCTAATGCCTCTGCAGGTGGTGTATGAAGGGACCATGAGGGTCGTTGGATTACCGGATTCGTAGCAGTTTTCGGGAGGATGAATGCCCTCGGAGATCATGGCAGTCCTACAGGCGGTCCAACTAGCTAGACGCAGGAAGGTTAGTAGAGTTTGCTTCGTTTCAGACTCCATGTCGGTGGTGGACCTCATTGAAAATTGTCCATTCAATCACCCTTGTAAACCGCTGATTCATGAGTGTAAGATAGCACTGTGTTCGATCAGTGAGGCAATAGTAGTATTCGAATTTAGATCATGTAATAAGGTAGTTGATAAGTTAGCTAAATTAGGCCTTGGATGGGACTTGGGCTCCCGAGAGCTGTTTTGCCCCCCAGATTGTATCAACCTCTGATTGCAGAGGCAGACATATAGTAAAGAAAAAACATTATTTTCGCCTTTAAGAAACAATTTCAAATTTCCAACCTGTGATTGTGGCCTTGGTTGGTTACACGGACCAATTTGTTTTAGAAATATTTGCATATAGCCCAAAATATTGCCGGACATCTCGACTATTTCATATGGATCCAAATATTGATGTATTGTCAATAAAGCCCTAGATTAAACAAGTTATTGGGCTAATCTGATGGTTGATTAATTTATCGTTGGCCCAGAGTTTCAAGCTTTCCTTGCCAATATAAATTCTGATCTCTCTGTTGTTTCTTCTTTATTTTGAATCGCAATGAAGACTGGTACTTCATTCCTCCACTCTATTGCTTTTACACTCTGCTCGTTGAATTTGTGATCTTGCAATAATGTTATATTATGCTAATATTGTGCTAGTATGATCATGTTTTGTGTTATATTTCAGTTTTTATATATGGTCATTCAATGAAACACGCGCGATTAGCAATCTTAAAGAAATAATTCGTAAATCAAGATAGAACTCGCCAAAATGTTCCTTGACGAAAGGTCAAAGCTATTTCTATGAAGGATTGTGGTAGGATTTAACAGTTACTCATAATTGAGAAATTAGCTTGTAGGGAAAGATTAGGGATAAATCTACCCAACTAAGTTATTGATGGTAATTGGTAAGTCTACAAATACGTAAGAAGAAATATGTAAGAATGTCTCAATATAAGATTCAACTTTTACTATCTCATCCACGTTGTGGATTGTGGCCAAGTGCCCTAATTATTAAAAAAAAAAAGACTCTTAAGATTTGCAAGCGTTTATGACCCAAGTGCCACAATGAACCAAATGGTGTTGAGAATCACAATGCGGGGTACATTAATTTCTTTTTTTTTTTTGGAATTGGAAACCCGCAGCCGCTACTCTTATAGTGCGCACAGGGTAAACCCAATGGATTATGATGACTACTCCCTTTGTTTTTTCTTATAAGTAGTTTTAGATGTTTGCACGCAAAAAATGATACATCTTCTCCTGTTTTATACTGTATTTTTTATGTAATGGTTGCTTTAATATTAAATACTAAGAATAAATATGAAAAATAGTGTATAAAAACTAGAATGTCTATATATTTTTAAGGGATAAAAATTAATGTTACTATATTGAAAAAAGTAAATATTTTTTATATTTTTTATTATTCACTATTATAAAAATGGATATAGAGTTTTAAGCACATAATTTATAACAAATTTTCTACAAGTTTAGTACCATAATTGCATTTTTAAATTATCTTTTGTTTTTACCAATTTAAATTATTTATTTAAAATAAATTATATTATATTTTTTAACTAGTATTTAGAAAAAATATTTTAAAATTTGATATTTTATTTTGTAAATAACTTTATGACATAATTGTTTATAAGGAGTGAATGAGAGGAAGAAGGACTGAAGATATAATGTCTATTCTTAGGAATGAAGCTCCTATGAAGCGAACCTTCAAGAAAAAACTTTTAAAGAATACTACTCCCTCCGTCCCACTTCCATTGTCCACTTCACTATTTGAGCTTGTCGTTTGACTTCAATATTTAACATGTAAGATAATATATTTTTATAAATTTTTTTTTATAATGGAATCGTTATGTGAAAAACTATATATTGTAAAAATTATTTTTTTAAAATTATTTTATCTTATATATTTAATATTGAAGTGGAAAAACGTGCCAAAAAGCAAATGGGACACTTATGACGGGACGGAGGTAGTATGAAGTAAAGAAGTGAAAGGATTAAAGCAAGAAGGGATAACAAAAAGTGAAAGGCCAATTGACAGGGATGAAAACGATCTGTTTTCAAAAAAAAAGACAGGGATGAAAACGATCGTGGGGATAGCAAATCCAAAAGGAGCCCCAAAAGTCTAGCCATATGAAGGAGGTGAGAGTTGGAATGACAAATCTAGGAAGAAGGGTAGAAAGGGTGAGGTAGCCACATTGTATGACAAGGGAGTCGGGCTGTGATCTCCCTAATATTTTGCATGATTTTTCTACTGCTGCGATTGAGGCTTCACCCTCATTTATAATTATAAAAAGAAATACACATTAATTTATATTTGTATGTTTTTATAGCAAATCTTTGTATATTTTTTCAAACTCTCGTTGTGATTTAAAAAAAAAAATGTCGTTTTGATGAGACCATTCATATCTAATCCACCTACCACACTGTCCTTGTCTATGGGAAGATTTAAAGTTGATATCTTACATAAAACGAAGGGTTGAATTTATATATGAAAGTTAGTAGCTAAGAAAAGTTTGATTAATGTTTGACATGTTGATATATAATTTGTCCTCCATTGATAGATCAAGGATTACACATTTACAGCGACCTCCCAGCAACCTGAAGTTCGACCTTTATTTTTCATTTCAGAAATTAGAATTAATTAATAATCAATCATATTGTACTTGACCATTAATTCAGTGCATCGAATGATGATAGCATTTTAAATGCGCTAAAGGAAATGAAAGAAAAATTACGCTATTAATTGGGAATAACATAATTACATTTTGAAGCTCGTGGTTTCCGGTTGCTTGCAATTGTCGATACATAACATAGGGAGAAGTAGGAAGTGGGGAGGGAACACCGTGGCGTGATCTATAAACTAACTACAACTTTGAGCATTCCAATTCATTCTCTCTCTAACTTGTAGTTGTACAATATATACCCTGCCCAGCCGGCCGGCTCACTATATTATTCTTTTTTTTTGAAAAGCAAGATATATATTATATTATATGATAAGAAGGGATACATGCAAGGTGACACCATGTAGGACATGTGTCAACTTCCCTAACCAGCAAGTTACATATGTCATTGCTAAAAAAGAGTGTGCTGGATTGCCTTCTTCTCCACGCTGACAGTGTGAACGCACCATCACCATGGCTACCGCCATCGGCACCACCGTTGGTGCTAGCGGCATAACCGGCTTTTACGGTATCGTCTGCTACGCAGACTTCATTGACTGGCATCTGCTCCACGGAGCAAAGATTAGACGCTTCAGCTCTGGCAACATCGTTGAAGATGGAAGTTGTGATTGCAAATCCCACCCAAAACCCACGAAATACAAAGAAACTAAAACACAACCTATGCACAGCAAAAAACTCTCCTAACCGGAGAGAAGACAAGAAACTAAACGTAGTTATTATTAAGCAAAAGAACATCTAGAGACTAGATGTTGAACTACTACTAAATAAAAACCATGAGGACAAGGAAAAACTAAAAACAAGAAGAAGAAGAGAGAGGAGAGAGCTTTTCTCTCTCATGGACTACATGGTGCCCACTATATTATTTCTTTACTTAATACTTATTGTACTAGTTTACAATGCAAAAACCGGATGGTAGATAGTTCATCAAAAATAGTTTAGCGTTATAATATCAAAAATTTTCTTGCCTATAATCATATTTAGTTATCTCTGGTTGCATTTAAAAGTATACTGTTTGTATAGTGTAAAAGTACAGGTTTTGTAAATTTATTGTATAGTTTAATAAGTTAGTATGTAGAGCTAGTAGAATTTCAGTAATATCAGAATTCAATGTATAACTTTACATATACATCCGTAAAGTTTTTATTTACTAACTGTACAGTTTTTATAGAACAAATGTACATATATGTAGCAATCGATAGCTACATTTATACATTACATATACATCCGTACAGTTTTTATTTACTAACTATATAGGTTTTATAGAACAAATATACAAACTGTACAGTTTTTGTTGAACAAATGTACATGTATGTAACAATCTATAGCTACATGTACACATTACATATACATCCGTACAGTTTTTATTTACTAACTGTACAGTTTTTTATAAAACAAATATACATGAATGTAGTAATCTATAGCTACATCCAAATGTAGCCAAGAATTTTTTTTTTTTTTTTTTTACGTTTGTTCAATAAGGTTTGTCTTCTTTTGCTAGCTAGCAATTATTAGCCGATTTCAGTCATAATGAAGTTAAGCTCCGTTCGTTCATGACATAAACGTGACATATTTGATGACATAAATGCAATATAAAGGGGTGGTTCCCGTGTGGGTCATGCCCTCTCAACCAATAACATACTGTCACATATAAAACAGCTAGACCAAAACACAACCTTGAATGTTTTATTGGTCAATTTGTGGTCAACTAAATTTTATTGTTATCATATGCTAAAGACTAGACTAACACAAAAATAAAATTGAGAATTTGTTAAATAAGTTTTCTTAAAAAAAATGTCAGAAACTAAGATCATCAAACGAACTCATATAGATTGACCTGATAATAAGTACTTAATACATAACATAGCCTATTTTGTCACATATAACTTCTACAATAGACTGAATGTGTGAAAAATATTCTTTGAAAGCTATAAAATAAGTGAGTAGCGTCGTTATTCTAGGTAAGCATAAACATGAAGGAGTCCGGTTTACTAGCTAGTGTATGTAATATTAAACCCATACCCATAAATGTGCTTCCGACTGATCCCAGACTCCTCCATTTCTCTTTACACTAAGCTGAAGTACCACCAAATTTAAAGATCAAAATGGCGAGAACTTCCACTCGCAACTATCATCTTCTTCTGCTTTCTGTCCTGGTTGTCGTCGTCGTCATCTGCTTCGAAGCAAGTAGCAGTGGAAGCAGGTTTGATTTGTGGGCAGAAAACGAAGAGTTCCAGATGGATTCTGAGATGAGTAGGAGGGTCTTAGCAACGACGAGCTACATAAGCTATCAATCCTTGGCTAGAAACAATGTCCCTTGTTCACACAGAGGCGCTTCTTACTACAACTGCCAGCCCGGGGCAGGGTCAGCAGCTACTGCTAATCCCTACACTCGTAGTTGCACTGCCATTACACGTTGTCGTAGCTAAGTTAAACTTCACTAATTATAATTACTATCTAATCTTTCTTTATGTCTGACTTCTTCCCTGTTTAATTTCACCACTGGTCGTGTTATGTTCTGTTATGTTTTGACAATAAACTTGTAAGCAATGAAATACTCCTTCCTTTGTTTGTGAATCTTACATACAAGTGTCCGTCTCCACGTCCTTGTTTCTTTGCAGAAATGCATCTCAGATCATACTTTGTTTCTATGCAGAAATGCATCTCAGGTCACACTTTAGACTAACGGATGGGTTTCAATTTTAGCTCTGTTTCTTATGAACAGGCTGTGGTTAACTGGTAACAGCCGCATGAAAAAGAACCATAGAAGAAAGGAATAGCAAACCTCACATGTAAAAAACCAAAACCCTCTTCAGATTTACATACAAACCAGCTATAAAATTTAATGTGTTCAAACTCAAATAGTAGATGATGAGGGTTCCCTCATAGATATACACCAGGTTCACCACAGTCAAAGACAACACATACTGGTCTGTTCAGTGGAACAACAATAGCCTGGATAAATAATTCCTCCTGTAAAAATCCTGAACAAACTGATTGAGGAAATTAATCAAATCTGATCTCTAATAGAAATTGCTCATGCAGAACTATCATCTGGTTTCCCTTCATCAGACTTGGGCTTTGATGGAGCCATGGGAGATGGAGATCCATCTGCACCCATCTCTTCCTTCAGTTCATTGATGCTATGCTCCAGCTCATCAATCCTCGATCCCATCTCATCAAGTAAAATTTCAGTCAAGGAAAATACTAGACAGACCCCCATCCAATTTTGTATAGTTTCAGCTTCTTTAAAAATCTAGTGACGAATAATACTATAATTCAAGGTTATTTTAGCATCTAAAACTTTTTAAATTGCAAATCACTAGTATAATTCAGAACCAAGCAGGTGTACATTCACCTTTTTTCAGCATTGATATCAACCGCATGCATCTAACTGCAACAACTTAATAAAGAAAAATAAAAGGATATTCTTTGAGACGATAGTTTCAGACATTGTCTGGAACCTGGTTTGCTGCAAAAACATAAACAAAAACAAAAAATGAAACTTAATCTTCAAGCCATAAACAGCACAATATCAGCCAATTAAATGTTAAGAGTTTCCTGCACCACTCACCATTTGTTGAAGAAGGTTTTGAACCTGTGGCACGGCACACAAAGAAATCAAAGTGATCAGTTACAATAGGCAAAACAAACAAACAAACAAACTGGCGCCAACAATAACAATATTCTTATATTTATCTACTTCAGTGAAAAAAAAACAAAAAGATGAATTCCACAAGTAGCATCAAATATAAACGTGGTTTTTTAAGGCGAAACATAAGACTGACCACTAATTAGAACATGATGACAAAAAAGAAACCATCTAGCAGCACCAACAATTATTCCAGTCAGAGCAATGATCCATAAACAATAAGAAGGATAAAGTTAACTACATCTGTACTAGATTCTGCCGAATAGAAAAAAAAATTCTTAAACATTAACCAACTTACAAATGCAGTCATATCAGTGGTGTTCTGTTTGGTGTTTTCAGAATCATGTCCATCCTGCAATGAAGCCAAGTCAGATCCACAAACAACTGCTATGCAGGAACACAAGCCATATACCAAATATCAAAGCAACAGAACCATTGGAGCCAACCCCAAAATGATAGAAAAATTTGTGTCCATATCAAGGACATACGCATGCACATACAACTAATATAAGGACTCAGCATGATTCTTACTCTTTGGAAGCGTATAATACAACATCACATTAAAGAGAATTACAAACTCAAGAATCTCAAATATAAAAAAGAAAGATTGATTGGTACTTAGGAGGAAAACCCCTACTTTGAAACATGATGTTCTAAATACCAAGTACAGATTAAATTATGACCTTGATCCCAATAGTGGTGAAATAAATCCTATAGCACTACCTCACAGCAAAACAATCACCGCCAATACTTTATGATTTAAAAAAAAAAAAAAAAACAGAGCAGAGCAGAGCACCAATTCAATGTAATGTGCTAATCTATGTTCATATGACCTTGTAATCTGTTTACAGACCTTTCCCATAAGATGCTTCATATTCATACTATAAGACAAAACTATTTATAAAAAGGCAAGTTTAAACAAGATCTTACACCAATTCAGAAAGCACCCTAGATCCTGAACTCTAAGTAATAGACACTAGAAAACAATGACTGCCCATGGAGCTTCTCTCACCTCAAAAACATGGCTGATCTACCATCAAAAGGAAATGTTACACATATTTGTACCCAACAACACACTCACAAGATTGGTTGTACACAAAATGCCGGACTTATGACCCAGTATTTCGGCAAACATCTACAATAAGCTAGACAGAGAGTTCAACACGCAGCAATAATCAACAGAATACGGCATTCTTTTCCATCCCCGTGAAATATGATACCATATTCACAATTTTATAAAAGTTCATCGATGATGAGCAGAATCTAAAATAAAGACCAAAGTTCTGTCAATGTCAAGAATTCGAAGTCACCAGTACACCCCTAGCTCGCGGGCATGGTCAAATTTTATAATTACTAAGCCAATACGGCATCAAAGAGAAGGGATTGCACTGCCAAATCAAGAGTGAACGAGCTCCGAAAATCCCTATCTTCTTATACTCATAAAACTCCGCAGGCACAAGTACGAATGTACCATTATCGAGCTTCAGAAAGTCGTCGACGCTGTCAGCGCATGGAATCTCATACAAGAATGGTAAACTAAACTCAGTAGATACGATCTAGGGTTTAGCAAGCTCTAGAGGCTAGAGCAGAGAACACAGAGGGAAAGAAGTTGCGATTAGGACCATTCGGTAAGCATCAAGATAATTCACCAATAACGACACAACTAGGGAAAAGATCAGCGTGAAGATAGTTGAAGTAAAATGATCGCATTCCGATCTCACACCAAACCTTTCACAATTTTCATTACTCGTATCAAATAAAATCAAACCCAAATAATCCTTAAACAGCCATGCAAATTATCGTGAGGGTTGTCAACATATCGAAGAGAGATCATCACCATTGTCTTTGCGATGTCGTCTACAGTGTTAGTCTGTCTATTGTCATTTCGCGCTCGTGGCCGGAATGTCGGATGGAGCGGTCTGTACGATATGACAAGTTTGAAATTGAAGCGATGCAATGATTCGTAGTGAACCAGTTCCGGTTTACTTTCTTCTGTTTTTAAAATTTAAATTTCTTCTTTTCATGTTGCACGGTGACATTCTAGGAAAATCCGCCCATATTAGTGTTTGCGCAATCAATCGAGTTCCAATTCGTACCGTCAATATTTAAAAAGGTTTTACAATATTGTTTTTTATTCAAAATTTTATATAAATATGTCATTATAATCAGAGTTATTTTTGACGGTGTGAAAATATTATTTAATATGTTTAGAATTTGCAGACGATACATTGTGCGGCTAAGCCGGGTCGATCATTGTGCAACCCTGTCCATTTGGCAGTTCAGTCAGCCGCTGACTGGATTGTTTTGTTGTCTGGGTTGCTTTTTTACTATATTAACTTTAATTGGTTATAATTTTTAAAATATAAGTCCAAAATGAAAAAAAATTATATCATTGTTCATCTAAATTCAAGCTCTTCAAAACAAGATCTGACATGGATATATTTTGACAACTTTAAAATTTTATATTTTTTATATGTATATATCTATACATATCAACCATACTTGATTCACCATATACAGTTTAAAATACAACATACAACAATAATAATACACTACAAAACAATAATGATTCATTATCTGTTTTGAAATTGGTATGTTAAAAAATATATAATTCACTATATACTTCAAATACATCATATAATAATAATAATAATAATACACCACAAAACAATAATAATAATGCATTACAATAATGATCCATTATTAGTTTCAAAGTTTGTCATCTAATTCATCACTTGTTAGTTAATGAATCATAATATAAGTTTTAATGAATCATAATATCAAAATTAATGAATCATATCTTCATTTTAGTGTATCATCGCAATTCGCAAACATATAAAAATAAAAAAATTAAACAATAATGTAATACAAAACAAATTTGGTATGCATGAAAAATACGTGATTCACCATAGAAGATTTAATTGCACCATAAAATAATAATAATACATTACAAAACAATAACGATTTTTTATTGGTTCCGAAGTTTGTTACATAACTCACCACTTATTAGTTAATGAATCATAATATAAATTTTAATGAATCATAATATCAAAGTTAATGAATCATATCATCATTTTAGTGTATCAACGTAAACATATAAAAATAAAAAATTAACAATAATACAACACAAAACAAATTTGGTATGTACGAAAAATACATGATTCACTATATAAGGTTTAAAAAACACCATACAATTAAATACACTACAAAATAATAATAATTTTTAATGGTTCCAAAGTTTGTTATCTAATTCACCACTTATTAATTAGTAAATCATAATATCAATTTTATGAATCATATATCAATTTAATGAATCATAATATCAATTTTAATGAATCATAATATCAAAATTAATGAATCATATTATCATTTTAGTGTATCATCATAACATGTAAAAATAATTTTTTTTTCAAAGTTGTCAAAACATATTCATGACTGGTCTTATTTTGAAGAGCTCGAATTTAGGTGAACAATGATATAATTTTTTTTCTTTTTGGACTTATATATTAAAAGTTACAACCATTTAAAGTTAATATAAATTTTCTTCTCACTCATGTGCTACATAAGCAGCCTAGTCAGCATATTGACTGGACTGCCACATAAGTGGACTACACAATACACTGTGCAACCTAGTCGTGTAGTCGATTCTGCGTAGAATTTGTCATGTTATCATTTCGTGTGACCAATCAAATGGGATGGAGGGACACGCACTGACACGAGGAACGAAGGGTGGGCATTAGGCTTGGGGCTAAATTTTTCCCTTTTGTGTTCTTGACTATATTTTTCTATTTTTTGTGCTATTTTTTAATATAAATTTAAGTTAAAGTACTGTAAATACATTAAAAATACATTTGAATGAGTTTCTCATACGTCCTCGTCGACGTTAATGTTATCCAGATATTGCTAGCTGCATTTTAGGAAAATTAGTGTGTTTTGACACTAATTGCAATATATTACAAGTTTTAGGTGAATATGATAATTTTTAAAACATTTTGAATGAAGGGCAATAAGGTTATTTTTTATTGCACAAATTAGAAACCCGACTGCATGTATTGACCCCGTTTTTTATGTGAAAATTCCACCCCTTATGTCATTCTGAAAACTTCTGCTTCTTTGCATTTATTTTTTTAATATTTAATTAATTCTCTTTACAACTTGTATATATAATTACCTAAAATTGTCATGGTTACTAATTTTTTATTTGAAGTTAGCTAAAAGAATTTAAGAAGGAAGTTTCATGAGTTGTCTATGAAGTTTTCAATATTATTATAATGTCATTAAAATGCACTTGTAAATACATATTGATAATCTTATATGTTTTGTTAGCATTTCAGAACATTTCAACAATTACTTCAAAGGTTTAATAATTGAAGATTCAAGGTTTGTGATTTAAAGTTTAACGTAGAATTTAGCATCATGGACTTAGAGGTTAAGATCTATATTTTAGAAAATTTTAAAATAAGAACTACTAGATCAATAGTTTAGAGATTTAAGATGTAAGGATCAAGATTTAGATCTTAGAATTTATAATTTAGAGGTTTAAAGTTTAAGTTAGTCATAGAAAAAGAAATTCACATTAAATATAAACGTATTGTGAAACATTGAAAATCTTAGTGGTATCAAGAAAATTCTTAATAACAAATAGGAAAAATTCACAATATGTCACGATTTGAGTTTGTAACTCACGATATACCCTTTTTTGAAAAGTTGTCCCTAATATGCCACCATTTGAGTTTGAAATTCATAAAATGTCACTATCCGGTAATAGACGCTAAATTCGTCGTTACCTCTCTGGAAAATGACCGAAATGCCCCTGGCAAAAAGTTTGAATTTTTTTAACAAAAAAATTAATGGCGCCGGTTTGACTATGCAACGACTATTTTTTTAAAACAACTTTAAAAGTACACAAATACCCTTGTTTGGTTTTATAGTTTACAATATGTCACTATTTAAGTTTTGTAGTTTACAATATGCCACCATTTAAGTTTTGGTACTTACAAAATGCCCATGTTTTTCCTGTAGCGGCTAGTATGAGTCCAACAACTCTTTTTCGCCATTATAAAGACCTTCTTATCACATAAACAAAGTACAAACACCATACTAAAACCATGATCATGTTTACAACCACAGTCAATGAAAAGTTTCAAACAATTCATTGCAAATGTGGAGCCCCTTCAAACTTTACCCTCTCCTGTAAAGGCATTTCGGTTTGAAAGGCGTACTACAACTGCTAGGATTGTGATTTCTTCAAGTGGTGGGCCTTACCCTAAGATGTCTTACCCTGGGATGAAGAGAGTATCGATCCTGCATCACCGATGCCCACCACTTGAAGAAATCACAGCACAACAGTTGTAGTACGCACTTCCAACCGAAGTGCTTTGAGTGAGAGGGTAAGGTTTGATGGGGCTCAACATTTACAATGAATTGTTCAAAACTTTTCATTGATTGTAGTTGTAAACATGGTCATGACTTTCATATAGTGTTTGTACTCTATTTATATGATAAGTCTTTATAAAGGCAGAAAAGAGTTGTTGGACACAAACTAGCGCTTGAACTTAAAACTAACCATTACAGGAAAAACAGAGGTATTTTGTGAACATCAAAACTCAAACAGTGACATATTGTAAACTACAAAACTTGAATAGTGGCATATTGTAAACTATAAAACCCAAAAAGGGTATTTTGTGTACTTTTAATGTTTTTTTTAAAATACCCGTTGCACAGTCAAACCAGCGCCAATATTTTAAAAAAAAATATTCGCCAGGGGCATTTTGGTCATTTTCCAGGGAGGGTTAACGGTGAATTTAACGTTTGTTACCGGACAGTGGCATTTTATGAATTTCAAACTTAAATCATGGCATATTAGGGATAACTTTCCAAAAAGGGGTATATCATGAATTATAAACTCAAATCATGGCATATTGTGAATTTTCCCTAAAAAATATACTAGATATAATGAATAAATAACATATTAAATGTTGAACAAAATATAAATAAATGTGAAGAAAAAACACTTTTAATTATGATACAATTCAAATTCATAGTCTGAAGCTAAAATATTGATGTCAATTCACACATTATTGTCGTATGATACTATTTCAATAATGTGTGGATAGAAATTCAGAGAAAAAAATCAAGCCACCCAAGATTTTATCTGGAGATTATCTTCGAAGATCTACTAAGGCCATCTCCGAAGACATCCAAGTAGGTAGCAAGGGCATGTCCATGACCACGCAACTGAGAGTTCAAAGGGAATGCCAAACTATATCCAGGGGATGTCAAAGAGTCTTCAAATATCTTTAGAATCATGTCTAAAGAATGCCAAGAAACGCCATAGTATGTTTAGAGGCTGTCAAAGGACAGTCATAAACCAAACTCCGGTCATAAAAGAGAAACACATCCGAATAATATGGCTCAGTTCGGTCTTGGCATAAATGGCACATATTTGATGGCATAAATGCAGCATAAAGGGGTGTCCCCCGCGTGGGTCCTGCATTCTCCTCCAATAACATACTGCCACATATAAAACAACCAGACCAAAACAACTGTAAAATATACATGCCAAATAGAGCCTATAAGCACAGTCACAAGGATCAGTGTTTTATCTTTAAGTTCACTTGTAAATGACAAATTGTTACATAACAGTCTGACACACCAAAAACTTGATCATTGATATCAAAAGTCTATAAATAGGACTCACCTCCCATAATAAAAGGGACACACAATTTGGCGTTATGACATCATATTAAGCTCTTTAAACCGTCTCTTTTGCGACCTACTTTAAAGGCGAATCAAGCTCAAAGCCGACTAGGTTAGGTGCAAGTACTCGATTTTATGAAAAACTAACATTAATGAACTCAGAATCTCAGAAGATAGTAAAGAAAGTAGATATAAGAAGTAGAATAAGATAGAATCCAAGATCCATACCATTACACATAATTATTGGTTTGTACAACTACGATCTATAAATATTTAAGACAAATCATATGGATCCAATCCTAAATGAACCCTGTGAAAAAGACTCGAATTTTCATTCGTCTTGAAATTTTTGTGTCATATTTATAGCATAAAGCAATGTACTATGTCTAAGTCCATCCCGTATCTTGTATTCTATTTCAATAATATACTGTCACGTATTAAACACTATAATTATGCAAGACAACCATTTAGCACATCAATTTTGTTGAGGGTACTCATTTAACATTTAAAAACAAAAGGTAAAATGATATGAAGCGAATAAAAGTGTGTATAAGAGTATATTAGTTAAGAAACTTAAAACTTTTACAATAAGCTAAAATTTAATAGAGCTTTGATATAACATTGAGAGAATAGAAGAGAGTATAGTAGACAAGGTAGATCGTCATAGACATCCTCCTTCTCATTCCATTGTACATCCTTATATAGTATACAATACTTGCAATTACTGAATCTTTGAATGGTAGAAAAGCAAAAGATCAAAGGTCTACTAATTAAAACTTTGGGGAGGTTACGGGAGTTACACAGACGAAAAGTCTAAGGTAGACCAAAGGATGATTGGATGTACTGTTGTGCAAAATAGTGGTGAAACTATCTTGCTAACTTGGGCAGTGAACCCAATCATTGTAGTACAACAAGGTCGTATCCACAGGGACTTCGTAACTGTCTAGCTAATTATAAGCTTAGTAAATGTGCAAGAGGATATATACAAAAGTGCATAAATGTAAATTAGGGGCTTTGGGTTTTTGGTTGTAATTGGAGAAATAAAGGAAAGCAAGAAACACTAAACTATCTAATCTAGGATAGGTGTAGCTCGGGATGGAATTCGCACCCGTCATCCCCTTTCTACCAATTGTCAAACCTCGAACTCATAGCTAAACAACGGGAATTTAATTAATAGCCAAATCCGGTCTATTAATCCTAACCAATTTAACGGGGACTGAATGTTCGTTCAAATCCCCAATTCAATCAGAAGCATTAAGCACAAATCTACCCTAAGTTGCAATGAGAACCTCGTCTCAAAATCAGTGAAAATCGGCTAACATTGATTTAGTCCCAACGGTTTAGGTTTCTATCTCAGAATATCATTTTGATAGAATCCCACAATAATGCTAAACTAATCGGTAGGCCAAGCCAACCAATTTAACACATAGATGACAAATTGAGCAAAACCCTTAACAAATCCCCAAATCATGAGCAACAAGTTTAGAAGTCATAAACACTCAATAATCATCTTCATTAAGCTCAAAGACTAAAATAAAGCACAAACACAAGTTCAAGATTCAACAATGGAGTTTTGGGGGATTTGGGGCTTTATCCAAATCCCTAGCTACAAGTGAGTCAAGTCTCCATTAAAGCACAAATAAGAGAAAAAGGAGAGAAGAGATAGCCATTAATGGAGCTTGGAGGGAGGTGAGCTTCTCTTCTTCTCCTTCTTCTTCTTCTTCTCTTCTTCTCCTTCCTTTTCTCTTCTTTCTCTTCTTCTGCGTCGCCTGGAGTCCTGCTCCCGAACTCCTTCTCTTTCCTCTCCTTCGGTCGAGTCCCGAAGCAATTTGGGGCCGAAAACGCGTTTTTAAGCCGACCGACCCACCCATGGGTCGGTCGGTGGGTCGGTCCTATAGGCAGGCTAACTTCAAAATGTTGTATCTTCTTCGTTCTAGCTCCGATTTTGAATCCGTTTGCGCCCACGCGTTTGTCTCTTCATCTACTTTACTCCTATCTTGGTTATTCCTCCTGTTTAAATAATAAATGTGTAAGACACCAATGAAACATAAAACTAGAGGAAAACAAGCCAGAGTGGAGAAATGAGCATGAAAAGTGTTGATTAAACATATGAAATACTCCCCTAAAACATGCTCATTTAGACACTCATCACACCCCCACACTTACCTTTTTGCTTGTCCTCAAGCAAAACCAAGCCCCCAAGCAAGTAAGGAATGCTCAAGACTAACAAATACTAACATGAATTGTAGGATAGGAGAAGAAGCAAAAAGTGATTAAAACCTTTGAGGAGTGTGAACCATCTCTTAGTGGTGGCATGGGTGTACTTAGGGGAAAAACAAAAACTAGAGTTTCGGGGTATGATCCGGAGTGCTTCAAAGTTCTAAAGATTAGGTAACTTGGAGAGCTTTTACCATGGCCAACTTCTCTCAAGAATGGGCATTGAGAAGAAAACAAAAGGACAAATAGATTTATGCATTTGTTTCACTTTTGCATAAGAGATGAGGAGATAAAATTTTGGCATCAAGCCTTTGCATTTAAGAACACTCAACTCTCATTATTGGTTACCAATGGCGTCTCACAAGTCCCTTAAAGGATTTTCACGAAGAAGCACCCCTTAGCAATCCCTAAGAAAGAAGACAGAAGGAACCCCAAAGCAATAAAAATCCAACCATACAAGATCACTTGGCCACACCGCATGTAAAATGCTCCTCAAAAGCAATCAAAATGAAAAATTTAAGCATTTATCCCACAATTCATAACAGTATTTGTTCTTAATGAGAACAACTCACAACACAAAGGTCCAAGTTTTTTATTTTGGACAATCGCTAGATAAGTATGAAGTATTAAGCATTTAAGCACACAATTCACCGAAAAGGTCACTCCCCCACACTTAAATTGAACAATGTCCCCATTGTTCACCAATCAAAACCGGGGAAGGTTCCAGAAGACCTTTGCGGGAAGCAGACAAAAGGAAAATCACACGGGACACAAACAAACAGTATAGCACAGAAGCTATCCCCAAATTTGCAGATTCAAAATTAGAGAAGAGAGAACGAAAACTAAAAGGAACTAGTACTCCCCTGAGATTGCTATTGCTATCAGTTTGTAGAACTCCCTCACACTTGAGCTTCAGCCTCAAGTAGCGTAGCTTGGTTGCGGGTGGTACTTGAAGTTGCACCTGCATAAAACACTAGAAGCAACCAAACTACAACTGGAGTGAAGGGTTAGCAAAAACAAAACCAAAGGAGAACGAAAACAAAAACAGGAAATAAAAATAGTGGAGTCGTTGTGGGCAAATATTAAAGGAAGGGTGAAACGAGTACTCCCCGATAAGATGCGGATGGAAGATAGGGTGCCCGCATAATTGCGAGTGGAAGGGGTCGTTGAGGTGCTACCTTCAATCGTTGGAGATGAAGGTCCTCTTGGAAAATTTCGCCAGAGGTTCCTTTGTAATTGTTCCTAATTCCATCCCTTTTTCAGAGGGGCTCACCTGTTTCCAAAATATTCACAACACAGACGCCACCAATTGGGCGTAAAAGGGCAAGTCCAAAGAATGCCAAAATAGCCCATTATTGAAAACAATGAAAAATCTAAACTAACGGAATTTAAAAGACAAGACACAAAATGAAATCCGGGTTGCCTCCCGGTAAGCGGCCCTTCTTTAAGGTCTTTGGCTAGACCATACCACCGTGAAGTCATCCGGGATTGAAGATGAACGTTGAAGTCGGCTTCAACGGGTGGGTTGGGCGGGCATCATCTAGCAATGAAGAACGACCCGGATCAAAAGGAAATGTGGCCTCAACACTTAGGATGTGAAAGTGTAAACTCCACCGATCGTTCTTCAGGTGGAAGTGTTGAGGTGGGTGATCCTTGGTACGAGGATAAAACTGTGGTGGAGCCTCCTCTTCAAATTCAAGGATGTAAACATCCTTATCTTCAGTGAGCGGTGCAGGGAGAACTCCGGAGCGGACTTTTTCTTCAATCTTTGGTCCCGGATCAAATGGGAAGGTGGCCTCCACACTTAGCGGGTGTACGTTGAGCTTCCACCCAACTTCATTAGTGCACGGGTGGGGGCCTTGATCCTTCAAATGAAGATCAAAGATGGACGGCTCCCCCTCCTCAAATTTGAGGATGTAGATATCCTCATCTTCTTGGTGAGGATCATAGGAAGAGCCTTGATGGACATCAACTTCAGAGGGATGCGACTCCTTGAAGTCGATGGTGGCACTCTCCTCTGATGACTTGGAGGGAGGCAACATCTCCTCCTTCTCAGGGTTGAGGATGTACCCATCCTCATCTTCTGTGTAGAGCACGGAGAAGGAGGGGAAATAGCGGTAGCTGACTTCAGAGGGAGAAGAATCCATGAAGTCGAGGTGGAAGCTATCCTCTGATGGCTTGTCTTCAAGATCAGGCAGATGGTTGGATGATGTTTGCTCAGGTTCAAACGGGGGAGGAGATAGAGGGTAACTCAAGTCCTCAGCAAGGTGATCCACTTTATGAACTGTTTCGCTCTCCGGTTGCTGTGATGTAAGGTTTAGTAGGCCTTCCATCATTGCGTTTATCTCTACCAATTCGGCATAGAGCTTTAGTTGGTTCATGTCGAGGTCTCTTTCCTCAGTCTGCTGCTCCATCTCATGAACCATTTCATTCTCTGGTTGTTGCTCCTTTCGAGCTAGTGTAATGAGCTGGTCCATGTCGATGGTGTTCATTCTAGCGATGAGATCCTCCATAGTTGGTGAATCTTCCCTTGCCGTGATCATAGAACAATGAGCACTCTCGCGGTCTCCTCCATTCTCTTGGCACATGATCCGTTGGTTGATGTCTTGTTCGGTGGGGTTTGAATTGGCGATAAAGCATTGGTCCTCCACATGAGCCTCTAATCCAGCGATAAGGTCCTCACAAGGAGGCCACAAATGGTAATGCCCACACCCTTGACAGTCAACATCCCGGTCGTAGGTTGTACCATCGTAAAATGTACTATAGGAATGGCTGTACCACCCTTCTACTTGATCATAATGAGCCTCCATCAGAATTAAGTTCCTACCAAGAAAAGAAAAAAAAAAATTATACACAAAGGGGAAAATAAAGGAAATGAAAAATATGCACAGAAACTAAACAGATAATAAACTAGATAGTTGGACCGAAGTCCCCGGCAACGGCGCCAAAAACTTGTTGTGCAAAATAGTGGTGAAACTATCTTGCTAACTATGGGCAGTGAACCCAATCATTGTAGTACAACAAGGTCGTATCCACAGGGACTTCGTAACTGTCTAGCTAATTATAAGCTTAGTAAATGTGCAAGAGGATATATACAAAAGTGCATAAATGTAAATTAGGGGCTTTGGGTTTTTGGGTTGTAATTGGAGAAATAAAGGAAAGCAATAAACACTAAACTATCTAATCTAGGATAGGTGTAGCTCGGGATAGGATATTCGCACCCGTCATCCCCTTTCTACCAATTGTCAAACCTCGAACTCATAGCTAAACAACGGGAATTTAATTAATAGCCAAATCCAGGTCTATTAATCCTAACCAATTTAACGGGGACTGAATGTTCGTTCAAATCCCCAATTCAATCAGAAGCATTAAGCACAAATCTACCCTAAGTTGCAATGAGAACCTCATCTCAAAATCAGTGAAAATCGGCTAACATTGATTTAGTCCCAACGGTTTAGGTTTCTATCTCAGAATATCATTTTGATAGAATCCCACAATAATGCTAAACTAATCGGTAGGCCAAGCCAACCAATTTAACACATAGATGACAAATTGAGCAAAACCCTTAACAAATCCCCAAATCATGAGCAACAAGTTTAGAAGTCATAAACACTCAATAATCATCTTCATTAAGCTCAAAGACTAAAATAAAGCACAAACACAAGTTCAAGATTCAACAATGGAGTTTTGGGGGATTTGGGGCTTTATCCAAATCCCTAGCTACAAGTGAGTCAAGTCTCCATTAAAGCACAAATAAGAGAAAAGGGAGAAGAGATAGCCATTAATGGAGCTTGGAGGGAGGTGAGCTTCTCTCTTCTCCTTCTTCTTCTCTTCCTCTTCTTCTCCTTCCTTTTCTCTTCTTTTCTCTTCTTCTGCGTCGCCTGGAGTCCTGCTCCCGAACTCCTTCTCTTTCCTCTCTTTTCTGCTTTTAAAATCTAAAATCTGGGCAAATTTTGCGACCGACCGACCCACCCTGGGTCGGTCCCGTGGGTCGGTCGAGTCCCGAAGCAATTTCGGGGCCGAAAACGCGTTTTTAAGTCCGACCGACCCACCCATGGGTCGGTCGGTGGGTCGGTCCTATAGGCAGGCTAACTTCAAAATGTTGTATCTTCTTCGTTCTAGCTCCGATTTTGAATCCGTTTGCGCCCACGCGTTTGTCTCTTCATCTACTTTACTCCTATCTTGGTTATTCCTCCTGTTTAAATAATAAATGTGTAAGACACCAATGAAACATAAAACTAGAGGAAAACAAGCCAGAGTGGAGAAATGAGCATGAAAAGTGTTGATTAAACATATGAAATACTCCCCTAAAACATGCTCATTTAGACACTCATCATGTACATCCACATAGCATTATTTATAACACTCCCCTTGGATTTACATCTACTGCCTCATTAAAAACCTTGCCAAGAAAACCCCATTGGGACAAAAACTATGGCCAAAGGAAAAAAAGTACAGTTTAAAATGTTTATCTCCCCCTTAATTTAATAGAATGTCTCTTCGATGTCGCATACGATATCTCGAACCAGCTTCTTAAAACTCGTGTAGGAAGTGACTTGGTAAATACATCATCTAGATCTCATCAGACCGAACTTGTGAACATCATGAATACCCTTAGTCTGAAAATAATGGATTGAGATGAATTGTGGTGTGATATGCTTCATTCGATCACCTTTGATGCATCCTTCCCTTATTAGTGTAATGCAGGAACGTTATCTATATCTCATTGTTGGCATCTTAGATCAGGTTGAAAAACCACAAGAACTTAATATAGAGAGATGACTGATCTGAACCATACACATCTCTCCCCGTTTCTTATTACGCAATCAATTGTCATGATTTGATGAAGTTGCCACCGTAGTCTGCTTCGTGCACACCATGAAATGGCAGTTCCATCATATATATCATAGCACTCCTCTTCGTACAGAATCTCATGATAGAATCCTCATTAAAACTTTGCTCAAAAACTCTGTGGTGCAAAAACCAAAACATAGGAGGAAACATAACCACATAAAGATTCTCCCCCTGAATTTGACATGAATGTATGCCCAAACATTCATAAATATGTCATCAATCATCATCATCTTAATGTTGATGAAAAGGGAGAACAATGGTGATTTATGTTCACTAACAATCATCACCTTACCAGATGGTAAGTCTTAATCACCATTAAATCATTCACAGGTATAACATAATATGGATTCTTAACCTGAGTCTCACACATTTTTTCTCATATAAAGGATGATAAATTTGTGTGATCCAATTTTACTCTCAATGTCTATTTGATATTCGCATAAGAGGAGTATCCTTTTACTAGTCAATATTATAACATGACTTACAATCATATATATGAGCTAGTGCAACAAACAATGCACTCTCAAGTATTTGATCTTAATACCCACATATATGCCCTTTTAGAGGCTTATGCCATACCCTTGGCTCATTTGATATATCAATATATATAATTCTATAAGCGTGACTTGATACCATTTGATTGTGGTTTAGATGGTTCTCCAAGTCACCATCGATCATATAAAAACATAAGGCCTTTCGAGAAATCATTCTCAAGATTTCTTCGAATACAAAATCCCGGGAATTCTATGTTCACATTACACTCTCTTCGAGAGTTAGATCTCTTCAAGGGATACACATAATTACATGATGTCTATTTATCATTAACTTCTTTTTGAAAGTTTATAGCTCATTTTCCAAGGGCTGGACATTGTATTATTTTCCACCAAGTTCATAACTCCTTTTTCAAGGGCTCGACACCTTCTCAAGGGTCTACTATCTTCCACCTTTACAATATTAAAATCCTTTATCCACTAGGAGGAACAAGTTCATTTCTCATATCAGGGTGGATTATAACATCTCATATGCACAACTTTGGTGCACTATCATGCTAGCATCAACATCACACGCTTCAGCGTGTTTATGATTTGTCTTTATTAACTTTGGAAGTCAAACTCCGTACTTCCTTTACTCCTGGAATAGAATATATCATTTCGGCAGTTTCTGCCCCCTTTCAAGGGTCTGAACTTCTCTTTTGAGAATCAAATCCTGGAATCCTAATTTCCCTTTTCTTTTTCCGTCTATGTCATTTAGGCTCAATGTCCCCTTTCGAGATACTAGACTCCTCTTCGAGGGTCGAACTCTCTTTCAAGGGTTCAAATCTTCCTAATTTACTTTTCCTTTTGTCATTTTGGCATATGCGTCCCCTTTCGAAGGACTAGACTCCTCTTTCGAGGGTCGAACTCTTTTGAGGGTTCTTTGGATCCCAAGGGGACCACGCCTCTAGCGTACTTGGGATTCACTTTTGAATACCCTAAAATTAATTTAAATTAATTTAGGGGATTTCTTTTATTAAAAATTAAATTATTATATGTAGTTATGAATATTAAATATTGATATGGAATTGTGAAATTTATTTAGGGGTTTTCTCCTATAACCCTAATTATTATACATTATTATATAGTATTATGAATTTAATAATAAGATTTATAAGTCAATAAATCTTGGGAAAATTATTAAACACTCCAAATATATTATAAAGATTTTGGGAAGTGTTGGAACTGTTTGAAATATAAAAGTCAATATAAAATTCTAGAAACCTTAAAGCTTATTAAGCCTTGCTAGAGAGTTGACTTTTGAGAATGGTCAAACCAGGCATGAAACCTATACCAATAAATAGGCTATGACAACCATGAAGATCGATAAAAGAACGTCAAAAAACGGATCATCCTAGCCAAAGTTATGCTAGATTGAAGTTTTGAATCAAAATTTTAAGAGGTGTCACGTGTCACTCTGTAATGGGTCGCCCACACTTAGCCGATTTTCTTCCCTGATTTTCGTAACCGAATTCCTACTTAGCCCTAACTTTAGACGGCCATAACTTCACATCTCAATATTTTTCCATGCCGTCTTCACCATTCTCTTCTCCTACAATTCCTCTTTCCAACCATTACTCATACAAACGCTAAATCCTTCTGAGTCAACCGGAAAATCGAGCCAAAGTAGCCACCTTCCGAAACTGTTTCCAGAATTCCAGATTTCCCTCCGTTTTCAGGTAACTTGCGTCAATCATAACTTCTTCGTTAATCAACCAAAATTCGATTTCTTTAGCTCGTTGTAAAGATCTCTAATCCCTCTACAATTTTCGTGTTTATGCCCAAGTTTGATTCGTAACCAGTTGGGAGATATAGAGGTCTAAAGTTTCGGTTTCAACAGCACATAAAATAATACCGAAATAGAGAGGTAAACTCGTGTTTTGCGACTTCGATTTATTTCTGTGTGATGCGAGTTAGGATTAGTGCTTGCTATCATTGTGTAGATCTATGTTTCTTCTTTCCAATGAGCCCTTACTCATAACATAACTCGATCTGTACTGAAACTTATAGTGCTTCGAAGTTGGCTACTCGAACAGGCAAGGTTCGAATATTTTTCCAGAACCCGATATTGAATCTCCTCGTTTGGGAAATTCCGGTGAGCTTTTCTTCAAATTGTTCCTATGTTGCTAATCGAAATTGCAATACCGACCTAACCATGTCTCAATTTAGCCAATTTCGTGTTGGGTTAGGAGGAATTTGCAGAATTGAATTCGAATCGTACTCTGTAGCTAATATAAACCCTAACGTTCGAATTGAGTACGAAACTAGATGTATACTGCATTATAATTGGGGAAACGGTATCAATAGAACCGAAATTGGATTACGAAGCTATAGAAACAAGAATCACTCGATTCCGTTCTGTGGATTAGGAGGAAATTGAGATTTAGTACTCGACTAGTTTTCTGGAATCGGGGAAGAACACGGCGTTCAGGGGCCGTCCGATCACGCTTTAGAAGATTGGACGGCCGAGATTAGATCGTGCTATTAAATAATTATTATAAGTTTATAAAATTCCAGTAAATAGTCCTAACTTGTTGGGTTAATTTAAATATCTTCCCGAAGGTATTTGACTTGAAATTTTAACCATAGATTCCTTTTTAATCTAGTTTATTTTGATGTAAATTATTTGGTTTTGGAGTTTTTAAACATAAGTTATGATTTTTACAAGTTACGGGTTTTCTGGAATTATTTGGCTAAATTAAAAAGATATTTTTATGAAATAAAAATTTTATAATATGTCTCAATGTTATAGTTACTGTATATAAATTTGGGAATTTTTGGGCAAGGGTAAAGGTTTTAAAAATTGTGTTTATATGATTTTTCATAAGAATAACTTCTAAATATGGTTTTAATGTAATCAAAAATTAAAGTATAGTTGATTAATGAACTTTTAGGGTTGGGAAATATAATATACTAATTAACATTTAATACAGTATGTTTTAAATATTTTGGGTATTAACTTTAAGTGAAGTAAAAATTGTTACATATATTTATATATATTTTATATGAGAGAAATAAGATAGAAACTTATATTAAATCAAGGAATTTAACTAAACTACATTTTATTTATTATATAATATGGAAGCTAATATGTTTAACTAAAACTAAGGGAAAACTTTATTTTATAAACCATAAATCAGTTGTGGATAGGTCTAAAAGATATTAAATATAATTAAATACAATGGAATTTCTTAAAGAATATTCTGGATAAATCTTAATATATGTAGATATATTATATATATATTTTAATATATAAATACAATAAAAATAGATAAAGGAAATAACATTCCTTGTGAGAAATATAATAGGATATATATATATATACGATAAATTAATAAAAAGGAATAAAATACCTTATAGAAATGTAATATGAAGGAATTAATGGGTCAAACTAAACCTCTACATAATACTAATAATAGAATACTATATGAGGTGGTACTATTTTATGGTTATGAAGTGAGTTTTAGTTACCTTTGAATTTCTAGGATTTATATTAACGGTATTAAAATACATGTATATATTTAGTCGGTGACCACAGTGTAAATCTATAATTGGGTTAAGGAATTAATGTTGAAGTTTAGGAATATTTGTATTAGTTTACATAGAGTGTTACACAAATAGATCTTATTATTTAATTGGTAATAAAAGGAATGAAATACTTTTACATTTAAATGTTCTTATTATAAAACAATAATAAAGTAAATGAGTTACTTTTACATCTAAATGTGAAGAGGATAAATAAGTCTAGATTTAATCATTTCTTAATATTATAGTATTGAGTAATAACTTAATATCTTGTGATAAAATCATTAAAAGGATTATGATATAAAACTAAATTAAACTATGATTGGGGAATTAATCTAAATAATAATCCTTACGCTCTTAGAATTTGATAAGCCTATAAAATACATTTAATACCAATGTTCAGGATGTGAGTTTATAATTAAGTAATGTATTTAGTAGTTAGAATTTATAAGAAGGTTTATAAATAGAAATTAGATACTTAAAATCTTTAAACCTTTGATTAGATGAAACTGGATTACGTAAGAGATTATATTGATTTACCTTTTTAACACTGGAAATATTAGTGTGTCATTTGAATATAGGTATGGGGATTTTCAGAATGGGTTATCTTATTACATAATTAACAATTTCACTTATGAATCAGAATTTAGTTCTTAGATAGACTTTACCTTATGTCGAGATATAATGTTTATCCTAAGATACAATAAAGGAAAATAATTTATTAAGTTATTCCTTTGAAACCTTGATCTTGTAAGTAATATAAAATGTATTTAAGACGTAGGTTTATTAAAATTTAGTACAAAAGGATTATACATACTCTATGGGAGATGTGTGTAAAAAATTAAATACTTGGGAAATTAAAATGTGAGTAAGGATACATAAAAAGGGTTATCTTTAAACACCTTATTATATAGGTAATAATTAAGCGAATAATATACTTTGTGGATACTAAGTAAAAGAGTTGGAAGGGTTTGAGTTAATTAAAATATAGTTGTTTCAGAATGAAGAGTAATTGAACATCTTAAGACAAGATAATTAAATGGTTAATATTAAGTCATTCTAAAGTAAAGATAAATAATTGAGTCTAGTAGTTGTCTCTAAATCCTAAGATCAATGAAGTTGTAATGAAATGCATCTACGACACTATGATTCCGATATACAGGTTGTAGGTCTTAATTAAGTTAAGGGGAAGACTTAATCGTAAAGGATTATCTAGTAAATATTGATAAAATACCTAATCATTACCTTATGGAATAATAGTATAGTATTCTAAGATAGATCCATCATAGGTTATAATACGATGTCGGTCCTAAAGTAAGAATAAAGGTATTGAGCTTAAGATTATTATTGAAATTCTTAGATTTAATTATATAACATAAACACATTTATGATATAGAGGTCTCAAAAGTCTTGAATGTGAGGATTGTGGTTAAGTATGAATAAAGTGGATAGGAGTGGACAATTAGCAAATGTTGATCGAATACATTCCTTGATCTTACCACCTTGGGCTATACAACGTTCTCAGATAACTCAAAGATTATACATAACATTTAAGTGAGGGCTTAAAAGGTAATTGAGACTTTGAAATAAGAGTAAGGAGTTTATTTAAGCGTAACATAGGCTACAAGTGATTGATGGTAGCTTACCTTTAATATTCTTCAGAGTACTGTTGATTGTTTGCGCAAGTTGATTAGAACTGCTACAGCGTTACCCAGGTACGATTTCTCGTACTCAGCTTGTTGTGTCTTGGACTCTATGGAATGTTTTGTACGATTTCTCGTACTCAGCTTGATGTGTTTTGGACTTTATGGAATGTTTTGTACAATTTCTCGTACTACGTTATTTTGGCTGATTGACTTGTGGAATGTTTTGGAAAACGCTAACTGGCTTTAAGAGGAACTTTAAAAAAAAAAGGAAATGGTTGTGTGACTGACTCAGCTTGTGTGACTAACTGAGCCTTGGATGTGGAACTCACTTGGGTATTGGTTTCTTCTATTTGGTGTCCCGTTAGACATTGACTGCTTAGGGTTTACGCTTCTGCACTCTGTAGGACTGAGTGTTTTGGTATTGCTCTGGGTAGTTGGTGATCTAGTGGGAATTTGGAAAAGGTCAATCTTGGAAATCTTTCTTTCGACGTGCGCGCGTCTTCAATGGTAACAGCAGGGGGCTGTATATCCCTCGCCCATAGGGGCATTGATATTTAACAGCAGGGGGCTGTATATCCCTCGCCCATAGGGGCATTGATGTTAAACATGAGGGGCTGTATATCCCCTGTCCTTAGTGGACGTGATAGACAGTGAGGGGCTGTATATCCCCTGTCCTTAGTAGACGTGATAAACAGTGAGGGGCTGTATATCCCCTGTCCTTAGTGGACGTGATTGGCGGTGGGGCCATCTCTCCCAGTTAAAATTATTCCATTCTTGAGTATATCTTGTCTATGGGATTCAGCTTTCTGAAATGGTGGGGACATAAACTGTCTACCACGGGTTATGGGTATTCATATCATTCCTAGTCCCTTGTGACTACTTGAGTCTATCTCTTCTTAACCAGAATTGGTTCTAACATCAACAATGGATGCTTACTAACTATGTGGTGTGACTACTTAAGTGGATGACTTGTTTTGGAAGTTCTCTATCTCTATCTTTGTCTTGTTTTCTTTCTCTTTAACTTGATTGTTTTGAAGTGCTTTATCTCTGTTTTACTTTTAAGAGTTTGTTTTCATGTTAATGTTTATTTTGAAGAGTTATGTTTTATAAGTTTGTTTTTGGAGAATTGTACAAGTTCCATTCCAGGGGACTGACCCGCCCCTTTTGGGGTGGGCTGCTTGGTTTCATCTTGCAGGTAGAATTGATTTACAGGTGGCCACGAAGAGAATGAGTGTTTGGGATGGGACTAGGTTTTTGTGGAGAGTTAATGTGTTTAATTTCTATTATGTTTGTGTTAAGTTTTTTATCGAGTTCAGACCGTAGCTTTTGTAGATTGTAAGTTGTAATTGGTGAGGTTTGGTGCCGGGTGTTTGGAACCCGATGGTCTATAATCGCCTTAGAATTTTATTTCCGCTGTATTTATGGTTAATAGGGGCGTTACAGAAAGTGGTATCAGAGCGTAGTTACGCTCTGAACCCGAGAAAACAAGCCGAGTGAAATACTTAGATTATAGGTGCACTTAAAACTGGGGAATATGGGTAGAATTGGGAAGTGAGGATTCCAGTAAGGCACGACTCCTAACCCTTCTTAGATTAGTGAATGATTTCTTTATACATTTTTCTTTTTATGAATGTCAGTAGAGAATGGTGTGCTGTTGTTCTGTTCGAACATTAAACTACCGTAGAAATATAGGTTGGAATATCATATATTGAGTACGATAAGATTTTGGTTGAGATAAACCAAATATTAAGCTATTTTTCAAAAGCATACTCATGGAGAAACATTGCTAAAAATGCAATCCTTTAAAAGCTAGTACAAAAATTCCTAGAATTTTAAAGAATACTTTGGTTGAAAACAGTATACAAATAGAACTTTACATAATTAAATTAGTATTGATATTATGTGAAGTACTTCAACTCCTTTAAAGTTTGAAAATAAATCTCATTAACTACTTGGTATCAATTTTTACCTAAGATAATGTTTAAGATAAATCTTAAGTCTAGGAAATTATTAAGCTAACAGAACTAGTAGCGTATTAGAAAGATCAGCATCTGAATGAAAACACATTAAAACTCTATGTTAACTTTAGAAAGAAAACACATAAACCTAACACCCTACGGGAAGTGCCTGGTGCGACGAACTCCTAGGCTGAAAGTAGTGGGGGTGCACACCCACTTCTAGAGGTTTAGGGGCTAGACAAGCCTTGTCATCTAACTGTAAATATCTTCTACGCAGGTGATGGATTGTGTTGAACTTGAGGGGAAGTGGTGGTAAGACGTTACCATCATGAAATCGAGCATATACTCATTGCTAACCACAATGAACAATCAAAATTTGTATCTTAAGATCCGGTATTAAAACTCATAAATGTAAAGGGTTTATTGAGTTAAATCTTTGGTGAAAAATACCTATATATGGAGGAAGGGGATTAAGTTTGGGTACTCCAAGATACAACATCTACCCCGGTTGAATAAAAAAAAACAAAAAACGAAATCAATAAAAGAAGTTACTTAAAGATTGAGTGAAGAGAAGAGTAATACTAAACTAAGTATCATTGATCCTTAAATACTTGAGTATTGAGCATCTTAAAAAAAAATTGAGGGTTACTTAAAGATTGAAAATTCTCATGTTTACTTGGAAGTTTAACATTATACAGGTATAAAATTTTAAAAGCACACTAAGAGTGATATTTACTAAAAGCCACCATTGTCTAGAGAGTACTAAGATTTAATAATCAGAAGAACACTTACATAGAACAAACCCTAAGAAAATAATCACCAAGAGTGAGTGAGTTTTCATTAGACTAGTTCATTTGACTTAAAATTTTTATATAGAGTCCTATCTTGAAAAATAAGTTTAAGATAAAGAAATCAGATTTTGGAGCTACATTATAATTGATAAGAACTTCCTTAGATTCTCCCTTGGGTGAAATTATGTAAATATATAATAAGTAAATTTTATGAAGTAAACACTGAATGATTCGTCGAAAATATGATAGTTAATTATAAAAACAATTGAAACTTGAAAAGTCATAGAAAATATTTATTTTATAGAGTTTTAACATATGGTTGGCTATAAACCCTTGAAGATTTTGGAAGATTATTAAATGATCTGAAATATTATTCTAAACTACTTAAGTATGTTACACCTGATTTATAGCTTGTTAATATAATTGATATGATAAATGATCATATGGACATATAAATTCGTATCAGCCATTAAACGAATGGATAATAATCATAAGATAAAATTTATAATCACCAAGGAAATACAAATACATAACAATCAAGAGATACAGATATATGTAACGATCATAGATAAAATCAACGGTGCAGTAAAATTTACAACAAAGCTGGTTAATAAGGTGTTGAATCCTTTGATTGTGCCGTTAGTAGCGGTACGAGGGCGTACCTTAGCTTTTAAGGGGGATGCTGGCATACTCCTCCTTCGTTATCTCATCCGGATTATGCCTCGTTGCATTGTTAGTAATGAGAGGTGTATGTATGTACGTAGTTTTACGTTGTGGCACAGTACTTTGTCACGTTTGTGTTGTGTTTTGTTTCAGTTTATATTTTGATTCACTTTGATTTGATTTCGGTACTTTGATTTCGGTACCCTTGAGTGGAATGTTGAAATGGAGATAAAGGATTGGAAGGGTATGGAATTTCATTGAAGTCGTTATTGTCTCAGCACATCCGAAGCGGTGTGAGTGCCTATTAGTCGATTGTTAAACTTCGAGGCGAAGTTTCTTTTAAGGGGGATATGCTGAAATACCCCTAAATTATTAATTTAGGGGATTTCTTTTATTAAAAATTAAATTATTATATGTAGTTATGAATATTAAATTATTATATGGAATTGTGAAATTTATTTAGGGGTTTTCTCCTATTTAACCCTAAATTATACATTATTATATAGTATTATGAATTTAATAATAAGATTATAAGTCAATAAATCTTGGGAAAATTATTAAACACTCCAAATATATTATAAAGATTTTGGGAAGTGTTGGAACATTGTTTTGAAATATAAAAGTCAATATAAAATTCTAGAAACCTTAAAGCTTATTAAGCCTTGCTAGAGTTGACTTTTTGAGAATGGTCAAACCAGGCCATGAAACCTATACCAAAAATAGGCTATGACAAACCATGAAGATCGAAAAAAGAACGTCAAAAACGGATCATCCTAGCCAAAGTTATGCTAGGTTGAAGTTTTGAATCAAAATTTTAAGTGGTGCCACGTGTCACTCTGTAATGGGTCGCCCACACTTAGCCGATTTTCTTCCCTGATTTTCGTAACCGAATTCCCTTACTTAGCCCTAACTTTAGACGGCCATAACTTTCACATCTCTCAATATTTTTCCATGCCGTCTTCACCATTCTCTTCGCCTACAATTCCTCTTTCCAACCATTACTCATACAAACGCTAAATCCTTCTGAGTCAACCGGAAAATCGAGCCAAAGTAGCCACCTTGCGAAACTGTTTCCAGAATTCCAGATTTCCCTCCGTTTTCAGGTAACTTGCGTCAATCATAACTTCTTCGTTAATCAACCAAAATTCGATTTCTTTAGCTCGTTGTAAAGATATCTAATCCCTCTACAATTTTCGTGTTTATGCCCAAGTCTGATTCGTAACCAGTTGGGAGATATAGAGGTCTAAAGTTTCGGTTTCAACAGCACATAAAATAATACCGAAACAGAGAGGTAAACTCGTGTTTTGCGACTTCGATTTATTTCTGTGTGATGCGAGTTAGGATTAGTGCTTGCTATCATTGTGTAGATCTATGTTTCTCTTTCCAATGAGCCCTTACTCATAACATAACTCGATCTGTACTGAAACTTATAGTGCTTCGGAGTTGGCTACTCGAACAGGCAAGGTTCGAATATTTTTCCAGAACCCGATATTGAATCTCTCGTTTGGGCAATTCCGGTGAGCTTTTCTTCAAATGTTCCTATGTTGCTAATCGAAATTGCAATACCGACCTAACCCAGTCTCAATTTAGCCAATTTCGTGTTGGGTTAGGAGGAATTTGCAGAATTGAATTCGAATCGTACTCTGTAGCTAATATAAACCCTAACGTTCGAATTGAGTACGAAACTAGATGTATACTGCATTATAATTGGGGAAACCGGTATCAATAGAACCGAAATTGGATTACGAAGCTATAGAAACAAG
The DNA here is from genome assembly GCA_023374045.1 of Limonium bicolor. Taxonomy (NCBI): domain Eukaryota; kingdom Viridiplantae; phylum Streptophyta; class Magnoliopsida; order Caryophyllales; family Plumbaginaceae; genus Limonium; species Limonium bicolor. The sequence continues at coordinate 462,999,852 of CM041776.1, forward strand.
AATCACTCGATTCCGTTCTGTGGATTAGGAGGAAATTGAGATTTAGTACTCGACTAGTTTTCTGGAATCGGGGAAGAACACGGCGTTCAGGGGCCGTCCGATCGCGCTTTAGAAGATTGGACGGCCGAGATTAGATCGTGCTATTAAATAATTATTATAAGTTTATAAAATTCCAGTAAATAGTCCTAACTTGTTGGGTTAATTTAAATATATTCCCGAAGGTTTTGACTTGAAATTTTAACCATAGATTCCTTATTTAATATAGTTATTTTGATGTAAATTATTATGGTTTTGGAGAGTTTTTACATAAGTATGATTTTTACAAGTTACGGGTTTTCTGGAATTATTTGGCTAAATTAAAAAGATATTTTTATGAAATAAAAATTTTATAATATGTCTAAAATGTTATAGTTACTGTATATTAAATTTGGGAATTTTTGGGGAAGGGTAAAAGGTTTTAAAAATTGTGTTTATGAGTTTTTCATAAGAATAACTTATAATATATGGTTTTTAATGTAATCAAAAATTAAAGTATAGTTGATTAATGAACTTTATGGGTTGGGGAAAATATAATAAGACTAATTAACATTTAATACAGTATGTTTATAAATATTTGGGTATTAACTTTAAGTGAAGTAAAAATTGTTACATATATTATATATATATTTATATGAGAGAAATAAGATAGAAACTTATATTAAATCAAGGAATTTAACTAAACTACATTTTATTTATTATATAATATGGAAGCTAATATGTTTAACTAAAACTAAGGGAAATACTTTATTTTATAAACCATAAATCAGTTGTGGATAGGTCTAAAAGATATTAAATATAATTAAATACAATGGAATTTCTTAAAGAATATTCTGGATAAATCTTAATATATGTAGATATATATATATATATTTATATATATATAAATACAATAAAAATAGATAAAGGAAATAACATTCCTTGTGAGAAATATAATAGGAAGGATATATATATATACGATAAATTAATAAATAAAAGGAATAAAATACCTTATAGAAAATGTAATATGAAGGAATTAATGGGTCAAACTAAACCTCTACATAATACTAATAATAGAATACTATATGAGGTGGTACTATTTTATGGTTATGAACTGAGTTTTTAGTTACCTTTGAATTTCTAGGATTTATATTAACGGTATTAAAATACATGTATATATTTAGTCGGTGACCACAGTGTAAATCTATAATTGGGTTAAGGAATTAATAAGTTGAAGTTTAGGAATATTTGTATTAGTTTACATAGAGTGTTACACAAATAGATCTTATTATTTAATTGGTAATAAAAGGAATGAAATACTTTTACATTTAAATGTTCTTATTATATAAACAATAATAAAGTAAATGAGTTACTTTTACATCTAAATGTGAAGAGGATAAATAAGTCTAGATTTAATCATTTCTTAATATTTATAGTATTGAGTAATAACTTAATATCTTGTGATAAAATCATTAAAAGGATTATGATATAAAACTAAATTAAACTATGATTGGGGAATTAATCTAAATAATAATCCTTACGCTCTTAGAATTTGATAAGCCATATAAAATACATTTAATACCAATGTTCAGGATGTGAGTTTATAATTAAGTAATGTATTTAGTAGTTAGAATTTATAAGAAGGTTTATAAATAGAAATTAGATACTTAAAATCTTTAAACCTTTGATTAGATGAAACTGGATTACGTAAGAGATTCTATTGATTTACCTTTTTAACACTGGAAATATTAGTGTGTCATTTGAATATAGGGTATGGGGATTTTCAGAATGGGTTATCTTATTACATAATTAACATTTCACTTATGAATCAGAATTTAGTTCTTAGATACTTTACCTTATGTCGAGATATAATGTTTATCCTAAGATACAATAAAGGAAAATAATTATTAAGTTATTCCTTTGAAACCTTGATCTTGTAAGTAATATAAAATGTATTTAAGACGTAGGTTTATTAAAATTTAGTACAAAAGGATTATACATACTCTATGGGAGAATGTGTGTAAAAAAATTAAATACTTGGGAAATTAAAATGTGAGTAAGGATACATAAAAAGGGTTATCTTAAAACACCTTATATAGGTAATAATTAAGCGAATAATATACTTTGTGGATACTAAGTAAAAGAGTTGGAAGGGTTTGAGTTAATTAAAATATAGTTGTTTCAGGATGAAGAGTAATTGAACATCTTAAGACAAGATAATTAAATGGTTATAATATTAAGTCATTCTAAAGTAAAGATAAAATAATTGAGTCTAGTAGTTGTCTCTAAATCCTAAGATCAATGAAGTTGTAATGAAATGCATCTACGACACTATGATTCCGATATACAGGTTGTAGGTCTTAATTAAGTTAAGGGGAAGACTTAATCATAAAGGATTATCTAGTAAATATTGATAAAATACCTAATCATTACCTTATGGAATAATAGTATAGTATTCTAAGATAGATCCATCATAGGTTATAATATGATGTCGGTCCTAAAGTAAGAATAAAGGTATTGAGCTTAAGATTATTATTGAAATTCTTAGATTTAATTATATAACATAAACACATTTATGATATAGAGGTCTCAAAAGTCTTGAATGTGAGGATTGTGGTTAAGTATGAATAAAGTGGATAGGAGTGGACAATTAGCAAATGTTGATCGAATACATTCCTTGATCTTACCACCTTGGGCTATACAACGTTCTCAGATAACTCAAAGATTATACATAACATTTAAGTGAGGGCTTAAAAGGTAATTGAGACTTTGAAATAAGAGTAAGGGGTTTATTTAAGCGTAACATAGGCTACAAGTGATTGATGGTAGCTTACCTTTAATATTCTTCAGAGTACTGTTGATTGTTTGCGCAAGTTGATTAGAACTGCTACAGCGTTACCCAGGTACGATTTCTCGTACTCAGCTTGTTGTGTCTTGGACTCTATGGAATGTTTTGTACGATTTCTCGTACTCAGCTTGATGTGTTTTGGACTTTATGGAATGTTTTGTACAATTTCTCGTACTACGTTATTTTGGCTGATTGACTTGTGGAATGTTTTGGAAAACGCTAACTGGCTTTAAGAGAAACTTTAAAAAAAAAGGAAATGGTTGTGTGACTGACTCAGCTTGTGTGACTAACTGAGCATTGGATGTGGAACTCACTTGGGTATTGGTTTCTTCTATTTGGTGTCCCGTTAGACATTGACTGCTTAGGGTTTACGCTTCTGCACTCTGTAGGACTAAGTGTTTTGGTATTGCTCTGGGTAGTTGGTGATCTAGTGGGAATTTGGAAAAGGTCAATCTTGGAAATCTTTCTTTCGACGTGCGCGCGTCTTCAATGGTAACAGCAGGGGGCTGTATATCCCTCGCCCATTGGGGCATTGATATTTAACAGCAGGGGGCTGTATATCCCTCGCCCATAGGGGCATTGATATTAAACAGTGAGGGGCTATATATCCCCTGTCCTTAGTGGACGTGATAGACAGTGAGGGGCTGTATATCCCCTGTCCTTAGTGGACGTGATAAACAGTGAGGGGCTGTATATCCCCTGTCCTTAGTGGACGTGATTGACGGTGGGGGCCATCTCTCCCAGTTAAAATTATTCCATTCTTGAGTATATCTTGTCTATGGGATTCAGCTTTCTGAAATGGTGGGGACATAAACTGTCTACCACGGGTTATGGGTATTCATATCATTCCTAGTCCCTTGTGACTACTTGAGTCTGTCTCTTCTTAACCAGAATTGGTTCTAACATCAACAATGGATGCTTACTAACTATGTGGTGTGACTACTTAAGTGGATGACTTGTTTTGGAAGTTCTCTATCTCTATCTTTGTCTTGTTTTCTTTTCTCTTTAACTTGATTGTTTTGAAGTGCTTTATCTCTGTTTTACTTTTAAGAGTTTGTTCTCATGTTACTGTTTATTTTGAAGAGTTATGTTTTATAAGTTTGTTTTTGGAGAATTGTACCAGTTCCATTCCAGGGGACTGACCCGCCCCTTTTGGGGTGGGCTGCTTGGTTTCATCTTGCAAGTACGAATTGATTTACAGGTGGCCACGAAGAGAATGAGCGTTTGGGATGGGACTAGGTTTTGTGGAGAGTTAATGTGTTTAATTTCTATTATGTTTGTGTTAAGTTTTTTCTCGAGTTCAGACCGTAGCTTTTGTAGATTGTAAGTTGTAATTGGTGAGGTTTGGTGCCGGGTGTTTGGAACCCGATGGTCTGTAATCGCCTTAGAATTTTATTTCCGCTGTATTTATGGTTAATAGGGGCGTTACACTTTCCATTTGTTGATTTTCTTCCACGCCTCTAACCAAGCTGGAGCATTCGCAGTTGGTATATATATGATTGCTTTACTTTGGTCATATCTATGAACACATCAAGTAGTTGCAATATTTTCCAAATGAATTTTTCTATGAACCTCTAGTTCATTTTGCTTTGTCATGCATGAAATAATTCATAGTCCATTAACATTTGGTTTAGGACATTCAAGTTAGAGACAATCGCTCTCTAATTTGACATCTTATAAATTCATAAGCATCTTTAACACTCATACTTCCTAGAAGCATGGTTGTAGCAACATTCAATATGTGCTTTTTTTTTTTAATCTTACAATAACACACAATTGGTTAATACTCATAAGACTTTGTGCCAAATATCAAACTTATATCATTCTCCCCCTAAAGTTGAGAATGCTTAAGAACTAAAGTTCATTATTCTCAACTTTCCTTTTTGTAACCCTTTTGATATTTTTAATGGGGGAGATATAGACAAAACCCAATTGTCTAACTTTTTTTTTGCTCTACAAAATTAATGATTTAGTAAGGTCGTTCTTAGTGAGAGTATAAGTTACTCCAAACCACTGTTATTTCAACTTTCATATTATCCATCTTAATCTCAAAATCACATGGATAATCTCATTATAGCTATTTTTTTGTGAATCAATAGCTCAATGAATACAATACTTCATGTGACCATTATTTGATGTAAGAAACATCATATATATCTCAAAAGGTCCACATGATATTTTTTCACCCATAATCAATCCATGATATTTCAAGGGGTATAAAAATTTTCATCCACTTCCTTTTGAATGATCTCATTATATCGTATATGAACTATTATCACCCAAATAAGAACCTGGAAGTTCTTGATAGTTTAGAAAACTAGTGATTCTACACCACTTTCTCATGGATGACCCATTTTTCTATTTCATATGATGAATATTTTATTTTACACTAACCGTACGTTAGTGACCCCCCTTTTTCTTTTGGGTTTTATGAGATTGGATTCAACGTTATATCAACTTATATAACTTGACACATTTTGTGCTTGTTTTCCCATCAACATGAGCATACTTTATCATTAAAAAGTGTATATTCAATGTTTATTCTTATCCCCTCAAGGAACATAATGAAGAGCTTTTAAAATTCACGGGTCTCAAGAGCAAGCTTTCATTCTTCATAGTCTCCTATAGACTATAGTGTTGTATATAAAACAATTTCAGTTGTGCATTATAGCACTATTGATAATGTATGATTCTTTGTCATTAAATGATTTACAATACACTCGCAAATCTATTATAGATTACAAAGATGGTTCAACGTACCATATTTTATTCCATTAGAGTATCCATGAATAACCAATACCCAAAGCATGGTTATAAAATATGTCAAAGTTCATGTACTCTAGTGCGTCTTTTGCACTTTATACACATGTATTAAGGATGAAATCTTAACACTTTTTCATCAATAATGATATCATCTTAACAATATCCTTTAGGGATATATATATATATGTGATGGTTTACCATGATGTCAATTGTAAACATTTTCCTTTTATACACGGTCCAACCATGTCCGGATGTATAATAATCTATCATAGATTATAACATATTTTACAATCGACCTTTACAAGATGAAATGGTCATTTTTAAAAGCTAATTCAAGCTTTTAGTTCCCATATCATCAATGATATTACATATAGATCTTACCAAAATCAACCTTAAGCTCGTCTTCTTTCATAATTATGTATGATACACATTAGCATTTCAGAGCTTGGGTTGGAAATTCGCTAGGAAACTCTTTAATGTTCCCATAATAATCCTCAAATGTAACTTATCCATGGTTACTTGAGAGGCCATGTAACTATACCAAAGTTACTTTGTATAGAGTTATCTTTAACTCGTCAAAAACTATCTAGCTCTCCAAAAGCTTTTACAATTGGTCCAATCTTATACCAAATGTTGATCATTTGTAAACCATCCACCTCAAATGCATAGTCATGCATGAGGGAAACAATATTTATCATTCTCAACCTTTAATGCAATTTCTCTGCACGAGGGAGTATAAAGATCTTACAGCTCTCAACCTTGAGAGCATAATTTGGCATGAGGGGAAATGATACACTATAATTCTCAACCTCCAATGCTTGTATACAATCGAATAACATGATCCTTTTATTTGTCTTCCTTCAGTGCACCCATCTTGCACGAGGACGTATACGGATCTTATAATCTTGAACCTCAAGTGCATTCATTTTTCATGAGGAAGTATTACGATCTTACTCAAATGTTAGCACCTTGCACGAGGTAGCATAATCATTAACCTCAAGTGCATCATTTTGCATAAGGTAATATTATAATTTACAATCTCCTTTTCAATGATTACATAGGAGAAGTAACCCCTAGTGCAACATCTTGCACAAGGTAATATCACCTTTTTTTCACTATCTCAAAAAGGATTGCCTCATAAACGATAATTCAAACCCATCCCTTTTTTTTACTATTACAAAAGGGATTGCCTCATAAATGGTAATTCAAACCCATCCCCTTTTTTTACTATCTCAAAAGGGATTGCCTCATAAACGGTAATTCAAACCCATCCTTGTTGCAATACTATTTTTCAATCATAAAATAAAATTGAACGGAATGAATCATACCATATTAGATGGTTCGCTTTTCAAAACAAAAATATATAATGCCAAATAATACGTTGAGTGAGTGATTATGCAAACATCATTATGCCACAAAAACATATAGTTCTTCAAAACTAAAACAATATATTTTCATCGAAATCTTGTTTTCCTTTTACTGCGGTATTTATTTTTCCTCAGATATTCTTTTGTTCAATAAAGAAAAACTCGACCCCGTAGAATCTCATAAAAAACAATCCTTTTTTTTTACCATTTTTCTTTCTTACAAAAGGTGAAACTTCATAAACAAGTATCAAAATTTCTTCCTTTTTTGTAGAATATCTCTTCCACTATTTTCACAAATTAAAGATTGTCATTTTGTATCATAATATAATAAATAGTGAAATTTGGACTTATTGTATAACAAATAAAAAGAAATATAAGGATTTTTACCTTGATTTAGAAATCATATATACGTATACTCAAAAATATAAATTATTTTAAATGTTGCTTCTCACTTACCTACCTATTCATATGACTATGCCGATAAAATTGATTAAACTTACGTATACCTTCTAGAATTGGTAGAATACCCATCAAATATGACTTCAACATACAAACTTTTCGGCATTGCAGATTCTTGACAAAGCACAATGATTTGAGGTAGGATAAAGATAAAACAATAACCATCATCTGAAAAATGATAGTGAGGAAAAACGACTCAAAATTTTTATCTATGGTGTATGGTAGAGAGAATAATATATTTTAGTAGAAACTATCGTGCTGATAATGTGATATAACATTGAGAGGATAGAATAGAGTATAGTAGACAAAGTAGATCATCATAGACATCCTCATTCTCATTCCATTGTACATCCTTATATAATATACAATACTAGCCATTACCGAATCTTTGAGTGATAGAAAAGTAAAAGATCAAAGATCTACTAATTAAGACAATGAGGAAGTGAAGGGAATTACACAACCGAAAAGTCTAATGTAGACTGATGGATGATTATAACAAGCTTTCATTATTTTATGCTCGGTGCAGCGACATCGACTGATTCACGCTAAATTGCGGAAATTAGCATGGCATAGCATAACAATTTGACACTGCAAATAACTGCATCAAATCATGCTACCTGGTAAAATGTTACATTATACCTCTTAAAATACCAGATTTCTTCCTAAGGTCGGCGCCATAATACAGACTGATCTTAGCAGGCTATTAAGGTCACAACTAAATTACATTCTCACGGAGCTTCAAGAGTCAAGGAACAAAAAATTGCTATCCATAATCCCAAACAACACAATATATTTACACACACGGCATCCACCTACAAAAATCGGAAAGTTTCACAACATCTATAGTAACAGCTAAGAAGTGCTAAAAACAAAAGCCTAGGCAGCTCCGCGAGAAGACAGAGGCAATCTCATTCCGATGGCATACCCATTCATGATCTGATTGTCAGCAGCGTCAAAAGCTATCTCCATCAGCTTTGCACAATTTTCAAAAGGGTAATCCCTGCCTTTCCCACACGGCTTGCACCCATCAAAATGGGTTATCAAAGGCCACTTCTTAGGACTCCGGCCAGACTGACGTCTCCCCCTATCCTTGTCCACCAAGACACCCTGGTATACATGCAAGTAATTAGCATCCTCCAAGTAAACGTTCCGGCTCCACACTGCTCTATCCTTTTTCAACAGATATACCACAGCGGAGTGATCATCAACATTCAAACTGGCTTATCCTTCAAATTCAACCTCATTCTAAGACCCTCCTCCTCCGCATTGATCTTTCCCCTCGGAATCAAAGCCCAGGCATCTACAAGGTCCAATGACCACTGGGTATTCCTGATCAGGAAGCTGCCAGTTTTCAATCCAATCCAATTCTCTTGTTCTAAATTCATCTCCTTCTCATTATGCATCACCAAATTGTAACCTGCGTAACTTGCCCAAGGCAGCTCAAACCGCATATCAGTAAATAGCGCATCACTATCCATCCACCACAGGAATTCTACCTCTGGTGTGCCAACAAGAGTACTCGGAGCAAATGCAGCTTTGCCCGGACCCTGACATCTCAGCCTCCAACACTACCATGTCGTAGAATACCTCGATCCCATGTAACCTGCAATAATCCATCTTGTTCTTTACTGATTTTAACAAGTAATGATTTCCCAGCGGATTCTCACAGGGCTTGGGACTAGAACCACTAACCAGCAAAACCCTAGGTTTGTTAGTTCTAGGGTCGACATTAGGAAATTTCGACCTCTTTCTCAGCCATTTAGCTCGCTGCTTGTCCCAATCCAATATTTTGGTTCCCAAATATTGACTATAATAAGGCGGGTCACGTCCAGACTCTGCATTAACGCCATTATATTCGTGCTCTTCTTCTCCATCCCTAGCAATGAACTTCTTGTAATTGAATGCAGTATAGTTTGTGGTATTCGCAACTTTAATTCCCAACCGAATCGACGAAGATGATTTCACCTCTTCAAAGACGCGGTGGTGCTCCCCAGCCTACGAGAGTAGAAGTTTCGGATTTTAACCAAGTCCTGCTCAGGAGTTCCGAATTTGCCAGCGCCAATGGTGCCGCGGAGGACAACAACGGTGAGGAGGAGACAGAAGAAGGTCACCTTGGATTGGTGGATGAATCTGTAAACCCTTCGAGCTTTACGAGCACCGACAAACCTCTCTATCATCTTCGCTTTGACCCTTTTTTTTGTTCCGTATGTTTCGCTCCCTCTATCACGACTTGGTTCAGAAATTATTAAGCTCCCATTTCTATGGCGGATATTGAGAAACAGGAGAATGAATCGGAACTTCGAATTCGCAATCCAGCCTTAGAATCGAGGATAAATATGGAAGTCCACGGTTTGATTTCGGGAGAGTATTGAGCATTTGGGTGGAATATTATCATTCTATTTCTGATTTGAGGGAATGAGCTCCATAGGTTACTTTACCTCTTCGTTTCAGAATGTCGGAGGACGGTTTCGAAAGTGGGAATGGGAAGGAGAAGGAGGAGAAGAGGAGAAGAGGCGAAGGTGCTTATTATTTTTTGAGATGGACGCCTCATTTCTAAAGTGCATACGGAGCGTTAGTTTGGATTGGAGTTGTCTAGCCCCTTTGATAAGTTGTTTTGGTTTTTTTTTTTTAACAAGATAGGTTTGTAGTTTGTTTGTTATTTTATTAATTTATTTGTTATTTTATTAATTTATTTGTTCTCTAGTGAACTCCAAGGTGCTCTATATTGATTATTATCAACAAGGTTTCGGTCATAGGTATAGACGGCTGCCCATGGTAGGTTAATCGCCTTATTCGGTTAACCACTTTCAGTTAACCGGATCTTCAGTTTTCTAAAATTCAATTCCATTACTATTTCATGTAGACCGGTTAACCAGATTCGGTTAACCTTTTAATTCGATTTTCTAAAATCTGATTCCATTACCATTCCGTTTAGACCGGTTAACCGAGGCTCGGTTCAGTTTTATCGGTTAACCTTGTAACCATTTTTTTTATTGATGAGAATCATACATAATATTATAGTACAATATTGATCATTCACCTAAATCTTGAGTGACAAATCAAACGCATGTGACAATTAATATAATATTATGCATATTCTCTCAATAGTTAACATTAATTATTATATAAGATGAACATTAATATTTGAAGATTTTGATTGTTTATATAATCGGTTAACCGTTCTGGAAAATTCAATACCGTTACCGAAACCGAAACCGGTCAATTTACACGGTTCAGTTAACCATACCGTAAGAACCGGTACGGTTAACCTGAAAACAGATACGGTTCATTTCGGTTTCGGTCGGATATCGCGGTTTCGGAATTTTTCGGGCAGCCCTAGTATACACGATGGAGATGAGTTTTTTAACAGAGCTTTTTAATTTTCTCCCCTCCTATCAGCTTTTTTACTTTAGTATTATGTTAGGATTTTTAATTTTTTTTTATTATTGTTACATTGTTATGGCCAATAGAATGAGTCTGTCGTGGGTTTCTTAAAGATGAGAGAGAAGTGGTTGAAATGAAATAGATTGTGTTTTTCCCTCTCAATCTCTTGCTTATATGATTGACAACCGTTTTATGGTGATTCAACCAATTTGACATACGTGTCCATTGTTGATACAATATCTTTATTTTCCTTTAGTATACCAAGGTTACAATCCTTTGAGAGCTTATAAGTGTTTATTTCCCACTTTCTCTCACTTCAACTTCATGTCCCCTTTAATGGACACCCTACTTCCTATTTATAGACATTTGGTAGAAAGACTACTTAACTTATTCGTCCACGTGGCATTGTCTTATTAGTGTTTCTTTGTCACTATAATACTTTTTTGGGTAATCATCATAAGCCTGTTACCACCGTCTTCGGTCTGGAATCTCTACGTCGGGGCCGCTCTTCTGGAGCCACTCCTTTGGGCCACTCCTCCTCCACCACTCTTTCGGGCCACTCTTCAAGGCCGCTCTTTTGGGCCACTCCTCCGGGAGCCATACAACTTATGTCTTTCTCTTGTACCACCACATCAGTCCCCACAAGTTTTTCCTTGTATTATCTTTCTAAAACGTATAACTTCTTTAAAAAAGTTTGAAAAATTACACCATCACTTCTTTGACCTACTATAAAATAGGTTTATTTTGATGGTTGTTTTGGGCCTATTTCGTGAGGTGCGCCGAGATAGGTGTGCACAACTGCCGAAATAGGCGCCGGCTAGAACAAAAAAACACACCTATTTTCATGGTTCCTAGCTAACAACCGCTGAAATAGGTGTATTAAAAAAATGTTCTCTGCCCGTCTTCAACCTCGGGAGCAAGATGCAGCAGTTCTAGTGATTCGTCTCTGTAAAGGCGCAGACACAAGATGAGAAGGAATAGATGCGCATTGATAAAGTTTGCAACCTTAATCGATTCTTGACATTCAGAGCTTAAGCTCGTGTTTTAGAAAGGCAAACATATAAGAGGAAGAAAAACTAGTACACAAACCAGTATACAAACCAGCACACAAACCAGTACACAAACTAGTAGCGAATATTCTGATCTGTAAACTACAACCTAACTAACTAGTCTGTCTTTAATACAAGACTCACTAACGGCTCTATCTAACAGAAGAATTAACAGAGCTGCCCGTAAGTTAAGAAAATATATAACTATATACATATAACTTAACAACCATGCTCCCTTAATACGCATAGCATGTATGCTCCTTGTTCACCTTGCAAAATTATAGTGAGTGAAGAGATTGTAGAGGCACAGAACATGTTCCTTGTTCGCCAGTTAGGGTTGCAAAATTACTGTGAGAGACGCAGAGCATGAAGAGAGTCACGCAGAGCATGTTTAACACCCTGGATTTTTACCTTAAATAAAAGTAGATGAAATACGAATCTAACGGCACAACGGATTCAAAAACGGACTTCAAACGAGTCTTAAAACTGCAAAACAACCTTTCCGAACTTGTGTTCGGACGTTGATGTTCGGAAACAAGCCGAGAAGAACTGACCGAGAAAACCAAAGTGTCTGAACTTGTGTCCGGACATTAATGTTCGCACACAAGTCGAGTGTTAGAAATCTGAGAGCAATTGTCCGAACTTGTATCCGGACATCGACGTTCGGACACAAGTCAAGAGTTTGGAAATCAGGGAGTGAAGGTGTCCGAACTTGTGTCCGGATATTGACGTTCGGACACAAGTCGAGTGTGAGAAATCTGAGACTAAAATCGTCTGAACTTGTGTCCAGACATTGATGTTCGGACACAAGTCGAGAGTTTGGAAATCAGGGAGTGAAGGCGTCCAAACTTGTGTTCGGACATTGACGCTCGGACACAAGTCGGGAGTTAAAATAAAGGTCATCCGAACATTGGTCCGAACTTGTAAATTCGGACATGAGTCAGTCAAGACTCACAAGTTTGACTTGTCCTCGCATTCTGTCCGAACATATAAGTTCGGACAGATGTTCAGACACACCTAGAACAACGAAAACAATAAACAATCTTGGGGCTTGTTCGAACATTGATGTCCGGACGGACGTTCAGACAAGTCCTTGAATGCGATTTTCAGAAAGTAAACAGGAGCATATAACAATGGTAAATGGCTAGAATTGAAAGGAAAACCATCAATTGTAAATGCTTAACAACAGTGCCAAAACGTTACCAGAAACACAGCGGATTTACCACAAATCCAAGGTGCTACCGCCACCACACCCAAACCTTCGGGTGCTCAGGCTAATTATGCAACACAAACAACTGAGTAACATTGTAATTTCAAAATATGCGGAAGCTCCAATAATGTAAATTAGCTGTTGTAAAGTAACATAATAATCTAAACGTTGTATTTCAAAACACAGTATTTCAAGTTATTGTCTCATAATCGATTCAAGTTGTCCTAGACTACGTGGCAGCACATTCCCAATCCCCAAATCAGCAACAATACCTGCGATCAGAAAACAACATACAAAAGCACGAAAGGATCACACAAATCAGTGAAACTGAGTAAATTCCATATCATTATGTAAGTACATTTTGAAATCAATTTTTGCGATTGTGTAAACAGAAGCATATAGAACTGATAACCATAATCCAAATCCACTTTCCAGTAACAACCATTAAATATACACGGAGTCTTCAATAGGAAATAACCATAAAATAATCCAAACAATCACAAATGCACTGAATTACCAAATCCACCTCACCCTAAGTCCTTAAGTGTGCACACCCCCTATGAAACAGTAGTCCATAAAGTAGATCAAAGAGCGTAACTGCAGCATTGTAATGCAGCACAAATTTATATCAATGTAAACAAGTCATGGTCACAGTCCAAGGTACCAAACATGGTGAGTCAGGGAGCACCAGAAGAACTCCAACATGGTGAATCAGGGAGCACCAAGAACCCCAAAGCAATTGTATTCCCGAGTAGAACTGAAGAACTCCAAAACCAAATCCACTTCCAATTTTCAAATACCACAAACATTTCATAACGTAAAGAATATAATTTCAGTTTACCAAACCAACAGTAGGGTTCCAAAATACCTTTTGTGATGACAATAAAATTCACTTCATAAAACCAACTATGAGCACAGAATTTACCTGATCGTTCCCTTGACTTAGGAAGACAACTCAACTAGTTCACCAGAAACGCTCACCGTCGATACCGGTGTCTAAATTAATAATAATCCACAATTAGATTATGCCAGCCATAAACAAATAAATTGAAACCCTATCTAAGCATTAGACCTTACCCTCCTTAAACCTTATATCAGCGCCAAGGGAAAACTCCTACGAATTTGAGAAAGGAGGGAATATTGTAGTTGAGAAGAAGAGCGTAGAATGTCGTGATGAGGAAGAAGATAGTGGGGGAAATTGTGGTTTAAATAGAATATAATCAATATTTTAGAAAGAAAAGATATTAGATAAATCAATATAGTAATTTGTTTGAGTGGAAAGAATGATTTACATAACCAATAGGAAAGGAGTAAGGGTAAAGGGAAATAAAATAATAAAGTAAAAAGAAGTTAGGGATAATTGATCGATCAATCTGGAGAGGTTATAACCGTGAGTCTCTTTAGGAAGATATTTTTATGTAAGGAAATAATATCTAGAGGAATTAGTTTATTTGTGGGTAATTAGTATTTGAAAAGAGCAGGAGTAAGTTGCAACTTCGGGAGACTGGAAGGAATATTAGTATTTAAATAATGTAGAAAAAGATAATAGGAATTTATATAATTCGGAAAGAAGTAAGAAATATATACGGTGAGTAACTTAAATTCTCTGGGCTCAAATAATATTCCTAATCGTTGGACTAATTCCATAATTCTATAATCATTCCCAAATAATGATTAACTTCCTCATACCCACTATATGTTATGTGTCCTAGCATGGAAATTTACGGGTATTTCACATGTTTCTTGTTCTCCAGTTGTAAAAATACCGTCAGTGAAGAGAATGAAGAGAGAGAGATGCAGCAGACACAAAGAAGAGAATGAAAAGGCGCAAGCATGTATGTTCCTTGTTCGCCAGAGAGAAAGAGATAAGTTTGAGTATATTACCGGTTTGGAATGAACTCCTTCAGCCCCCTCTTCAATCTGGTGAGTAAGATGTAGCTGTTCGACCATAGGCACATACACAAGAAGAGAGTGAAAGTGGAAACGCAAAGCTTAGGGTGGTAAATTTACGTGAGTGAAGAGAATGAGAGAGAGAGAGAGGCGAAGGGTTGGAAAAAGAAGACGGAGGCGCGGTTTTTTTAAAAATTCATCCAAAAACCAGGAAAACTACCTATTTCAGCGGTTCCTAGCTAACAACCGCCCGAAATAGGTGTCTATTTTTATGCACAAAAGTTTTGGGACTTTATTTCAGCGGTTGTAAGAACAACCGCCGAAATAGGCCTTTTTATAATAGTGTTGCTTTCCCTTTTCTTTTCTCTTATCCCCTAGTCCCAAAAGTTATTTTTCTTTTGCCTTTAAAAAATTAACTTTATAGTTGATAACGAAAATGATTCCTCACTACTTGTGAAGTTCTACTTGTGCATTTCTTTCGGAAGTAGTATTAATATGTTGTGATCAGCCACACCTTAAGCTATATTACTAAGAGCACCAACCACTCCTCCCCTTATAACCGCACATACCCGGGTAATGGGCCAGGAACCAAAACATAGATACCCCAGCTAGAAAACATCCAGCTCGAGAGCAAGTCTCATCATGCCCCGAAACTGAGTAAAGATAGTCAGATACCAACAAACAGTGGCGGACCCAGAAATTTTGTTTAGGGGGCCAATTGTTTTTGATATAAGATCATTTTGCAAATTTTCACAAGTTTCGGGGGGCCGGTGCCCCCCTCCCCCTGCGGCTCCCCCTTTGGATCCGCCACTGCTAACGGAAACCTTGATTGACTCCCCAAGTCACAAGAAGGCACTCATGACTACTTAGCACACTCCCCTCTGACGTCCTGTCTAATCAATCTCATTGGACAACCCGTCATACCCTCTTATGCATTCATGGCTACCAAATTCCTCGCCTCGCTGACATACCATTTATTCCCCAAGATAACAAGCATACTTACCTCAATCAAGGATGATGACTGAACAGAGCAATGAAGCTTTATCCCTGACAAATTAACCTAATCAAGATGACATCATCCTCATCTTCAAACGCCCCACGTGCACCCCGCATCATCAACCGGTTAGCAAGCGATCTGCGAGACCGAAAGACGCATTGAACCCTCTTGTCCTCTGCTTATGAATAACAATCAATGTACATTTACTAGATAGCACAACTAGTGGAGACGTACCTAGTACTCGTGAACACTCCTTGTATCTCCATTGCTGCTCTATTTCTCTTACTAAGAACCTTGATCATACCTCCCATGGACTAGATCATTTATGATCTAACCACGTAAATCTTGTTGTCACTTTTTTCATACATTACCACACTCGATACACATATTGTATAAGATGTCCACATCATAGATTCTCTGGTCACTTCTTAACCTTACAACCACTACTTACAAGGACTTAGGCTTCAAGTTTAAGACTTAAAGTTTAAGAATTAAAGTCACGGGTATAGGACTTAAAGTTCAACCACTGTACACAACTTTCACTGATTTATCCAGCATATGAATGGTTTCACTCGTATTACAAAACGACATGCCAAAAAATTCCCAAAAATCCCAAAAAGCTGATGAAATTCATATTTCAGTTGGGGATAGTTCAGTGAAAGGATAGGTATACGAACAAGTGTTTTTTTTTTCCCTTGAAAAAGCATATTTAAGGTCAATAGAATCACTTTTTCTTATAGTCTTGAGACCCAACCAGAACCATCTCAAAGGTTGAATTAAAGCCCAAAATCTTACATTGAAAGAAAGAGGAAACTTTGAGGAAAGTTTGTGAGCTTTACAAATATGGTCTAGATTCTAGTGGTTTTCCTCTTTATATATCCTTTGTAATTTATCCCCCTTCTACGTTGATAATTCAATCACTAAATGAGTAGTTTCCTACTACTCTTGGATGGAGATGTAGCCTCGAACCTAAACTTTCTTATTTTTGTTCTTCATATAAGTTAAAGTTTAGTCCTTGTACATTATGCATTCTAGTTCATTTTTTGTTGTTGTTGTGAATCATGTTGGCTTGTGATGCCAAGATAGGCTTCTAGGCAAACGTGTTCTAATTGTTGGTGCTTAATGATTGGTCATTGACGTGTAATGTGATCGAGAAATTGAAACAATGCAAGTTCTAAATATGGGATAGTGTACCTAACCAAAGTAGCATATAAAAGTGTCATTCCGTTAGGTATTGAGAGCAAAAACTCCCTAGCTCAGGTATCTAGTTAATAAAAGCCATTAATGGAGAGGGGTTTAGCCAGAGGCCAGCTTGGTATTTTGGTTCGATAATAATCGAGACTAATAACTAAACTAAAATGGTGAAATCCCCTAACCTTTAAAATATAATTAAATGATCTATTAATGATCTAAAATGATTAATAAACATCTAATTATTATTGGGGAACAATCTAAAAGATCTCAACAAGGCAAAACACGCCTTAAGATCGGTAAGGCCGAAAATGTGCCTTAAGACACCATAAAGATTATGTGACCTCAAATAGGATCCAAAGTGGATTCCTAAGTATTATAATGAAGTAAGGAACACAACAAAACCGTTCTCAAGGAGAACTAAGCTCAGGAACACCCTGTGACACAAAAATGTGCACTAAAACACCTTAAAGCACGTTTTGTGAGATTGCCTTTTAAATTGATTTTTTTAATGGGGCTTAAAAATTATAATTATCCTTAAATATGATATTTTATCATATTGTATCATATTAGGAATTTAATTCCAGAAATTAGGAATTTTTACAATTAATATTAAAATATTAATAAAACCCTAAAGTGGGGCCCGTTCGAGTCAATATTGACCAAGTATGGTCAATGGTCAATTAATTGACCCAATTGACCAAGGATTTCGACAGGCAAGGAGGATAGGAGTCAGCATAATCATTGTTAGACAAATTAGCTACCTAATACCAAATTTGCAATAGTAAAAGTTACTTTTATTTACTTTTCCAATTCAATTAAGCCTTTCCAATCATTCTTCTTCACTCACCTTGCTTCCCAGCCGATTCCAGCAGCCCCTCACCTCTCTTTGCTTCTCCATTTTCGTGGTTACACAGCCAAACTCAGAGGAGAACAGCAATCACCATTGTAAGCTTATTAAGCTCTTAAATGTTCATTTTCTTCACAATTTCTTCCTCTTTCAATGGAGCAAAGCATCAACCACTTCCATCAATGTTCTTAGGTTTTTATGGAGGTTAAATGGAGGGTGTATCTCGGCATTAACAAGGGAAGAAGGTGGAGAAAGCTAATCTTGTTCTTAAGGTATAAAAATGTGCTCTAAGCACATATCTTTTGATTCCTTCAAATTCGGCTGTGAAACTTTGTTCTAAGCTTATAATATTCATCTTAACATACTTATCCAGTTGGTACATCAAGAGCTTCGAAGTATAACCAGATCCAGCCAAAAACACCATTTTAGGCATTTTAAACAAGGTAAAGATTAGCTATCTTCTAATCTGAGTTATACCAGTTTAAAGCTTTGTTTTAGTAGCTCTTTTAACACTCTTTGCCTACTGTAAATACAGGCCGAGATTAACCTTGTATACCTTGGTGTTCTAAGGTAAATTTTACCTTGAAAATTGACATTAAACACTTCTTATGGTTAGATCTTGCTTGGAGACTAATCATGCCTTAATTGCTGTTTGAAAACATGTAAACTAAGCTGTGGAAAATAGATCTCATACAGCCGTGGCCAACAAGGCATATACAAGGATAAATCAAGGTATAAAACACTTAAACTTATGATTTTTATAAATTTTAAGCATATATATATATATGGCCGAGAGTGAAGTTACATATATAGGTCATATTGACCTAAAATGGAAAAAATGGCTAAGATAAATTAAGCTAGTCATTTAAGAGGTTTAATTAACATAATGGTCAAATTATGGCATTATGTGGAAAAATAATTAAACTAGGTGAGGCCGAATATATATGCTATATTTTGAGACATTTATTGTGTAATTTATTTTGCAAGTTCAAGGTTGTAATAAGGCCATGTCATTAGGCCATTTTAATTTAATTTTATAAGCTTATTTAGTTTTATTTATGCTTATATAATTAAGTTGGGGCCAAATCGTAATTACTGGAAAATATAAAGCCGTGGGCTTAATTTAGAGGAGTTTAAGGTTTTTAATGAATTTAATAAAAATTATAACATTTTATAAAGTTTTGGGTCAAAATTTGTAAAAATAGAAAAGTATGGGGTATTGTTGGTAATTACCGAAAGTTTGAGTCCCAATTGGTATTAGAAGTCAAAGTTGACTATATAGGAGACTTTGACCAACTTTGGAGAATTTTAGAAATTAAAATACTACCTTATAATAAGATACTTATTAAATTGTAAAGATTTATAAGACTTGGGGTGGCATTGTGATTTCCGAAAACATGGGGGTACTAAAAGAGAGTTTAGTACAAACCTTAGGTATTAGGAATTTTTAGGAATTGATTTGGTTAAAATTGGAGTTAATATGAATTAAATAAGTATAATATAAGGTATTTCATAATATTGTTACAAATGGGTAACATATGTGGTAAAATCGAGATTTAGAGAAAGTATAAGGTTAGGAATAATGTTTATAACCTTTTGGTATAGTTTGGTGATTTTTGAATTATATACAAGGCTTTATAAGGACATATGTATAATATATGATTTTAATGGAATTAGAAAACTATATGTTATAAAGAGGGGAAACTGGTGAACATAGAAAGTTAGTGGTGGAAAAATAATTTAAATAGACCATGGGTCTGTTCGGTTATTTTGAGAAAATGTAACCATGGGTTATAAAGTTATTAAGGAATAAGGATTATAATATAAGGTATATACTATAAGTGTAACAAGGAAATATAATTTAGGGTTGAGTTGTAAATTATGGAAGTGTTGGTGGGAATTAATTAATACCGAGAGTTTTAAGGGCTGTTTGGTATTTATTAACAATATATAACTATAAGTTATAATTGTTTTAATGACATAGTTGTCAAATTATATGTTATATAACTATAATATAACATGGTATAAATATATGTGGAGGATTTTGTAAATAATTAAGGAACATAGGTGCTGTTCGGAAATATTAATATTTTTGAATGAACTTTATAATATGGTTTTAATGTTATAAGAATTATAACATTTGTAATATAAGAGGTATTCATTAAAAAGGATGAATATATTATAAGAATTGCCATATAAGAAATAGTTCCATAAATACATACACATAAATAAATATGTGTTGTGGTGGAAAATATAATATGGTTTAATGACCATATATTTTCATAATTAAAATGACATATGATAAAAGGAAAAGAATTACAAACATTGGATATGAATGTTAGGACTGTACATGTGATAATAAGGATTGATAATGCAAAGTATTGTTTACCACATTGAATTTGGGAAAAAGGAAAAAAAAAAGAGAGAAACAAACCTTAGAAAAATAAATACTAAGGTGAAATGTATGGTGTATGACAAGAATCATACATACAATATAGAAACAAGCTATATGATGTACAAACATACATTAGGTTACATGCGATAACAAAAGCTCAACTATAAAATATATTAATATACGAGACAAGACTACGCTTGTAATATAACACTTTTCCAATCTCGAGTTAAACCTAAAACCCGACAAACATTGACAGTTAATAACGGGGGTTAACCGGGAGGTATTAGTGACGGTACGGGGTACCGTAGAATTTTGTGTTGTTATACAGTATGCTAATCAGTAGCATTATGTATTGTATAGACTGTTAGAGACGACGCACGGAGCATAGGATCTTGCTGATTCATACTCCACCGTAATACTCTCAGGGTGAACGGTATGTTATTTATGTGGCTTGATTGTCTCTGAGGATTTCCTCAGTTCAGACATTGTGTGAAAATCTGTGTTAAGATTGAATGTCTGCTTGTGTGAATTAATATGCCTGAGTTCTATATTAATGCTGCTTATAATTATTACTGTTGCACGATAACAGTACTGTTCGTATATATGAACATATTATAAAATGGACTAGCGGCAATGATGCTATCTTATATGTGTAATATAAGGAACGTAAGAAAAACGTTGTGTAGCATTAAGACAATAAGATACATATATTATATGAGACTTATATACGGAGCATTGGCCTCTTTAACGCCGCTCTCGTATCTAACACTGGATCCTGAGTCGACATACTCAGGATTGGACTAACGACCTTAGTCTGTTGTGTTAGGAAAATAATAACGCGATGCGATGGTATAGATAAGTTATCAAGAGGATGTGGCTCTTGCTGTGAAATGTGATCCATTAACGATACTAGGATACCGTGTGGTAACCGTAAGTATCAGGATAAATTTCCAATGAACTACAGATTGTTCGTAGGACGGAGACTCTACCGCTGGAGTGGCTACTGCCGTGGGTGACCCGCCAAAGAGATGGGTAACTTAGAGACACGTCGTTCTAACGAGACGTTGTCATCAGACATGATTGAACAATTACGAACGACTATATTAACTCGTACATTAGGCGAACATTATTTGGGCTTGCATGCCAAAGACGAGAGTTCATACATTTATAATTCTCGTTACCTCGCCTTGTTGTTCATTGGTTGTGCTTTGTGGTTATGTGTGGTATGTTGGTGGATTTGTTTGAACAAGCCATCGTGCTCATATTGTGTGTTGTGAACTGGTTGTGTCGAGTCACCGTACTCATGTGTGGATTGTGGTTGGGTGTCTGGTCGAGTGAGTCGCTGAACTCAATTATGAATTATTAAGTGTTTTTGTTGGGGAGTCTCTGTACTCATATAAGCGCTGTAAACGCTTTCAGTGGTTTATTACGATGCGATGTGTGAAGCCGGGGGCTTGTTTGTTATTTGAGATTACTGCAATATATATTGTTGCTTTACAGTTTCAACATTGAACTATTTGTATGGAAACGAATTGCATACTCTCAACCAAATAACTGAATGGTCCGAGGGTGCATGACAGTCAGGTAATAACATACTCAGCAGGGGCTGATTCCATACCACAAACTACCATTTTTGCAGGTATGCAACTTCCGGTGTCGGCAAAGAGAGTGACGCGCTGGGTAGTTGATTACAGTTATTTAAACATGCACTGTTGCATTTTAATACGAACCTAGAAACATGTATAGGTTTTGGATACGTAGAAAGCTCACTGTGAATGTATTTTATATTGGTTTTGGGAGTTTAGATCTATCTCTTGTTGTCACTGCGAGAAAATGTTCATATTTAAGAGCTTATCAGGAAGCACGTTATTACTCGTATGGGCGAGCAAGAACGGTGACCAGTAGTCAATTGTTGAGATTACCGCTGCGATTATATTTAAGTAAGATGATTAGGAGCCGAATAGAGTAGGGGTGTTACAATGGTGTGTTGAAGGATGATTGAGGGAAATGTGCCTTAGAAAGGTGGAATCACCCAAATGCTCCCCAACTTTGCTTTAATCCTAATTTAATTTAGTTGTCTATTAGGATTAACCTAGCGACTTCACTAAAATCATAGAACAATTCAACCCTACTTAGTTCAATAAATCCTTTGATTAGGTTAGGTTTAAATCACCAGTTAGCATTATGTACTAATCCTTAACAATAACAATAGAATTTACCAACTAATTAAAGAGGGCAAAATCTAGGGTTATCTGGCCAAATCCCTAATTCACAAAGTAATGAAATTGAGAGAAACCATAAATGCACATAGGTGATCACTCTAGCACAACCAAAGAGATAAAAATAACTACATTAAGCAAATTTGGTATTACAAGAATGTTGAGGGATTTGGGTCAAACCCCATCCAAGGCACAAATTAGGTTTACTCAAACATTGGGGCAACAAGGAAGGAAGAGAAAGAGAAAGAGACAGCCATTAATGGTGGTGGTTGAGCTTTGAATGAGGTAAGATGCTCCCCTCTCTTCTTCTTCTACTTCTCTTATTCTCTTCTCTTTTTCTCCTCTTTGTCGCCTCTATCTGGTGTGGAAAATAGGATCGATGGGCGTGACCGTGAGTGAATGAGCAGTGATTTCTCATTTTTATATACCTTTTACTTATATGGGCGTTCTTTCTGTGTGTGGTTCGGGTTTGCATCCGGTTAATCAACGTGGACCACAATGTCGTGGTCAAATGTCGCTCATTGATAACTGGTCCGGGTCTATTACCCGGACATATACCCGAATCAGAGTAAAAAAAAAGAAGCAGAGAATTCAGTGCTAGAGTGGTATGGGTTTATAAACTCAGATACAAAACCGGACCAAGTCAAAAACTTGGCAGAAAATTTAGCGAGGGTTGGTCAGAGTCTATAGACCCGGACACATACCCAGACCATGCTCAGAACTTGGTAGAAACTTTTGCAAGGGTCTGTAGACCCGGACACATACCCTGGACACAACTTAAAATGCACCGAAATGCATGTTTTGCTCTGTTTGGTCCCGTCTTGGTCTTTATCCTCATGGCATGCGTCTCAGAGTCTCGTTCAAGCACCCGAGCAACTTCTTTTTATCGTTCCATTGTGCTCCAATGAGCTTTTACCTAAGTTATGACAAAAAATGTATAAGTTCACTAATAATTACCTATATATAAAGTGGTGAAAATAGGTTATAACCCAAGAAAAATGAAGGTGAATATAAAGCTCATAAATGCATATTTCACCACTTATCACAACGCTAAGAGAGACAATCAGACCAAAAGGGTAAACCGGATAAACTTAGACACAAATTTGTTTATAAGACTAACTGCAACGATTAGGTTCTTAATCTTAACGCTTCTAATTGAGCACACTTCCTAACCGATTTTAAGATAAAAACTCAACTGGTTGGAATCAATATGGATCTACATGACTATTAATTAGTATAGAAACTCAATGATCTTTAGAACATAATAATAGATAGATAACCAAACTCATAGTACTTATCTTCATTAATATCTAGATCTTTTTACTGTTTTGCATTATCAGTGTTCTTAGTTCAGACGATAATTAATCAACCACAAAACAAACCCATCAATTTTTTTCTTTATTTTATTATTAGATTAATTATTTTGTCGAGTTAGGTAAACATGTTTGATGTGGATACTTTAACTTACTCACCCTTTATTACTTAATTCGGATAGCGCACAAACTAAATGTCGTTAATGATGAACTAGTACGGTCATTTGCTTTTAAGATTGGTTTGTAAATATTTAGTTTTAATTTGTACATAGTTTTTTAAATTCTATCTTCTACTTTTGAATTGATACTAGTATAATTTTCTTGTAGGTAATACCGATTTGATAGCACGATGATCACAATGTGAAAAATGTAAAAGAACCCCCGGGCCAATGAAAAACCTAGCTCACATCCAACATTCCTCCCCTTTCGCTCTCAGATTCTCGTCCTTACTAACCAGTTCTGTAACACCCGAGTTTTCAGACCTATTTTTTTCTTTTATCTCAATTTCTCATGTTACACAGCGGAACTTACAAACTCATCCAGGGGGAACTACGGCCACACTCACTCACTAGTGAGTGCTAAGGCTAACTACCACTATCTCTTCCAATTAATTTATAATTTTAAACTATTATATATTCAAAAATATAACCACAACTTATACAGACTTACAACAATGTTATTAGCTTATACAAAACTGTATAACCCTAATAATAAGTACTTGATGGGAATAATTACAACGCCCTCTATCTTAAATCTTTATTCCTCTTTAGCTCCACTCTCTCATGCAACTTCATGACTATGGAGAAACACCATCTTTTTCTGTACCTGTGGTCAGTCATACAATCAC
Organism: Limonium bicolor; assembly: GCA_023374045.1. NCBI lineage: Eukaryota > Viridiplantae > Streptophyta > Magnoliopsida > Caryophyllales > Plumbaginaceae > Limonium > Limonium bicolor. The sequence goes on from CM041776.1 coordinate 463,024,649, forward strand.
AGAGAAAAGACCACAGGGCATAACGCCAAAATCAGCAACGCTGAGTAACTCCCATCACAACATGTAAAATACATTTTACCCTTATAAAACTTCAAGGATACATAATCATAGCAACAAAGATAGTGGAACAATACAACCATGACAACATGATAATAGAATAGCACAATCATAATAGGGTTAACACATAAAAACCGTAGATTAACATCACCGTTACTTACCTTAGCATAAGGTGCATAATATCATTCAAAGATATTACCGAATATCACTCAATAAATTAATCAATATCAATTAGGAGGCAATATAACCAGTGTCAAGATCCACTGAGTACAACATTCAACACCATGATACAATTTCCATCTGTCCTCGGGCAATCGGTCTTTCGACATAGAGCACTAACACTCTCAACCCCTCGGATAATACACCTCACCCCATGTCCTTAAGTGTGCACACCCCCTATGAATCATCAGTCCATAGAGTAGATCATGATGGCTTAGCTCTAATACATTGGTAGGAGCAATAATAAAAGACCCCATACATTGGTAGGGGCAGTCTCAATAAACTCCAATACATTGGTAGGAGTAATATTTCATAAACACATTACCACTTGGCTTAGGCACAACCTTGCCTTACACCTCACTTCCATATTCATAAACACAAGATAAATCACACATAAAGTCAATATAATCACCATAGTAATTGTTGGACAAAAATTGCATCACAATAGTGAACATCATTATCCATGGTAAACACCTGTACATTTAAGTACATCTCAACAGAAACACCAAATTCATCAAGCCAGATATTCATCTATCTTCACATAACCAATATAAACCATAACAGTCATCAAGATACAAGAGAATCAAACCATACAAGCTATCCCATTCTCGGCTATCAAAACAACAGCGAAGAACATTTATGATTTTACTGTCGATTTCCAAGGTCACTAATCAACAATCACTTTAACAAATGGTTAGGCACTTCCTTGCCTTACCCCACACTTCCATATCAGTATAGCACAAGTTATAACACCACCCAGATTAATATAACCAGACATAGCAATTGCTGGACAGAAATAACACAAGACAACATTTGCAATTTACCATTGTAACAATGTGTGCACTTATGTGCATCCAAGCAATTTCACTAAGTTTCACTTGAACTAAGCTGTTAACCATCTTCATATAATCAGTATAAACCTCAATCTTCTCTAAAACACAAGAGAATCAACTCATACAAATAATTCCACACTCGTCCGTACAAACAACAACAATAACAATAACAATAACAATTTTACAACCGGTTTCTTAGATAACTTACTTAGTGGTTTAGCCATCCTTTTCTTACTTCATGCGCACATATCACATGTTATTACACTCTAATTAATCAGCAGTGGAATCGCTGGACAAAACCAACTCAAGTTCGAACATATACAATTTACAACATTCACATTTCTAAATTGTAAACTAACATATGTTCCATTGTAAACTCATTATACACCCTTGTACATTTAGATTATTTCACCAAGTTAACATAACCTAGGTTCTCATCCAGCTTCACATAAGTTCTATAAGCTTAAATGACCATGTAAACACAATTAATTCAGCTTCCTACAAGTATTTCCTAACCGGTACATTAGGATACCGATTTGTATAAGTAAATAACATTCATGTTATACTACTATTATACTAAGGAAAGCTTGGTAGCTAACTTACGCACCAACCTGAAAAATTATTCACCTTGTTTTCATCTTTCCATAAGTTATCGAGGCTGCAAAAATAGAAAAAACCACACAGCAAACTAGTACTAATTACCGGTTATATAAACGGCTTACAATTCATTCCTTTTCTTCTTGTAGATCAATTTCTACTTGTCCAGCTTGTTATCTAATATCAGCCGTATAGTATGCTGTATAAAAAGAAGATTTTCAAACCCATCAAACTGGATAGAACTCAGCCCCAAGATCAACTACATAACAACAACAAATCTGTCCCATATAAAACCGCAAAACAATACTTAGAAAAACAGATTTTGAAAGCTTGTTGTTCAAGGTAATTACCTGCTTTCTTCTAGCTATTTCTTGCTAAATTCTCTAATATCTCTACAGTTTAAAGGCCCTTCCTTGTTCTGTTCAATTCTCCAGTACTTAAAACTTGATTCTCCTTGTTCCTAGCGCAAACAGCGACACTCCAACACCTAATTCAGCAGCAGCACACACTCCTTTGCTCTCGGTTGTGCACTAGTCTTGTTTGTTGTGTGATAATTTCCTTCTAGCCACTAATTATTCTACTACCAGGACTTATGTAAGTGAAGAGAGGACAGGCGAATAAGTTCAAAGAATGGAATGAGTAATTGCCGACAACAACTTGAATGAAAAATGGGCAGATCCTTTCCTATACAGCCACGGTATGTGTAATAAGATGTCACTTATACTACTTGTTGCCATGTTTAATCCCTATTGGCTGTATTGTTGGTTAGCCTAGATAATGACACTAAGCTCATGACCAAGCATAGGAAGTAGGTAATATAATACTGGAAAAAGTATGTATAAAATAATAATGATTATAAGATGACAAGAATACTAATTGTTGCAGTATGAAAATGGTAATGTTAACATAGATGAGCTGAGTTATATGTTACTTTATTGCATATCAGTGTGTATTCTCAGCATGGAAATCGGCTACATAGTAAGTAAGTCTGGTAAAAATTAATATAAGATAGGCAATGATTATAAAAGACACAAGCTGGCTAGTTATCAACATGTGTAATCGATATATATATGTAGCTGAAACACATTAATTATTGCTGCATAAAATGAACATATTTAGCCTATTACTCAGCAAAAGAAGTCGGTAATACATGCTGGTAGATATTAGTTTTAGTATAGGATGAGTAATAATAACATAGGACAAAATAAATAATGAAGTGGTAAGCTAAATACCTTAAAACAAGGGTGCTGAAATATCAATTATGGCGGTTAGTACAAGGGTATGTGTGGTTGGAAAATGAAGAAGTTACTAAGGATGAAGAAAGGTCTAGTTTGGATGTCTATACTAATGTATAAAATAGGTGGTAATGACAAGACATTAAACTAGCTCGCTATGTAGATGTACAACCGGTAATGTAAACTTAATATGTCATTGTTACAATGACATATTTTAACATTGATTTTGTTGTTCTCCTAAAACTATATATAGTCTGAAAATAATACATTGTATTAGCTAATAATTTAGCTAAGTATTATAATACACTTAAGAATAGAAGAATGACATTAACAAGTCATTTGATGTACGTTCCAACACTTGTAAATTGTACATGTTTACAATTTTCATTTGTACAAGCTAGTAATTTCTAGGGTGTTTCAAGTTCACAATAGCAGGGCCGTCTTGATGATTTTCGGGGCCCTGTGCTAAAGTCTAAAATACGTCACTTATAGAATTAAATTAATTTAAAATAAAAATTACTAAATAAAATATATAAAATGAGACCCCTTATAACATTTTATTTAAATTAATTTAGACATTATATAATTTTCTCGTGACAAACTCTAAAGAGTAAATAAAAATTAGGCCCCAAATATAGGGGCCCTGTTCCGTCGGGCTGTTTGTACAGCCAAGTAGCCGGCGCTGCACACTAGTTCCATCCTATTACTCCTCACTACATAAATGATACTAGATCCAGATCCTCATATTAAACTCATTTCTATAACTGATAAAAGTCTCATGTGGATGGCATTTTAGCTACTTTATAAACCTATCACTTCACTTGGCATTTTTAGCCGTTTTATAAACCTGACGTCCACTTTCTTTATTGAAATTACACAGACCTGATGTCCTCTTTCTTTCTTGAAATTACACCCCCTCAAGGTGGACAACTGGGCAAGAAAGAAGTTTCTCTTTCTGTCCCTAGAAAGTAACCTAACCAAATTGCTTCTGGATTTTGGATTTTTTTTTCGAACCATCATATATTAAACATGAAAGATATACATTATAGTATCCAACACCAAGAGTGGAACCCTTAAGGAAACCAGATGACAAATTGCACAGTTAGGAAACAAGTAGTTTTGTCTAATAAGCATCTATGTAGGAGGATGCATTCCCCTCTGGTCATAAAACTATCGGGCATACAATGCTTTCTTGTGCGCTTAAGCATTAGAACCCACAAAAGGATGCAGACACGACATTGCTACGTAGCATGAAGGAGCCAGACCCAAACCATTGGACCTAACACTGAAGATAGACTGTAAAAAAGAAACCCAAAGATAGAAATAAAACCTAACTAAACTAACAACTAAGAACGTGAACATATGCACAACATCAAAAAGACAAAACCCATCCATGGTTGCACAGGTGCTATGCTGAACCCATCAACGATTTGTGTCATTCTTAATTTTTTCTAGCAACCCCATAACTTCGAGAGTTACCGTTGTATGACTTTGAGTCGACGTAGGAATAGTAGAAGGTTGTGGTTGATGCATGAGATCAACAACTAATCTTGGTTCATGTTGACCTCTGATATTCTTGCCCTTCTTAATTGGGCACCGACTTATGTATATGTCAAACCTTTGTAAGGGAACCTTCTTGAATTACTCGATCGAAGTTACACTTTCTTCCTCCAACCACTTCTAGGAGTTCATCCATGTAACACCCTGGATTTTCTAACATTTTATTATGTAATTACTTAATAATTCATGTTAATATTAGTAAGCGGCGGAATGATAAAAATCTAAACCCGGGCATTATTGCCACACTCACAATAAAACGAGTGCTAAGGCCCAAACACTTAACTAATCAAACTATTATTATTAATAAAGGAAATCCGACAATGATATAATAGTCATTTTATTAACAAGAAAGTCGCAAAGTCTAACATAAAACTGTTTGTAAATACTTAATCTAGTGGAGTCGTTGTCCCATCCCGTATACTTCAAGAGTAAATGTGGCAGAAATCCCAAACAATCATAGAAAAGCCACAATAAAGCAGGAAATCGAGTAAGTTACCACTTCGCTCTGTCAAAATATTTTATCTTTGAAAACAATTTTAACATTATAACCACACATCAAATACAAGACAGTTCAACAATATTGTCACACAATAGTAAAAAAACCATTATAATATTTCATTTTGGTTCTTAGTCAGCTAGATTATTTTAATTATCTTCCTTGTCCCAACACGCAACCAGGACAAAATAATATTTCTCTCTTTTAGGTACAACACGCAGCTGTAACCCGGACCCTAACACGCAGCCGGAAGGAAATCCAACTCGCCCTCTAAATCCTTAAGTATCCACACCCCCAATAGTTCAAAAGACTAAGAGTAGTATAGGGCTAACTGTGTTCTAATGCGGCCCACAGTATCTCATACTCATGCGTCCTAATGCGGCCCACATTTAACATCTCATTCATGTGTCCTAATACGGCTCACATTTAACATCTCATTCATGTGTCCTAATACGGCCCATATGCACCATGCACCATGTCTTAATCCACACTTTGAGCCACAAATAAATGTGCAAAATCATGGTGATTAAATAATCTCATTTTCACATAAACATCTCACAACAACTTCCTCAATAATTCAGACTAATCACTTTTATAATCAAATAACCATATAACCATCAATCTAGCCATAACATGCTCAGTACGTTAATTCAACAATCATTCAGTTTCAAACCACGATCATGCATACAAATTTCACACCCACTATAATGTTATTTTACAAAGGCATTAAAAATCAAGTGAACACAAAACTAACATGGTATTTGTTATAATTCGCACCCACAAACATAGAATTCACTATTACTCGTTCAAAAATAAAGTACCGCTGCTACTATGTTGCCGCCGAATACAATAAAATTTGATCCTCTTATAATTTACTTCTTTTTTTGTGGTGTGAGTAATCTTTTTGTCTTTTCTTTTTGCATGAGTGTGTGACTATAAGGAATATAAGAGAAGAATGAGTGTAGTGTTTTTCCCGCCTGGCTTAGGTAGGGATACTCTACATAGATGACGAGAGGAAGAAAGGAGACTAGATTGGCTGATGAAGATGAGTAGGATGACAACCCTTATATAGCCAATCAAGAAATCTAGAAGGCAGGGGAATGCGAACTAGAAAGAAACATGAACTAATTTATTAAGGAAGGTACTTAAATTTAATTAAATTACAGAAAACTCAAAGTTAGGAAATGCGATAAAGATAAATTGATCCATTAAATAAATTCAAGAAATATGAATAGACACAACCGACGTAATAAATTGAGTTGGGAAATATGGAAGGATAAAACTGACTTAATAAATAAAGTCAGAACATATGGAAAGATAAATTTGACTTATTAGATAGAGTTAGGAAATATGGAGGGATAAAACTCCCTGATTAAATAAAGTCAGTAAATGTGGAAGGATAAAACCGACATATTTAATAGAGTTGGAAATATGAAAAGATAAAATTGAAACAACAATGAGTATTTAGTAAGTAACAAAATTAAATTAAAATCAATTATAGCATTTAAAACATATAATATTTATTATAATTTTGTTTTAATAAATAAATGTATCATATTAATAAAAAACATGAGGATCATTAATATGACATTAAAAATTACAACCGGCCTATTTTTAAAACATGTTATTTTATTAACACGAAGTATCTATATTAAATATTATATAATATGCTAGTAAATTATAGTATAATACTCATAAACTATATATTATACTTGCGAACTAAATATATAATAAACTATACAATATATGTATTTTAAATCAACGGTACTATTTGAAATACCCCAAACCTAAGTATGCTAAGTAAACATCAAATCATGATGTAGAAAGGCTAAAATATGCCTTAGAAAGATTGGTAGACAATTTAAACCAAGGAAAACACAAGAAAATGCCTTAAGGGCAATTAGGGCAAAAATGTGCTCTAAGCTTGGAGAGACTTGGGTGAGTACCCAAATATCATGATAATACCTTAGTAATATTCTAATGGTCATTTTAAATCAATTAGCAAAGAAAACCAAGCTCAAAAACAAGTTAAAACACAAAATGTGCTTTAAGAAGTCTTAAAGCACATTTTTGAGAAATTGTCTAAGAATTGGGTTTGAGTGGCTAAATGTCCATCATTACTCTTTAATCAACATGTGTACTAATTAGTATCACATTAGGAAGCCTAAATCAATGGGAAACCAAAAATTTCCCGAATATGTGCACTAATTAGTGAATAGTGCTCAAATAGTGCTAGTTTTGACTTAAGTCAACTTTAATTAGCCAAATGGCCAAACAAGGCCTTATGTATCTTGTATACCAAGGGGGGGACGGTTTTAATGGTGACTCACCATTAGTAGCCAGCACATTAAAGGAAATGAGAGGAAAAGTAGTAAGTTCACTATTCACCCTTTTATAAGATAAATATCTTCTTTAGCTTACCTCTCTCCTCTCTTCTTCATTTCCCTTCTTCTTCCACGGTTCTTCTTATTCTCTCTGTTCTAAACCGTTCCCAAGCAGCCCCATTGTTGCCTCACCTTGCTTTGCCCACCAAATGTTCATTTTAGCTCCAAATCAAAAACTAAGCATAGATTTCTCTTAGTTAGACCAAGGCCTTGCTTCCTATCTTTTCAAAATTTGAAAAGCCTGTTTTGGAGCCATGGGAAATCGCCATTGAAGGGGGAAAAATAAGTTTGAAGAGCTCATTAGCTTCTCCATTCTCTTAAGGTAAAGAATATGTAAGAAAAACTAGGTTTCCACCATTCTTCTCCATTACCGAAAATTTATACTCATGGGGCTTCATTTTTATGCCTTGTTCTAGCTTGTTTTCTATTCTCCAAGGGCTAGAGGAGGTCCTTCTTGATTCATATCCAAGCCTACCTTAAGACTTCAAGGTAAAATATTCATTATAAGACCTTAAAACACATTTTTAACCTAGGTTTTTATTCCTTGAGGTTGGTGTATTGTTTAGTACTCATATGAGTCATTGAATATTGATTAGAACATTGGCAAGGGGATTTAAGTGGTGGCCGAGATTCATGCAAGAAGAAGGTCTAAGGAGGAAGTTAAGATAAGCTTGAGAAAACAAGGTAAAATGCTTACCTAATGGTGGTTTAAGTTTTAAGGGATGAGTTTAGGAGGGTACCAATGTGGCTTATAGCTTACATTGTGTATTGGGTTATATAACTAAGATAAAGAACTTAAGTAAGCTTATGAACTTGTGACTAAGGAGCCAATGAGAATGAGTTAGTAATATTAAGTTTAAGATGGATTTAAGAGTGTTATAACTACTATGAGATTTGATGGGTGTAATTGCAGGTTGAAAGCTTTTATATGTGGGAAATTCAGTGTTTAAGTTTAAGTCATTTAAGGGCCTAAGAGCCATGTCATTTAAGAGCCTTAGTGCTATGCAATTTAAGATTATTGCAATATATTGAGTATGATGTGAATAAGTTGATTTGGGTGAGAAAATAAGATGAGAAAGAACTTGATGGTGTGAGATGGTTAAATGAGGAAAAATAATGTGTTTGGGCATGCTATGATGCTAGAGGTGCTATGGCGAAATTGAGTAGAAAATAAGGTTTAGGTGTGGTGTGGTGAATTAATATGACCTAGGATTTACTAAGAGTCATTATGAGGAATTTGAGTGGAGATTAGTTAACTAAGGAGTTCTTGAGGTTTAGAATGACCTAGAGATGTCTAGGAGGAATTAGAGGATTGGTGGTGTGTTTTGAACACACCAAAATCATGAGATGAGGAATGTAATACTTGTGCATAAGTTTAAGGAGAAGGTGTAATGCTTAAGGTGATTTAGATATGTTCTAAGGGAATTTAATGAGTAAGGAAGTACTAGGAAGTTTTAGAGGTTGTTTGATGAAAAAGGGGTGAGATAAAGTGTTATAATGAGTTATAATGACTTGGCATTACTTTGAAGGATTTAGGAATCAAGAGAATGTAATTGAGTACTTAGGACTTAGGCAAACGTTGGTAAACAACTAGGAAGGAAATAAGGTGTTGATGGATGGAAGCTTAAGCTTGTGAAGGAACTTTAAGTAAATGCATAAAAGAATTTCGATGGTGAAGGATGCTTGGGAGATGGTGTTATAGTGGTGAGGAAAACATTTGGCATAGTGGTTACATTAGGTATGAACCACCACCTAGAACCTAGAGGAAAACGTTACAAGTGTCAGCATTATTACGAGGGAAATGCATAATGACTAAGGTGGATCTTGGTGAATGATTTAATGTATTTAGAGGAGGGCTTAAGGTGTGTACTTGAAGTGCCCAAATGAGGTTATTACATATTAGGATATATGAGGAGAAGTTTGGAGTTGAAAAGAGAATTTAGAAACAAGGTTCTGGAGCCGACCGACCTTAGGACCGGACTTGCAAGGTCGGTCGAGCTCAAATTACACTACCGGAGAAAGTTTCTGGAATGGACCGACCTTGGGACCGGACTTGCAAGGTCGGTCGGGCATGTTTTTTGTACGGTAATAAGTCTCTGGAATCGACCGAACATGGGATTGGACTTGGCAAGTTCGGTCGAGCTAAATTTCCCTCGGGAAACTCTCGGGAATGGACCGACCTTGGGACCGGACTTGCAAGGTCGGTCGGGGTAGAATTTTCAAACGATGAAGTGTTCTGGAATGGACCGACCTTAGGTAAGGTCGGTCGGAAGTTCGGTCGGGCCTAAAAAAGAAAAAAAAAAGAAATTTTAAATTCTAAGAATGGTAATAGGTATAAGGTATACCTTTGGTAGGGTGGTAATGATTAGGACCCTAGGAACTTAAGGGATTAAGTTAAGTTAAGTATAAACTTAAAAGTTAAGGTTATGTTGTAAGATTAAGTTGTAAACTTAAGAGGTGTTAGGTGGGAATCATTAAGGGATTAAGTAAGTTAAGCAAGTTAAGTAAGTTGGATTAAGTTAAGTGATTAACAACCTAAAACTGAATGAATGTTTTAGGACTTGGGGATTTGGACTCCGGAAGAGAGTAAGCAACCGAACGACCAACGGTGAACGGTACAGTTTCTTGTGACCTGCTTGCTAACGAGGTGTCCCTCGGCTTGTGTGCTATTTGTTTTGTGTGCTCACTAAACAAGATAAAGCATGCAACCGGAATATATTGTATATATTGTATTGTTGTGTGATGTTTGAAAACTAACACAACATACCGTGAGAACTTACTAACCAATGTTTAGTAAGGAATTGAGTGAGACTAAGGAACGCCCCTAATAAGGGATGATATGAACCGAAAGAGGTTAACCAACAAACAGGGTCTTGAGATTACTACTAACTGGAACTTGAGTGAGGAAACCGGGGACCGATCTCGGTCATGCATGCTAAGGAAAGGGGGTCGGTATCTATAGCAGATTCGACTTCCGCTTAAGGACTTGTCTTCGGACTTGTAGCCTAGGGCCGGTTGCCGGCTCAGCTGCGCTGGACTCCCGTCCAGAGTAGGTGGCATTAAGATGGTGCGGTGGGATCACCTAAATCCCAGGTTCGAATTAAGCTACAACCAATCCCTTCCAGGAACGGTTTGTATATTGAGATTAAGTTAAGATTAAGATTAAGGTAAGATTAAGATAAGTTGCAACCACTCCTTTTTAAAGGATGGTTTGTATTGTTAAGTTTAAGATTAGGTAAGGTTAAGATGAGTTTGCAATCGTTTTTTAAAGGATGGTTTGTATTATTAAGATTAAGATAAGCTACATCCACTCCTTATTAAAGGATGGTTGTTCCTAAGATTAAGATAAGACTAAGATTGAGGTGAGATAAGGATGGACTAAGATTAAGAGGAAACATAACTTAAGGAGTTAAATAACTAACTCTCTAATTAAGGGAACGCATTTAAGTCGTTCATCGTGTGTGAACTTGATTGTTCATATTTGGATTGTTGTTTACTGCATTTACTATTATGTTGTGCATCTAATCAACCTCCATGCTATCGACAATTAGTCGTCGTAGCCACGTTAGCTTGGGGCCATGAGGGGATCGTACCAGCATTCGTGCTGACCCCCTTTGGGGGCTGTTTTTACTACACAGGTACATCAGGAAGCGGCCGTCGCGAGAGTAAGAAGAGGATACAAGTGTTAGTGTTAAGGATTAGTGACCTACGAGTTGTGCATGTACACTCGTATGGTAATTGAGTTAGTAAGATGTATAGGTTGTTGAGGGGATTGTAAGAAGAATATGTTATTGGTTAAGGTTGTTATGTACTAATGTTCGGTATATTCTGTAGTCAGACCGTTGGCAAGGTCCTGGATTGTAAAGAATTCCGCTGTGACATGTATATATATATGCTGTTAAGTTGCGAGACCACAATTGGATTGAGTTGGGGTGTTACAAAAAGTGGTATCAGAGCGTAGTTACGCTCTGAAGACGAGAAATACCGAACTTAGGTGAATACTGAGGTGAGTTTGAGTTTGGGTTAAGGGTTAAGAGGTAGAGTGAGAGTGCGTTAGTCGGGACTTCCCGGTGTTTACCGGACATCCATAGTACCTAGACCCGCCCTCCACATCCCTAACCCTTAATATGTGGAACAAACGCCAGAGAGAAGAAAGCCTCTCTTACTCGGGGAGACCCGATCTGCAGTTAGCTAACAGAAGCAATACGAGAAAACTCTTGCTGCACAATAGTTACGGAGAACTTGGAGGTTTTCGATGGAGCGCAATAGAGAAAAAGGCGCTACCTATGGAATACTATCAGTGAGGGAACGGTAATTACCGGCAACATGGGTCGACATGCTACCGCAGTCGAAATAACCCGCAATACCAATGATAAGGAAAGCACTACGGGTGCAATAGAAAGGAAAAAGGGAAGCGACATGAGTACCGGACAGTGGTCCGAAGGAGCATAACAGTAGGGTAATACAAGCATAAGGATTGAGATTACTGGAAAGTCCAGTTAGAAACGGAACTCCAACCCCATACTATGAGGAAGGTTACAAGGCCTGACCGACATAATGCGGACGACGGTAGAAACTCATACAAATTGTATACCAAAATAGGACTACGATGTAGTGCCTAAAGGAGAATCATTACTTAGTAACCACAACAAACGTGTGGAGACAGGAGCGAGGATTAAGACATAAGAGAATATTAAGGGGTTCCCTCAGAAAGAGGAACGCCCTGATAAACGACAGTACTGTCAAACAACAAGGAAACTGCCGGATGGTCAGATATCCAAAATAAGATATTATCGAAGGAGTCCCGAGGACTACCAATTACATGGAAATTAGAAGGGAGTATCACTACCGATGTACCTTGTACCAATAACCCATCCTGTATGGCGCACTTGCCATAGCAAGTGCTACCACGGTTAAGCTACACGAAAAGCCATCATCAGGCGAGATAGGAGAACGCTACAGTTGTAACACATATTAATACCGGATTGTAAATCCATAAGAACAGGAAAATAAGACCTTGGAAAGGCCGACGGCCTGACCATAATGAGGTGAGGTGACACACCAGTCAGCACAGGAGCGGAACTTGAACAAAGTATTAAACCATATAATGTTAGCAACAGTACAACAACAACCGACAGTGCGGTAAGAACACCAAACCGGATCTCAAAGAGGAACCTAAGAGATCGCCAACAATCCGAGCAATTCAGTATGAAGCAATAACATATAAGGGATGTATTATGAGATACGATTGAGACTGTATAAGCAACGACTTCCAACGAAACGGGATAAGACTCCCACAGTGACCATTAAGAATACCAATAACAACATTCTTCTATGAAGATGTTTGAAAACCCAGAAAACAAGGGTAAAAGAGAATAAACGTAAGCTATAACCTGCTAAGGGTTAAGGATATACAAATCCCACGGAGGAAAGCTCAGAGGACTACCCCCCACAGAGAGGGGTTAGTCGAGCCGAACAAACTGATGAATGACAGCTAATACTGTTCGTCTAACTCATTAACACCCAAGTATGATTGATCATCAACGGGTGGCATAGTCAACGGAAGTTGAACGAAGCGTTGAGATGGAAGATAAGATGACAGAATGATATCCAACTTGGACACCTTAAGGCAAACGCCTAATACGAACTTATCCTTATTTGCTAAAAGACATAAGTCTAATAAACAATAGTATTGTCAAAGACACTAAGTAACCTCAGATCACCTGAACAACTTCCCTAGCAGGAAGCAAGATGCAACAACTTATCATGAAGTCCGATACTACATTTAGTATATAACCTAACGGTGGATAGTGCTCAAAGAACCAGAATCTTATAGGGATGACCTGCAGATGAGTAAGAGTACAACTAATGAACTGAGACATTAAGCATTAAGAGCCTACGAGCCAAGGATGTTAACCACATCAGAGCCCGAGGCGCAGTAAGTTATAAGAGAGCTGGTTTAAGCCACGAAGGACTACAATTTGTAGATATGAACGGTACCCAAACCTATAACTTAGATTGGGAAGGAACATCACCAAGAAAGGGTACCATAGAATATTGAGATAATGCTAAGGACAGGAGCGGAGAACGAACCATGCCTTTTAGGGTGGGGATACCTCTCCTTGTTGTGAGGCATGAGTGGGAACGAACCCCTCAAAAAGGGCTTTCAACCTATTAGAGATAAAATACACTTTATTTAGAAAATGGAAACTATGAATCTTGAGTACCTTAGAACATACCAGATACACTTGAGTAATAAGGTAGGTTGCAGAGATAGACCTCATATCCAACACCCAGGATGTAAGAATTAGTGATCGTCAGAGATAAACATTGTGACTGCACAATATGGCACATCAATTAATCAATGCCCAGAAAAAGCTTGTGATTCAGTGGATGACTTCTTCAGTAACCAATTAAACTACATGGTAGATAACATCACTAAGGATGAAAAAAAGCGAGAGAAATTAGCCTACATTATGAAATCTGAGATTGGAACAGAACACCTTCGTATTAAGAATAACTATTTTACAGCACGGTATGACAACCGCCGTACACCGGAATGAGAGAGAACTCCCAGTGTGTTTACACCAAGAAGGGATTGAGTATAAGTAAGACATTAGAATAAGTGAGTAAGGGGTTGCACCATTAATGGGCAACATGGTAAAGGCCAACTACCACGGTAGTAAATGGTCGTGAGTATAATAGTTAGATAAGTGGATAAGTCATGGTGCGCGGTAAGGGACCTTATGTATGAGCCGTCAAATATTGACACTGAGGCAAATAGATTTATGAGTTAAGACCAGTATAAAAGGAAATAAGATGGAAAGAGTTGTGCATTGATGCAGTAGACGTATGGACTCGTTAGGTTAAGATTTCACAGGAAGCACACAACCCATTCCTTAAGGAACTGGAAGTGCATTCCTAGTAGCATAAAAATGAGGAACAAGATAGAGGCTCTACGGAAGAGACCTCAATTATTAGAGACCGAAGCAGTACGGATACAGAAGAGCTAGAGCATACAATACCAAGAACCACATAATGGATTTCCCTTGATTAACTTCAAGAAGAACAATAAATGTTATTATGGAACAATGAAAGAGGAGATCGACAACAGAATACTTCATAATTAGCAATAGGCTAAACGTGTGACGGACACTACGAGTTTACTAAAAGAGACGTGGGACGACTGCACCCCACAGGGTTTGCAGGCCCGAACACGCTCATTTATGAGTTAGTTGGGTAAGTAGTAATGTACCAGTAAGGTACCCCATGCATGTGAACGAGTGGTGTAGGAACACGGGAGGTAGTCGACTCCGTACCACGGACAACGACGCAAGATCAGACAAGAACAGCTACTACCACAAACAGTCGAGGAGAAGAATTCAGTTGAACCAGCAACACAGAGGAACCAAGAGAAAAGATATTAAGGACTGGAAGTGCGAAGAGCACGAATTGTTAAGTATAGACATGGACATGTCTTAAGATGTAAGGGATTAAGACTGTAAAAGCGCAATGCGCACTAAACGTAGTTTCAGATTAGGAATCATCCTCAGACCAAAGGTCATTTGGAGGGACGATTTAGACATTCGAGGAAACCACTACACTACAAAAAAACCACCATTTTACTGACACACAATTTTACTGACAGAAAATGTAGTGTTTAGAAAAATTGATTTATAGTCACATAATAAAGTTAGTAAAAAATCAATAACTTTTACTAACATATAATTAATTAAGTCACTATATATAACACTTTTACTGACAGAGTTTTAACTAGTGTGAGTAACTTTTCATAATATCTCACAAATAATACAAATGTGTCAGTGTATATACTACTAATTAACTCTACTAACACATTACAGGAAAGAAAACCCTCGTTCTATCTCCCCCCCTTTCCTACGCCCTTATTTTTTCCTCTGCCAAAACCCATATTCTGCATCGCGCCTCAATATTCTTCCTTCAGCTCTTCGACATTCAAAACGCCACACCAGTCCTTAGCCAGCTCTTGACGAATGCAATCACACGCAGAAAGGCTCAAGTGCTATTTACTTTTCTAATTCGTCAGGTAATTCAATTACTCTTCCCCTTTGGTGTGATTTATTAGTTTCTTCCCAGTAGTACTACTTCTGATTTGATTGCGATTTGTGTGAGCGTATATGTACTAGATTCCTAGTTGATAGTATTTACTTCTTTTTAGTGTTAATCGGCTACTTTTTCATGTTTTATTGGATTTCCCTTTCCACTAGTTTTCAAACTATTAGGTTTCGTACTCCATTCTCATCCAACAAATTATCATCTCCCTAATCATTCGATAAGTATATAATTAATTACGCACACTAACATCTTCACCATTACACATTAAATGTTTTTAACATTTTTGAAGAGTTAAATCGATGCTGCTAATAAGTAGTAATATGACTTTCCATTCTCAAACATTACTTCATTGCCTTTTATCTTAGTAATTCCAGACGGTATAACCTACACTTTTAATCAATCAGTTGTACAACCAGTGTACATAGCAGAGGAGGTAGTCTAATTTGATCAGTACTAATCTAAATCAAGCTCTTAATTTCCATAAAAAGATAAGTATATAGAAGAACACCATACCTGAATCTCTTCATTTTGTATCTTCTGAGTGGTTAAAGAGGAGGTAGTCTTATTAGAGTGGTTAATAAGCTGTCTTGTTAAGTGCACTCTAAGTGTTTGTTAAAATGACCAAGTGAAACAGACCATGCAGCTGATATCAAGATATTTTTATAAGTGGAAATATCCAGATGCTCACACTCTTCAATATTATTGGTGGTTTAATATATTATTCATTCATGTTGCGTCATTTTATTAGGAAATTTTGTTTATTGTTAGACTAACAACATCAGATTTTTCTACATAACCTTTTTGTTCTTTGTTTTTTAAAGCAAATTGTAGCTTTCCCTTCACGTAGAATGGCTACACGCACACTCAGGGTGATATCTGTTAACATTCAAACACAACAGCCTACTGAACAAGAAGGACAAATGACACAATCAGAGGAAACTTTTCATTCAAGTCAATCACAACCAGGAGACATAGGTGAATCAGATTTATGGTTACACCTTATGAGGAAACCACCATTGTTGAAGATTCTCAACAAGGTTCGTTTAAGCACTGTATAAACTGAAATCCACTATTGTCTATAGTAATTACTGTTTGTTGATGATTATTATATTCATGTGAATTATAGCTGGAAAAAAAGTGTGAGGACATACTCGATGCAAGATGTGTGGACTTTGAAAATAACCAACAAATCCAAGTTACTGTGAATGAATTAGGGTTACCAGTTGGAGGAGAAGGATGCACATTTACATGATTCCTTGGAACTCTTGCCAGAATGCCTCAACATCTTCCTATTAATTATTCAGATTGAGAGAAAGTTCCTCAAAGACTGAAAGACGACATATGGAGCATTGTGAAGGTTATAACTTATGAAATTATATCATTTAATATTTATTTGAATGTATCATTTATACCTTGGCTTAAAAGTCATACATCTTTGCCTGTTGTAGGAGAAGTTCACTTTTTATCCAGCTGAACCAGATTTTTTGAAGGATTGGGTCATTTCTGATGTGTCAATAAAGTGGAAAGAATGAAAATCTGATTTGAAACAAATGTACTATGACCCTAGCAAGACTTGTGATCAGATTCTTGAGAAGGTGACTGATGATAGGGTTGATAAAGATCAAATGAAAAAGCTTGTGAATCGTTGGTTGAACCCAGAATATCAGGTACTTAATGAAATGAACATGTGTTACTTTCAGATGATTTATATTCCAGATTAGCTAATTTTGTAGTTAATTTGTGAACCTTCAGTAATAAATCGGATGAGCCTCATTGCACAGGAACTAAGTCTTTTGCTAGACTTGAGCATGAAGAGGAGACAATTTTACTTCATGGTTGTATGTTGTTTCAGAAATGATGGTATTGGGTGTGCATTTCCAGTTAGTTTACTTCATAATACTACTGTTATTCATTTGGGAAAAAAATTCTCTAGAAGGAATTGTGTTGTCTTTCTATTTTTTCTGTTTCCATGACTGTGTGAGAATGGAAGAATGTGGCTGTGTGGTTCTTTGAGTGAATGAATGTTTCTGTTTAATGGTTTTTGTATTTTCCAGTGAGGATTATGTGGCTGTATGGTTCTGTTTCTCCTGTTTCTAAATTCTTCTGATAGCAAACCGCTGCTGCTGCTCCACTCAGATTATGCCTCTACAAAGAATGTTGGAGCTGTTAATTGCTCTTCAAATCACTCTATGTTCTGTGTCTGTTGTCTGATGAATTGATGATGTAGAATGTGCATTGAATTTTTTTCTTAAATGTGGTTTGCTCTTTATCTGCATATGGAACTTCTAATAAGCCGTGAATTGATGATGTAGAGTGTGTGACGCTCTATGTTCATTTTTTTTGTACTAAAAAGATTCCTTTGAGTTACCCATTTTCAATGCTAGTGAAGCCAAGGTAGTCCCGGATAATGGTGTGACATTCTCAACAACTTTAGGTTCAATCTAAATGGAACGGTTTCCACACTGCTTCTCTAGAAGAGGATCCTGCTATTGGAAGAGTTCCACTTCTGAAAAGAAAGTAGCTACTCATGGTGAAGATCAACAAGCAGCTGCTAATGGGCTAATTAAGAGAGACCCTTTTTGGGTGCAGGTGCTGAGTAAAAGAAGATGAAGTCAGATTTTATTTTGGAAGTAGGAGAAGTATGAAGGAAGAGAGTGCTATATTTCACTCCTAAACTAGTTCAAGAACAATATTGTATTTTTGGCTTAAATTCAACTTATCTTGATGTTGACTATGATATATTTTGAAGGATACTGATAAGATTAGTGTTCAACTTGTGCTATTGTAAACTCTTAACATTTTCAATACTAATGGAGCTTATAAGTTGCTGCGGTTATTGTTTGAGAATTCAAAAGTCATTTATGATTAAAATATAGATCAATGTGGATGTGTAGCTATTATATGATGGTTTATTCTGTTTGCAAAAATGTTTTTACTAACACAAATTATGTGTTAGTATACAGATATACCAACACTTCGTTTTATGTCAGTATAAATGTACAGACTATTCTATCACTTAAGATAAGTGTTAGTATAGATCTTCTGTCTTTACTGACTAAGAAAACAAGTGTTAGTAAAAGCTCAGAACCTTTTACCGACACACACTATAAGTGTCTGTATAGACCTATAGTATCTGAGGTTATACCGACACTTTTTTTGTGTGTCGGTAAAGGTCAACCGAGTCTATACTGACACTTTTTATGGTTATACTAACACAAAAAATGTGTTTGTAAATGGCATTTTTTTTGTAGTGCTAAGAGTATGAACATTAGATCTCCAGGGAGACTGGATAGACGAGTTACAACTCACTAAGGCCGTGTATATGAAGATAACACATGTCCATTGAGACAATTAAGCCTAAGATTATCAGAGTCGCGCAGCGGAAGCTAGCAGACCACTACCTTTGAGATTAGACCAAACTAAGTTAAGGAAACGGTATAAGTACGTTAAGAATCCTCGATACAGAGACTAAGTCACTTCTGATCAAATTATAAGTAAGAGATGACGTAGAAGCTAGAATGCTTGGTGAGAATTAGACATCTTGAACTTATGTTCAAGAATGTGATGGTGTTGATTACGTGGGCGTAATCCATTTTAAGGGGGGTAGAGCGAAAACCGCTTATCGTATGTTTGAGTACTTAGTACATAAACTACGGTGTGCATAGCACACAAAAGAATATGAGAATATGTTTTACACAAACATTTTGAGATAAATCACGGTTATTGCACACAGAAGATGTGAATGCCATACATATTAAGTACCTGTCTTGTTAACTCCGGTGTGAGTACAAGTTAAGAGAATTAAGGAAAATGATTAAGGAGACTTAAGAAATAAGGAATATATATGAGGTATGAGTCGATATGAGACTATGGGTGAGATATGAATAAGATAAAACTATGAGATTATTTGATATGAGTATGAGGAAGGAAATTGTAATTCTATGAGGTATAAGATGGTGAGAATTGGTATGAGACAGTTATAGAACTTAGTAGGAATTTAAGTCTTGAGGTAATTCTAAGAGATGAATCGGGAATGTTTGATGGACTGAGTCCACACTTTGGAGATGTATTGATTATGATTAGAAGAACTAAAAAGATAGAAAATTGGACATGAGTGAATTATTTGGATGTTTGAAAATGACGTGGGAGGTGGAACTTGATTTTCTAGGGATCAAGGGAAACCGAACACAAATTGGAGTGGAAGGATGGTTCGACACTGATGCTGATCACATCAGGGTTGGATGATTCCTGAAACTCCCTACCAGTGGTCACAATTAAATCACACTATGGACAGAGGCCTTAGGATAAAATGAAATTGGAGTTGATTGTATTTTTAACTAGAGGAGTTATTCCTCACATGACCTCGTAAAAAGGATTACCTTTTTACTGAGTCTCGCCCATGAAGTCGAGGACGCACGAGCCTTTGTCTTCGGACCGGTGACATGGGGAGAGCAGAGTGTTTGTATTCTGGCCCATGGTGACGAGGATGAATGAGCCATTGTCTACGGACCGGTGACATGGGAGAATACGTTGGAAATTATGTGAATGTTTCAATCATCAAAAGAAACAAAAGAATTTGAGTGATACATGCTTAAGCATGTTGTGTGATATTTAAGTATAAGAATATGGCGGATCTAATGATCCAATGAGATTAAGTATACATAAGTATGATCTATATGATCTAAGGAATGAGGTAGGACGTGTATTCTAATAAGATAAGATGCATGGGAACTTTGGGGACAAAGTCCTTTTAAGGGGGTAGATTGAAATACCCCAAACCTAAGTATGCTAAGTAAACATCAAATCATGATGTAGAAAGGCTAAAATATGCCTTAGAAAGATTGGTAGACAATTTAAACCAAGGAAAACACAAGAAAATGCCTTAAGGGCAATTAGGGCAAAAATGTGCTCTAAGCTTGGAGAGACTTGGGTGAGTACCAAATATCATGATAAGACCTTAGTAATATTCTAATGGTCATTTTAAATCAATTAGCAAAGAAAACCAAGCTCAAAAACAAGTTAAAACACAAAATGTGCTTTAAGAAGTCTTAAAGCACATTTTTGAGAAATTGTCTAAGAATTGGGTTTTGAGTGGCTAAATGTCCATCATTACTCTTTAATCAACATGTGTACTAATTAGTATCACATTAGGAAGCCTAAATCAATGGGAAACCAAAAATTTCCCGAATATGTGCACTAATTAGTGAATAGTGCTCAAATAGTGCTAGTTTTGACTTAAGTCAACTTTAATTAGCCAAATGGCCAAACAAGGCCTTATGTATCTTGTATACCAAGGGGGGCGGTTTTTTAATGGTGACTCACCATTAGTAGCCAGCACATAAAGGAAATGAGAGGAAAAGTAGTAAGTTCACTATTCACCCTTTTAAAGATAAATCTTCTTTAGCTTACCTCTCTCCTCTCTTCTCATTTCCCTTCTTCTTCCACGGTTTTCTTCTTATCTCTCTTTCTAAACCGTTCCCGAGCAGCCCCATTGTTGCCTCACCTTGCTTTGCCCACCAAATGTTCATTTTAGCTCCAAATCAAAAACTAAGCATGGATTTCTCTTAGTTAGACCAAGGCCTTGCTTCCTATCTTTTCAAAATTTGAAAAGCCTCATTTTGTAGCCATGGGAAATCGCCATTTAGGGGGAAAAATAAGTTGAAGAGCTCATTAGCTTCTCCATTCTCTTAAG
>CM041776.1:463046315-463248471 GCA_023374045.1 Limonium bicolor
AAGTCTGTTTCAAGGAACGAGTTACCTCATTGTCGGGGATCATGGACTCAGTCGTATCATGTGCCATGAGACATACCAGGTCGCTGGACTCCGTGTCTTGATCGTCGGAGTCTGAGTCACCCCAACCGACAGCTGCCATTGCTCGTTGATTGACTGTCAGCCTAAGCAAGGCTCTGATACCACATGTAGGATCGGGTGGCTGACTCAAACCAACTCAAGGTGTGAGTCTAAGAGTTGGTTTGACTCAATCGGTCTTTGAAAGTAAGAAACACTCTGTGATGTAGAGGCACTCAATCGAACTTCGTATGTGAGAACACTTGAGACGTAGAAACACTTAGTCGAACTAAGTGCGCGGAAGCAGTTGCTCAAGGTAGTAAAGTAAGATAGACTTAGCGGAGCTAAATGGATTAACACTCGAAAGGTGGAGGACTCTGTCGAACTCAGCAGGATACACAATATAAGTTATTTTATTTCCTGGTCAAAACAAAACAACTTATAATGCCCACTCAGTAGATGAGATCTACTTCGTGGTTTTCACTCACTCACCCAATACAATCTCTGATCAGCTCAATGATAAGTGTAGTGAAAACTAGGTCCTACCTAGAAAGACTCTATCGATATGCACAAACGAATCTAGTACTCTCTCTCTCTTTTTCTCTCTCTAAAATAGGCAAAGCTTTCTCTAAACAAATGCTCTGAATGATTCTCTTTGGAAAGCTGCAATGAGAAACGAAATGACAACTCTCTTATATAGTGGAGCCGGTGAGGGAGTCTGCTTCCGAAATTTCTGCCATCTGAACGTTGTAGTTGCTTAAAATGGTCCTAACTTCTTTGAACGTTGCTAAGCCTTGGCCCTTAATTTTCGGACAATTACCAATCCATTGGACAACTTGGCAACGTTCAATTATGACTTTCATGTCTGATGTAGTAGACTGACTCTGTCAGTTCCGAAATTTCAGGAACCAATGACTCTTTCCTTGAATTTCAGAAGTTGGAGCCATATTTCGGAAGCTGAAGCCAAGTCTTCTGATTAGTGCCATGTTGAGAGAATTTTGGTCCAAGTCTGAACGTTGATGACTGTTGGAAGTCAATGTAGTTGCTGTACTTGCTCCTTAATTTTCGCAACTGACCGACAGACTCCTCGAATTATCAGAAAGTCAAGGCTTTGGATTTAGCTCACATTTTGCATGAATTTCGGCCCAAGGATGATAGTTGATGACTGTTTTTTAGTGGACGTTGCTCCTTGAATTTCGTTACTGATTGATGAATTCACATGGATGGACTCTCTCGCTCTTTCGGTAAGGACAGAGACTCATTCGATTTCAAGGTTGACGGACTCTATCTTGTTTTGAGAAGTGTGATTGACTCGTTTGATCTGGTTGACTATCTCAGCAACACCTTCATACTCCAACAGTTTCCCCCTTGTTGCTGATGATAGCAAAACTCTTTTTGTGAATCCCGAATGAGTCAATCTGCAAAACAAGACAAGAGCAAAAAAAGAATTTTGGGGAACCGACCCTGTCCAAGTTCCCCCTTAATCACAGCATAGATTGAGTAACTCTGTTAGAGTTCCCCCTGAATCGATGAGCACAATTTGGCAAACCACAACCTACTAAGAGAGATTGGAAAAAGGGAATATATGACTAAGTTAAGAAAACTGCAACCAACATGATCTAGTACCAACAGAGTAAAAATGAAACAGAATATCCAAACTTCACCTAAGACCTAGCACAGAGACAAGTCAATCCAGAACATACCAGAGTGACTCGTTCGTGAGAGACGGGATTCACTACTTCCCCCTTTTTGCTGTCATCAGTAAGGGAAGTTTGCAACAGAGTCTAAGTCAATCCGTACATTAAAAAACAAATAGACTGTATCCATAACGCAAACATACTCATGGACGACAAGGGGCAAGAAGTATTGTCATATTCCACTACCTTTCATTGCCACATACTCATAACTTGTAATGATCCCTGTTGCATTGCATTGTATTTTTGAAGACTTTATAGCTCTATATTTGCAATCATAGATATTTAACAAGTTTGAGCACACAGGGACTGTCTCCATCCCCCAGACTTTTCTCTCCACCCATGTAACAGCTTTGGGCCAACTTTCCCAGGTTTCGCATCCTTAGGAAGTTAGGTGATAAAGCACCCTTAAAGGCTTAATAACCGAGTGGACGAGGTCCGTTTTGGTTCAGGAGAAACAAGTTAGCTTTTGAGTACCTGCCTTTGTCCTCCTCCTTTTTTTTTTGGAGAAAATCACAAAGGGACACAAAGACAGACACAGTCTATCAATATGAGAACACGGATTGACTCAAACAGTATGCAAACAACACCTACTAATTATACAGCCAAAGAAGGAGAGAGACTACCGTCTTACGTTGATTGAGTCATTCCAATTGTTGAACGGAGTGCCTCGAATCTGGTGGTAGGAAGAGGCTTGGCAAAGATATCTGCTAGCTGATCTATTGGAACAAAGTCAAGTTGAATTAGCCTTTTCTCGACACAGTCCTTCAAGAAATGGAAACATATTTCAATGTGTCTGGTTCTCGAATATTGGATTGGGTTTCCAGAGATTTTACAAGTGCAACTATTATCATAGAAAATACCAATTTGATCTCAGCAAAATTTTTCTTTGTAGAGGGCCAAGAGACTAAGCATGGACCAAGGAATTGTGCATTGCTAGATGCACTCTTTCGATCATAGAGGGAATCTGTCCAATCAGAATCACTAAAAAGAATAAAATAATATAGGGGAACGAATGTACCATAGATGAAGTTGACTGGTTCCTTTTAAGTATCGAAAGATTCGCTTGACCGCCTTGAGATGGGACTGTTTGGGTGCTGCTTGAAAGCGAGCACATAGACAGACTTGGTCGTCAGAATGTATGGCATTTAGACACTTCTTGTACGTATTTCCTTCTTTACGTCCGTGGTTCTAGAGATCCTGTACGTTCATCAAAAACTTTGCAAACGACATATGAGAGAAGTACTAAATTGAATCTTTCACAAATTTGAAAAATGCTTAACAGACTAGGTTGAAGTCCAGTGACCAGATGGACTCCATCTACCTTAAACTTGGAGGGGTTACCTAGCCAACTCCCACGATTTCACCTTGGTTGTTGTTCCAAAGGTGACCTTACCTCCTTTGTAGGATGAAAGCGAGCTGAATTTGTCGGGATTTCCAGTTGTGGAGCACCCTCTGTCCAAGTACACATAGTCCATCTCCACGCTCGCTTCCACCTGCAAAAAAAATCACTTGGTACTTTTGGGAACCCAAATATACTTGGGTCCCCTTTTTGAACCAGATTTTTTCAGCTTTTCTCGTGCCTCAAGGATAAGATTGAGTCGCTTGATATTAAATGACACATCCTTGTGAAGCTTTTCACAGGCACTATCTCTATGTCCAAGACTCCCGCAATAACCACAAATCTTAGTGGGAGGAAGATTGACGTATTTTTGCTGTCCTTTCCACCAAGAATCAAAATTTTCTTTTTGTTGTTGGCGCTTGGGTTTGTTGTTGGATTTGGACATATTTTTAGGGATATCGAATTTACCTTTATGCCACTTGGGCTTCGATTGAGTGGATCCAACTCCAGATCGTATATTGACTATCTCTTGGGAGAGTTTTTCAACTTCCTTTGAAGATTATCACGATCTTGACTAACTTCCTTGATCTTGGAGTTGGCCCACTCGGGCAATTCTGATGGAGTGACCTGTTTGATGAAATTGACTGGTTTGAGAGAGAGTGCATGTTCCTTTTCTTTCAATTTTCGAGAGAGTTGCTCAACAGAAGACGTTAGAGAGATAACTTGAGATTCTGAACTATTTACTCATTCTGCAAAGAACAACACTTGTCAGCGAAAACAGTGAGGTCATGTTTGAGAGAGTCAATCTGAGTGAGTGACTCTTCCTGTTCCCTTTGGTTGGATTCAGTAAGACTCTTGGTTTTGTCGAGCTCCTTTTTAAGGGAGTCAACACGACGCCGAGAGTCTCGTAAGTCTAATCTAAGAGAGCAAGAGATAGTCTTGTGTTCCTCAGCTTCGTCTCTTAAAGCATACATGAGACCCTTTGAGATTTCGAGTTCCTCAGTTAACTCGGAAATTTTGCTGGTGAGATAGCTTTGAGAGAGTTAGTTCTCAGACAATTTTAGCAATTAAAGTCATAAAACCCATAGGAGATATACGATAAAGTCTGTTTCAAGATGAAACGAGTTACCTCATTGTCGGGGATCATGGACTCAGTCGTATCATGTGCCATGAGACATACCAGGTCGCTGGACTCCGTGTCTTGATCGTCAGAGTCTGAGTCACCCCAACCGACAGCTGCCATTGCTCGTTGATTGACTTCAGCCTAAGCAAGGCTCTGATACCACATGTAGGATCGGGTGGCTGACTCAAACCAACTCAAGGTGTGAGTCTAAGAGTTGGTTTGACTCAATCGGTCTTTGAAAGTAAGAAACACTGTGATGTAGAGGCACTCAATCGAACTTCGTATGTGAGAACACTTGAGACGTAGAAACACTTAGTCGAACTAAGTGCGCGGAAGCAGTTGCTCAAGGTAGTAAAGTAAGATAGACTTAGCGGAGCTAAATGGATTAACACTCGAAAGGTGAGGACTCTGTCACTCAGCAGGATACACAATATAAGTTATTTTATTTCCTGGTCAAAAAAAACAACTTATAATGCCCACTCAGTAGATGAGATCTACTTCGTGGTTTTCACTCACTCACCCAATACAATCTCTGATCAGCTCAATGATAAGTGTAGTGAAAACTAGGTCCTACCTAGAAAGACTCTATCGATATGCACAAACGAATCTAGTACTTCTATCTCTCTTTTTCTCTCTCTAAAATAGGCAAAGCTTTCTCTAAACAAATGCTCTGAATGATTCTCTTTGGAAAGCTGCAATGAGAAACGAAATGACAACTCTCTTATATAGTGGAGCCGGTGAGGAGTCTGCTTCCGAAATTTCTGCCATCTGAACGTTGTAGTTGCTTAAAATCTGGTCCTAACTTCTTTGTGAACGTTGCTAAGCCTTGGCCCTTAATTTTCGGACAATTACCAATCCATTGGACGACTTGGCAACGTTCAATTATGACTTCACGTTTGATGTAGCAGACTGACTCTGTCAATTCGAAATTTCAGGAACCTATGACTCTTTCCTTGAATTTCGGAAGCTGGGCCATATTTCGGAAGCTAGAGCCAAGTCTTCTAATTAGTGCCATGCTGAGAGAACTTTGGTCCAAGTCTGAGCGTTGATGACCGTTGTAAGTCAATGTAGTTGCTGTACTTGCTCCTTAATTTTCACAACTGACCGACAGACTCTCGAATTATCAGAAAGTCAAGGCTTTGGATTTTGCTCACATTTTGCATGAATTTCGGCCCAAGGACGATAGTTGATAAATGTTATGGTTTAGTGGACGTTGCTCCTTGAATTTCATTACTGATTGATGAATTCACATGGATGGACTCTCTCGCTCTTTCGGTAAGGACAGAGACTCATTCAATCTTTCAAGGTTGACGGACTCTGTCTTGTTTTGAGAAGTGTGATTGACTCGTTTGATCTGGTTGACTATCTCAGCAACATCTTCATACTCCAACATGCTTACTAATATTGTCTTTCAGGTTTCGTTTCCCAAACTATTCAGTTCCTTAGTCAGATGTTCAATCACAGCTTTATCCCTTGAATCAACCCACAACAGCCTAGTTAAGGTTACAGAACTTACCTATACTGAAACAAACAATTTCAGGGACTAGAAAGAGACTGAAACTGATACATTATGTCTATTGTTTTCTTTTGCCCTTTAATCTGATTTCAGTTTCCCCCGAATGGTTCAGTTGCTTAGTTAAGTGTCTCAATATTGTTTTAACTTTAAGACAACCCAGGCAGTAAGCTAAAGCGACAGAAATTTCTTACACAAACCTGCAACTAGAATCAGAAACCAGAACACAGCTGCATGAATCGAAATCTAAAACTGTCATCTTCTCTTCTTATCTTCTTCTCTGTCTATTCAAGAACTTGGCCTCTAGTTTTTCCCCCTAGATTTTTCTAATACTTAGCTTAGTGTTAATCAAGGTTTTAACCCCTAAGGCGTTAGTATACTGATGAGTGTCCAAATGAGCATGTTTTAGGGGTGTATTTCATATGTTTAATCAACACTTTTCATGCTCATTCTCCACTCTAGCTTGTTTTCCTCTAGTCTTGTGTTTCATTGGTGTTTTACACATTTATTGTTTAAACAGGAGGAGTAACATAGCTAGGAGTAAAGTAGACGAAGAGAGGACGCGTGGGCGCAAACAGATCCAAAATCAGAGTTAAAACGAAGAAGATACAGTGTTTTGAAGTTAGCCTGACTCGACCGACCTTAGGACCGACCTTGCAAGGTCGGTCGGGTCGAAATTTTGCCCAGATTCACTTTTTGCAAGCTACTGGAATCGACCGACCCTAGGACCGAACTTGCAAGTTCGGTCGGTCGTAAAATTTGCCCAGAAATCAGATTTTAAAAGGGGAAAAGAAGGGGAAAGAGGGGTATTCGACACAGAACAGAGAAACGACGGAAAAACAAGAGAAAAGAGGGAAGAAGAAGAAGAAAGGGAAGGAAGAAGAAGAAGAGAAGAAGGAGGAGAAGGCTCACCTCCATTGAAGCTCTTCCTCAATCTCCCATGGCTATTTCTTCTCCTTTCTCTCTTTTGTGCTTTAATGGTTGTGTAGTTTCCTTGTAGCTTGAGATGGGATTTTGCCCCAAAATCCCTAAAACCTCCATTGTTGAATCTTGAACTTATTTTTATGTTTTATTTTAGTCTTTGAGCTTAATGAAGATGATTATTGAGTGTTTATGACTTCTAAACTTGTTGCTCATGATTTGGGGATTTGTTAAGGGTTTTGCTCAATTTGTCTTCTATGTGTTAAATTGGTTGGTTTGGCCTACCGATTAGTTTAGCATTATTGTGGGATTCTATCAAAATGGTATTCGAGATAGAATCCTAAACTGTTAGAGACTAAAACGTGTACTCTGATTTCGATAATTTTGAGATTAGACTACATTGCAACCTTAGTGGAACTTCAGCTTAGTGCTTTCGATTGACCCGGGGCTTAGCTGAATGAGAAGTCTCGATTAAATTGGTTAGGATTAGTAGGCCTAGATTAGGTTGCTAATTAATTAAGCGTTCCCGTGGTTTTGCTATGAGTTCGAGGTTCGACAATCGGTAGTAAGGGGAGGACGGGTGCAAATATCCATCCCGGGCTCACACCTATCCTAGATAGTTAGTTTAGTGTTTATTGCTTTTCTTTATTTCTCCAATTACAACAAAAAACCCAAAACCCATAATTTACATTTATGCACTTTTGTATATATCCTCTTGCACATTTAATAAAGCTTATAATTAGCTAGATAGTTACGAAGTCCCTGTGGATACGACCTTGTTGTACTACAATGATTGGGTTCACTGCCCATAGTTAGCAAGATAGTTTCACCACTATTTTGCTCAACAAGTTTTTGGCGCCGTTGCCGGGGACTTCGGTCCAACTATCTGTTTATTATCTGTTTAGTTTCTGTGCATATTTTCATTTCCTTTATTTCCCCCTTTTGTGTATAAATTTGTGTTACTTTTTTTTTAGGAACCTATCTCTGATGGATGGTCTTGATGATCAAGCAGAAGATTGTTACGGCTACACCTCTGGAGCAACTACGACCAATACATTGATTGTCAACGGTGTGGATCCTTTCATATGTGCCCTCCTTGTGAGGTCTAATCTCAAGATGGAGACTCTCATGAGAACCGGTTCTTATCTGTCAATCCAAACCCCACTGAACAAGACATCAGTCGATGGATCAGGTGCCAAGAGAGTGGAGGAGACCAGAAGAGTGCTTATTGTTCTGAGATCACGGCAAGGGTAGATTCACCCACTCTGGAGGATCTTAGTGCTAGAATGAACACCATCGACATGAACCAGCTCATTACACTAGCTCGAAGGGAGCAACAACCCAAGAGTGAAATGGTCCATGAAGTGGAGCATCAGACTAAGGAAAAGACCTTGACATGAACCAACTGAAGCTCTATTCCAAATTAGTAGAGATGAACGCGATGATGGAAGGTCTACTAAACCTTGCATCGCAGCAACCGGAGAGTGAAATGGTTCATAAAGTGGATCACCTTACTAAGGACTTGAGTTGCTCTCTATCACCTCCCCCGTTCAAACCTGAGAAAACGTCATTCAACCATCTGCCTGAGTTCGAAGACAAGCCATCAGAGGACCGCTTCCACCTTGACTTCATGGAGTCTCCTCCCTCTGAAGTCAACTACCGTTATTTCCCCTCCTTCTCTGTGCTCCACCCAGAAGATGAGGATGGACACATCCTCAACCTTGAGAGAGGAGAGATGCCGCCTCCCTCCGAGCCATCAGAGGAGAGTGCTATAATCAACTTCAAGGAGCCACCTCCCTCTGAAGTTGATTTTCATCAAGGCTCTTCCCATGAGCCTCACCAAGAAGTTGAGGACATTTACATCCTCGAATTTGAGGAGAGGAGGAGCCATCAAACTTTGATCTTCACTTGAAGGATCAAGGCCCCCACCCGGCACTAATGAAGTTGGGTGGAAGCTCAACGTAACCCGCTAAGTGTGGAGGCCACCTTCCATTTGATCCGGGACCAAAGATTGAAGACAAAGTCCGCCCGGAGTTCACCCTGCACGCTCACTGAAGATAAGGATGTTTACATCCTTGAATTTGAAGAGGAGGCTCCACCACAGTTTGATCCTCGTACCAAGGATCACCCACCTCAACACTTCCACCTGATGAACGATCGGTGGAGTTTACACTTTCACATCCTAAGTGTTGAGGCCACATTTCCTTTTGATCCGGGTCGTTCTTCATTGCTAGATGATGCCCGCCCAACCCACCCGTTGAAGCCGACTTCAACGTTCATATTCGATCCCGGATGACTTCACGGTGGTATGGTCTAGCCAAAGACCTTAAAGAAGGGCCGCTTACCGGGAGGCAACCCGGATTTCATTTCGTGTCCTGTCTTTTAAATTCTGTTAGTTTAGATTTTGCATTGTTTTCAATAATGGGCTATTTTGGCATTCTTTGGACTTGCCCTTTTACGCCCAATTGGTGGCGTCTGTGTTGTGAATATTTTGGAAACAGGTAAGCCCCTCTGAAAAAGGGATGGAATTAGGAACAATTACAAAGGAACCTCTGGCGAAATTTTCCAAGAGGACCTTCATCTCCAACGATTGAAGGTAGCACCTCAACGACCCCTCCCACTTGCAATTGTGCGGGCACCCTATCTTCCTTCCGCATCTTATCGGGGAGTACTCGTTTCACCCTTCCTTTAATATTTGCCCACAACGACTCCACTATTTTTATTTCCTGTTTTTGTTTTCGTTCTCCTTTGGTTTTGTTTTTGCTAACCCTTAACTCCAGTTGTAGTTTGGTTGCTTCTAGTGTTTTATGCAGGTGCACCTTCCAGTCCACACCGCAACTACGCTACGCTACTTGAGGCTGAAGCTCAAGTGTGGTGGGGAGTTCTACAACTGAATTCTCACCCCCAACCAAAGCAATAGCAATCTCAAGGGAGTACTAGTTTCTTTTAGATTTCGTTCTCTTTCTCTAATTTTGAATCTGCAAATCTGGGGAGAGCTGCGTGTATAATGGTGTTTATGTCCCTTGCGTTTCTCTTTGCCTGCTTCCTGAAAAGGTCTTCTGAAACCTTCCCCGATTTGTTTGGTGAACAATGAGGACATTGTTCAACTAAGTGTGGGGGAGTGACCTTTTCGGCGAATTGCGTGCTTAAATGTTAGATCTCTTGCTTATCTTGCGATTGTCCAAAATAAAAAAACTTGGACCCTTGTGTTGTGAGTTGTTCTCATTAAGAACAAATACTGTTATGAATTGTGGGATAAATGCTTAAATTTTTCATTTTGATTGCTTTTGAGGAGCATTTTACATGCGGTGTGGCCAAGTGATCTTGTATGGTTGGATTTTTATTGCTTTGGGGTTCCTTCTATCTTCTTCTTAGGGATTGCTAAGGGGTGCTTCTTTGTGAAAATCCATCAAGGGACTTGTGAGACGCCATTGTTAACCAACAATGAGAGTTGAGCGTTCTTAAATGTAAAGGCTTGATGCCAAAATTTTATCTTCTCATCTCTTATGAAAAAGTGAAACAAATGCATAATCTATTTTTCATTTTGTTTTCTTCTCAATGCCCATTCTTGAGAGAAGTTGGACATGGTAAAAGCTCTCCAAGTCACCTAATCTTTAGAACTTTGAAGCACTTCGGATCATACCCCGAAACTCTAGATTTTGTTTTGCCCTAAGCACACCCATGCCACCACTAAGAGATGGTTCACACTCCTCAAAGGTTTTAATCACTTTTTGCTTCTTCTTTTATCCTACAATTCATGTTAGTGTTTGTTAGTCTTGAGCATTCCTTACTTGCATGGGTGCTTGGTTTTGCTTGAGGACAAGCAAAAAGGTAAGTGTGGGTGTGTGATGAGTGTCCAAATGAGCATGTTTTAGGGGTGTATTTCATATGTTTAATCAACACTTTTCATGCTCATTTCTCCACTCTAGCTTGTTTTCCTCTAGTCTTGTGTTTCATTGGTGTTTTACACATTTATTGTTTAAACAGGAGGAGTAACATAGCTAGGAGTAAAGTAGACGAAGAGAGGACGCGTGGGCGCAAACGGATCCAAAATCGGAGTTAAAACGAAGAAGATACAGTTTTTGAAGTTAGCCTGACTCCGACCGACCTTAGGACCGACCTTGCAAGGTCGGTGGGTCGAAATTTTGCCCAGATTCACGTTTTGCAAGCTACTGGAATTGACCAACCCTAGGACCGACTTGCAAGTTCGGTCGGTTGTAAAATTTGCCCAGAAATCAGATTTTAAAAGGGGAAAAGAAGGGGAAAGAGGGGTATTCGACAACAGAACAGAGAAACGACGGAAAAAACAAGAGAAAAAAGGGAAGAAGAAGAAGAGAGGGAAGGAAGAAGAAGATGAAGAGAAGAAGGAGGAGAAGGCTCACCTCCATTGAGCTCTTCCTCAATCTCCCATGGCTATTTCTTCTCCTTTCTCTCTCTTTTGTGCTTTAATGGTTGTGTAGTTTCCTTGTAGCTTGGGATGGGGATTTTGCCCCAAAATCCTTAAAACCTCCATTGTTGAATCTTGAACTTATTTTTATGTTTTATTTTAGTCTTTGAGCTTAATGAAGATGATTATTGAGTGTTTATGACTTCTAAACTTGTTGCTCATGATTTGGGGATTTGTTAAGGGTTTTGCTCAATTTGTCTTCTATGTGTTAAATTGGTTGGTTTGGCCTACCGATTAGTTTAGCATTATTGTGGGATTCTATCAAAATGGTATTCAGAGATAGAATCCTAAACTGTTAGAGACTAAAACTGTGTACTCTGATTTCGATAATTTTGAGATTAGACTACATTGCAACCTTAGTGGAACTTCAGCTTAGTGCTTCGATTGACCCGGGGCTTAGCTGAATGAGAAGTCTCGATTAAATTGGTTAGGATTAGTAGGCCTAGATTAGGTTGCTAATTAATTAAGCGTTCCCTGTTTAGCTATGAGTTCGAGGTTCGACAATCGGTAGTAAGGGGAGGACGGGTGCAAATATCCATCCCGGGCTACACCTATCCTAGATAGTTAGTTTAGTGTTATTGCTTTTCTTTATTTCTCCAATTACAACCCAAAAACCCAAAACCCATAATTTACATTTATGCACTTTTGTATATATCCTCTTGCACATTTAATAAGCTTATAATTAGCTAGATAGTTACGAAGTCCCTGTGGATACGACCTTGTTGTACTACAATGATTGGGTTCACTGCCCATAGTTAGCAAGATAGTTTCACCACTATTTTGCACAACATATACATAGAACACCAGAATTTCAGAGACTTAAAACTGAAACTTGAAGATGACCCAAAACTGATAAAAGCTGAGTTATGATCTGGTCTCATCTTTCCTCACGGTATACCAGGTTGGTAAAGGGTTTATCTTTGCCCTATATTCATTAGTAACTCAACACCACTCCAATATATCATTTCTAGACACCTAGCAGACAGAATACAATGTGACAGAATTCAAAAGGTTTACTCACTGAAACTTGCTAGATTTGTTTTGTTTTGTTTTGTTAATCATGGAATCAGTTTAAGGATAGCTCACCACTATGATATCTTAGCTGTTTTCCCTTAGATGGCCTAGTTACTTAGCTTAGTATTAATTCAGGGTTTCCACTCCAATACAAATCTGTTACAGCTACTAAAAGGTTGTAATACGGAAGTTAGGAAATCTGGACAGAACTAAAACTACAAGCTGACATTTGTTTTCTGTGATTGTTTTTTTTTTCTTTTAGAAACACTCCTACGTGTTGCAGACTTAGGAGTGTGCCTAGACAATGTTTTAACTGCATTCTTGACCCCATAATACCCTCACACTACTCTGGGAAATTAGTATACAAAAAAACACAACATTTCAGAAGCTGAAACTAATTCACCCTGCACTCATCTGTTACTTGTTTCCGTTTTAATATGTTGAATGCTCTTCCCACCATTACCAGATTAGTTACTAAGTAAGTAGGAGTGTTAGGTGCATTAGTAAATCAACACCCACCTTATACCCATCATGGTCAGTTAGTGTACAGAGAGCAAAAGATACAAATTTTGAAATTATGATAAGGCTTGTCAGACACTTTCGAACAGCAGATACCCCAGTTTCAGTATGGTTTTAAGGTTTGACTGAGTAAGGATTGAGGAATTTCGCCTTGGGTACTAAGGGCTCGTTTCTCCTAAGTTAACTTCTGGTGCTTCCCTGGTACTTTTGCCACTGAACAAGAATCAAATCCCATGTTCAGTTGTTGATCGTTTCAGTTCTGTTAGCAAGGGTTGATGAGTACAGATGTTTAACATCTCTTCTTACCTTGGTTAGGAGCTAGCTTACTGGAGATTTGGCTCACTCCTAGAAAGATCTTACCAAGGGAATATGACACATGAGGACAGAAGAGAAAGAGGTGGTTAGTTCTCCATGTCTTCAAGCACGAAACAGAAAATGGAATAAGCAGGACTTTTTTTTTCCTTCTGATCTCTTGATCTCACCTGAGCATGGCTTGGTGAGGTTTCAGTTTTAAGAGTTCTCCATGACTCCAGCAGTGATGGCTAGTAGGGGATTAGCGTGAAACAGAAAATAATCAGAGGAGTGTGCGTGGGTGTAGACACCAAAAATTCTCACCCCATAAAGCAAATTCCGAGATAATGAATAAAATAAGGGGGGTCGTCGCCTTTCTTTCTCAATACGTATTAGCGTGCGTGCCAAAACAAAACCATTGTTTTATAATCTTTTTAAGCATTTCGTAAAAACACGATTTTTCCGAAAATGAATTTCCAAACAATTGCTGTAGAACTCTAGTTTTACTTTCGACATTGGTATACTGAGTTCTGTCTTAGCTTGACTGGTTAATTTATACTTGTGGCGAGTGAACGACCAAGGTTCGAACCCGGGGGAGAGCAAGAGGAGGTTTTATTTTTCAGTCGCTTGTGCACTTCGGCCAAACACGGCCTTACCATGATCCGGGTCAAAATAGCCCTTTTCCTTAACTAGGTCTGATTTTTTGTGACCCAACACCCCTAAATAAAGCCCATAATCAGTTTAATAAGCCCACTATAAAATCAGCTAACTTTTCCTACCAAAAACCCTAGTTTTTTAATTATAAAGGAACAGTAGCCTAACAATCCATCGGGCATTGCGGTATGAGCCCTATGATCAGCCGCCACCACCTTCTTCAATCTCTCGGTTCCTTCTGCTTCACCCCTTCCACTGATTCTTCATCTTCTTTCAGAAAAATCTTACAACCCTAACCAGATAATTCTCCCCCTTGCTTCCATCGACAAATGAATATCCTCAATCTACACTTCTGGCTACTTTTCATTCAGCCTACGTTCAAGATCGACGAGAGCAAAATCGACACCTACTCTCCTCCTCATCCATCGTTTTTCTACTTTCCCCACAGGTTCCTTGCCATCGATCATCTTCCAAAATCTCCAAAAACCGAAAATGCCAACTCATTTCCTCCTCTCTTCTTCGATCACTCTCAACGGCCATCAAACACGTCACCCACATACTATCCTCTTCACTATCATCTTCCAGTTCGATCGGAATTCCAAGACAGAACAATCAAGAATAGAAACATCCCTCTGTTCACTACACCAACGCGAGGAGGAAGGTGATTTGAATTGAGACGTACGTATGTGGACAGACTTGGTTTAGAGAGACTTTGCAGATTGACTATTCCGGTGAATTTCAGGTTCTGTACCTC
Organism: Limonium bicolor; assembly: GCA_023374045.1. Taxonomy (NCBI): domain Eukaryota; kingdom Viridiplantae; phylum Streptophyta; class Magnoliopsida; order Caryophyllales; family Plumbaginaceae; genus Limonium; species Limonium bicolor. Next base: position 463,060,642 of record CM041776.1, read on the forward strand.
CTCATTGTGTTTGGTAACTTCCCTCTTTTTTTCAGTTCTCGTGACTGATAATTTAACTATCTTTGTCAACTAATACTCCCTTGCGTATTGGAGTTTGCCTTGGAAGTTATATTGCTTCTATCCAGTAAATGGCTCATGCGCTATGTGCCTAATCCAAGAGAGATTCTGGCTGTTTAATTCGTTTGTGATGGTAGATTATCCGTGGGTCTGATGTTGGTTACTTATGATGGTTTGACCTTGCATATAAGGTGGGCATGTGAACTTGGCCTTGTGACTGCCCCTTATGAGATTGTTTCAACATTAAGTTTTTCCCCTTGCCATTCGATATAGAAGCGGAATTTGACTACATATACAGTCATCTTTTCCCGTGCACTTCAGTATCGGTTTGGAAATGTCAATTTGAAGATGTTGATTGTGGCCTGCTGAAACGGTGATTACAGTTTGGTATTTCATTCTGTCTTTGTCATTTGTTGAAATCGCTATATTTCTTACATCTCGGTTTGGTACGTTCTTCTGAGGTTTGCACCGGATGTCTGCATTGATGAGGATTTCTAACCCTTGGGGCACCGTGGCTGTCTCTTGTACATCCCTTTGCGACTTGGATCAGGCTTTTGCCAGTAGATCGTGTTTGTCTCCGGATCTGCTCATGATGGGGTTTGGAAATTCTAACCTTCAGTTTTCACTACTGCAACTCAGTCGGTTTGATAGTTAATTGCATCTTTGTTCGTTGATATGGGTTTGGAAATTAAATTGGAATCTCGTAGGATTTTTCCTTTTTTACTACTGTTCAATCACCATATTTTGTTTGTAAACAATGTTTGCTTTCCTCTATTTCGTTTCTCCAATGTTTGTATGTGAAATATTTGCTTTACCTCATGGCGATTTATGTTTTGATTTCTCGTCCTACCCCCTGCGTGTTAAAGCGCTTCAAGTAAGCCCTAGTTATTATCCTTTAGGACCTTTTAAACTGACAGAAAAGTTTTGGATGTATTATCGCTCCACACCTAACGAGTCTCTCATTCGTTTCGTGGGGCAATAATATCCTATAACTTCAGAAAACATCTAAACCACCGTTATGTGTATATAAGAACAAAAACTTCAAAAAAAAAACAAGCCCTTAAGGCTAATTTAGGAGGGTTTAGGATGTGAAACCACCCCATGCCTAGCGGATCTCTCATTCGTTTTATGTGGGTGGAATCCTCCTTTGCCTTCAACGCACCCATAATCAAGAGTTAATAGATCAATAAGTTGATCAATCTCACTTGTTAATATCTCACAAATCAAGCCCAGAAATCAATAAGCCCCATCTTTGGCCCATTTCTCGAAAGCCCATCATCAAAAGCCCAAATCAACTCAAAATTAAGCCTCATTTTCGACCCAACTCCAAACAAGGCCTCATTTCGGCCCAACTTCAAACAAGGCCTCATTTCGGCCCAACATCCTAGGCTCATTTCAGCCCAACTTCTAAAGCCCATTTCAGGCCCATTAAAAAAAACCAACCCCATGGCCCATTTAAGGCCCATTTCAAAATCCTAACCCCAAGGCCCGTTTCAGCCCAATCACCCCAAGGCCCAAATTCCAATCGGCCCAAAAGCCCAATTCAGCCCACAGTCCAATCACCCTAAGACCCAAAAGTCCAATCCAGTCAAACTTTGACCTCCAACTTTGACTCGGTCCAATATTAACCTTGACCCAAACGTTGACTTTAACCCAAATGTTGACCTTGACCCAACTTTGATCTGGCCCATTTTCCAAGCCCGATTCAAACTCAATCCCGTTCAAACCCAAACTATAGATTCCATCCAAACTCCAAAAAACAAAAAAAAACATTCCTCATTATTCAGCTTTAATTCAAAAATTCTAAAAATCTCTTTTCTCAAATTTTCAAACAATCATTTTATTCAAACTTCATCAAATTTTCAAAAGAAACCATTTTGTGGAATTTAAAAAGGAAAAACTCTTCTCACATCACAGAAAACTCTTCTCTATTGCAGAAAGTTCTTCTCACATATACAAAAAGTTTTCTCCTAAAAACATTTCTCAAATCAGTGCTTCTTCGTCGAGATTTCCGAACGACTTTCAAAGTTTTCTAACTTAGTTTTTAAATCCAAATAAACCGTTTTCAGGGAGCAATAAATGTCTAACCCCTTCAAAACATTTCATCCATGGTTAGATCATTGTTTGTCTCCCTTCCCAAAATAAAAATCTGAGGCGGGGCACTGGGGTCGTAACATCCCTTGTCGCAGTCTGGATCTCTTTAGGCGGGGCATTAGGGTGACAAATCTCCCCTAATTGCAGCCTAGATTTTTACAAGGGGGGTGCTAGGGATATGACTGCCTTCCTAGTTGCAGCCGGGATTTCAGAATCCTCTAACTCCCTTCCACTCGATTTCAATATTTTCAGTTTTAACGTTTTAACACCCGGGAGTTAGAGACGTTATTAGGGTTTGACCGAGGGCATCTCATTCATGGTGTTTCTCTCTAAACCTTAGTTTTCGACATAAATACATTTCCCCATCTTTCGAGCCTCGGCACTTACCATTCATTAAGTGTCGTGCTCGAGGGGAACATAGGGTAATCCCTCGGGATTATCCGCCCTTTTGCAATAAAATGATTTTTCTCAATCACTTTCAAAACCTCAAATTTTAAAACTCGGGATCTCTATTCAAATACCAATTGCCTCACACACTCAAATCATCTTCAAAACTCCAAATCACTTCATACCCAAATCATCATTCAAACTCCAACTCGCATTAAACTCAAATCCTCTTACAAATTCCAACTTCATTCAAACTTCCAAAGTCTCACAGGCCCGAGCGTCTCATAGACTCGAACATCTCACAAACTCAATGTCTCACAGACCCAAGCGTCTCACAGACTCAATCATTCTGAAATTTCAATGTCTCACAGACTTGGGCGTCTCGCAGACTCTAACCTCTCGAAACCCAAAACTTCTTGAAACTTTGAACCTTTTTAAATCTCAGACACCTCAAATATCTTCAAACTCCACAAACATCAAAACTCCCAAAACCCCAAAAAAACCTGAACTACGTAAGGTCTGATCTCAACAGGGAGTTGAGTACGTAGGCAACCCATCTAGGGTGCGACCCCATTCCAATCCAAAAAAAAAACCCCTTTTCCCAACTCTAAGGCGGTATTCATGTCTGCCAAACATTCAAATCCCTTCTGACTCCCACAAACTTTTGACTTCTTCAACTCTCAAAATCAGATTCCAAATCTTTCAGTCTATACTCAATCGAATTCATCAATTCTTCTTCCTGGCGCTAGCTTGGCAGAAAAGCTCGCCTCATCCACTCGTTTTCTCTCCTCCTGTCCTAATCATATCCTTGGCTTTTAAATGAATCTCTCTAAAAAGGTTTTGAAAGAAGGTAATCCCGACAATTGGAGACCGAGGTTTCCTCGGGCACCAATCCGAAGTCGTGGTCGTTGCCACTTCTAAGGGGTGTAACCCAGTGCGAACCCACAATAGAATCTCTGACGCGACCAGATAAGTCCTATCCATAGGCAATAATCTCATAGTCAATTAACGGTTCTTAGAACCCTTTCCCTTCCTTCCTAGTTTTAGGTCAAACTAGGTGGCGACTCTAGTCAATTCCGCCTTATAGAGGCATAAGTCCGCGTGGAGCCCATCGAGAGCGGGTGTAGTGCTCACTGCATTCCCCTTATGCTTTCTGGGAAAGACGGACGTTAGAGTAGGTATTTGAGGGATGCCAGTGACAGGTTTCACCCTCCACAGAATGGCATTTTAGGACGGCTTTTCAGTCAGACCATATTTAATAGACCCCCCCTCATACCGAAAAATCACCCTCCACAGAATGCGACTCTGCTGGGGAAAACTTGAGTAAGTTTTTTCTCAAACTCAAGGAAGACTGAACTCCATTCGAGATTGTCGGGATTTCCCCACTTCTTTCAAAACCTTCACGAGATTCATTCCCAGCCTTTAGGATCATTCTACTCCACACTTAGAGTGTGTACCTGATGAGGACAGCTAGGACATATTAGATCCTCAACAAACTTTACAACAATTGGGTTAATAATTAGCTCACGATTAGAAAGAGACACTTAGGATTGAATGAATGAAGCTAACTTCCCTTTAGGTTAATAAACAACCAAATTGGAATCACTAATCTCAAGACAAAACCCTTAGTAATTAGGGTGGTGCTAGCTTCTGCTTTATTTACATTATGTGATTGTGGGGTGCATTGGGTGGGTAGCTTAGGACATGCATTCCTCTGTGTCACCCGTTTTATCCACGATGTCACGGGATCCCCAACCGGTCCACGGTTGATTCCCCATGAGCTGGGTCACTCTCTCAGTGAACAAACCCACGAGGCGGTATGGTCTCCGACTAACGCTTTGAAGCTCATGATCCAAAAAATATCCTCCATTACCCGAGTCAAAGCCAGCATATAGCAAGCCATGAGCCTTCAGTGTCCAGCTGCCTTATCCGGTGTCTAAGATGGGCTTATGGGTAGTCACCCCCTTGAATGCCGCCTGTCTGACCACCCTTTTATCTTACCCTGAAGATTGCATGGGCTCAGTTCTCCAAGTGTCCTCTGCACCACGGGTGTCTCTAAAGCCTGATGTCACGCTACACGTCCATAGAGGATCCCGTATTTACCGGATACCCATACATGGCACAACGTAGTCAGTGAATAATTCGGACTTTAGACACACCTGACCGTGCAGACGACGGGAGACCCGACCCCATGCAGTACTTCCCCAAGTTTTCCAAAAGTGGGTATGTTGTGATAATCACCTGCCGTGGCTCATGTGACTATATCATTTCGGGTATCCTGACCTTTCGAACTTAAGCACTCCGGACTTTCTTGATGACGTGCCCCACAAGGCATAACAGAGATAAATCCCGAGAGATGAACAGTGAAGGAACGACGGTTCCCCCGGTGGTATGGAAGCATTGATTGACCTGGAAGGTGATTATCCCAACATTAACACTTACAGCTCCACATCAAACATAGCCACGATTTCTTTTATGCTTTACATGTGTGCAAACCACTTTTTCAAACCAATCTGTTTCAAAACGTTCGGAATTCTCTTTTGCACATCTCTTAAAGTTGTTTTACGAGCTCGTTTAATTTCAAATCCCACCTAAATTTTACTCATAAACATTTGCGGTTTTAATCTTGTCACTTCATCTTTAGAATGTTATTCCAAACAATTTTCATAAATAGATTTCGAAAACCTACTTTCTACAAACCTACTTTCTACAAACGAATTTCAAACAACATTTTTCACCAACATTATTTCAAAATAGTTTTCGAAAACAGTTTTCAAAGGTGATTTTCACAAACGTATTTCAAAATAATTGATTTAGTCCCCATGTTGTGACCCGCTATTTTTGAAGTTCAACCCACCTTCAAGAGCAGTGGTCATTACCGTGGAGCGTACTAGTCATTTTGTGTTTTCACGAAAGTGGTGGATTTTCACGTAAGATTTTGTGCTCAATCATTCATCTTTCCTTTCTAAAAAACATCCCCGTTCCTCCCGTCGAAGCAAGTGAAGCAGCATGAAGATCGACTACACGGATCGAGCTGAAGGCCAGAGGTGCATCAACCCGTGGAGCTAGCCGAGCGACATGAAGACCAACACCAACTGTTCAAATACAAAATCAGAGGTGTACCAACCCGAGTCAAGCGAGATGAAGATTAGCGACACCGGTTCGAGTTCGAACTGTTGAAAATCAGAGGAACACCAAACCCGTTATGTTTGGTCACGGTACTGTTTCACCGCAAGAACCCGAAAGACGAGCAAGTAGCCGGTCAAGAACCTGAAAGATGAGCGAGTAGCCGGTCAAGAGCCCGAAGACGAGTGAGCAGGCGGTCAAGAACCCGAAGACGAGCGAGCAGCCGGCCTAGAACCCGAAGACGAGCAAGCATCCAACCAGAAGTCCGAGTGCGAGCAGTCAATCAAAAGCCCGAAGATGGACCAGAAGAGTTAAGAAGGAGTTTTTAAGCTCAAACTCCTCATTTAATGACTTTTAGAATTGATGTATAGGTTTCCCCTAGCGTTCTTTTCTCTCTTGTCAATTTCTGAATAGACTCCATGTATAGGTTTATACATTCCCTTTGAATTTATTCAGGTCAATGTGTATAGGGTTCCCCACTCCCTATTTTATTTACGAGTGACCGAGCATCAAATTCATATTGAGAAAATCCACCACTTTGAAAACACACGTTTTCAAAATTGTTTTCCTAACTTGGCTTTTGGCATGCACGTACAATGAAAAGAACGAATAATGAACGACCCCTCACGTTTATATGTCATTCATCAACTTTGCTTTATGGGGTGAAAATTCGCGGTATCTACAGGAGGCATCCCTAAATAAACAACACCGTCAAATGCAACCGGCACGCGGCAAAACCACATGCATTACATTCATTACAAAGAGTCGCATACATTTCCAATCAATTAGAGTTCACCAATCATGCATAAGGTCCATCCACATAAAAAAAATGCATAATCATGTGTTCCATCCTCACCTCACCACACACCGGCTTTCATGCCAATATCTCAATATCAAAAAAAAAGAGAAGCCTGATCATCAGAGGGATAACAGAAACCAATGACCAGAATGAAATGAAACAGCCCATGTCATATCAGCGGGTCATCATGCGGAGCTGTCACTCCCTAAAAGTCCCAAAATCCAGCGGCCAATCACCAACCCGACCTCATTTGAGAATTACCACTCCGACAACGACCCCAACAGCTAGACCATCTGCAAGGCCAGCAGTAGTGGGACGAGCTTCATGAACCATGAGCTGGATTTGACTCAAGCGAGACTAGGTGTAGCCTTACCACTAATGCATTGCATCCAAAAACAAAACAAAACAAAAAAAAAAAACATTCAGTCAACCATCTCAACTCATCATTTTCAGCATTCCATGCATCCTATACATAGTAATTCCATATTACCACAATACGTCGCATGGTAGATAATCGCATTTGCATACTCTCGTATCAAAACAACATCTTCGGTGAAAATCTTGAGAGATTGATTAAACAGAGTGTGTGAACCACTAAACTCTCGACCCATCAATGAACACAAGGGTCTAGTCAAAATCAGACCATAAACCAAGTGAGTTAGTGTGCGAAGAGCGGTATTTTCCCTTGAATTTCAAATGAGTGTTTTGGACAATCCATTGAGTGATGAGGGAAGGTAGAGAGTTCCAATTGAGGTAAAACCACGAGCGACATGTGCATTCCTTCAGCACATGGAGAGGCACAAATCATAGTGAGAACAATGTCGATAAACATGATACGAACAATGATTCATGCAAAGATCCGAGAATAGTAAGAAAACAATCACTGACTAATGAGAATGACGAAGCACTTAGGAATAAAAACCTCCACAAAACCAAAAAAGCTTTGACTGCCCTGTACATAATCCCTTAGTGAGCCCCGCTGAGCCTTTCATAAAAAACTCTTTCTTCAAAATAAAAAAAAAACTCCACAACATGCCACCCCACATATACATACCTACCCTTGCAATAGAGGATCTCGAAGGAGCCGGAGCCATGGCCTCTCCCCCCACCATCTTTCACAAAAAGAACATCGAAAATGTGCAAAGAAATCAGTGAGTCAGTGCAACTCCAGAGCCGAACACCAAAAAGAACATCAAAATTGTCCAAGAAGATCAATGAGCCAATGCAGCTCCAAAGCTGAAAGCCAAAATGAAAGGCGAAGAACGCTTGAGAAAGTCGATGAGCCAAAAAATGAGAAGAAAGTTCGAACCGTATACCAGAAGAGACAAGAAGGAGAAATCCAAATCGAAAGGACCAATGATGTCCCGAAGAAGAAACCAATAAAAGGTTATCAAAACCCGTTAAATCATTCCACCCATGGCGAGGGTGAAACATATCCTCTATTGCACAAAAGCTCCACAATCCCCAAATGAATCTTCCAGTCCCATGTGACATATATCATACCCCTCAGCCCCGTTATAACCCAATAAAGACCTTCGACTCATAAGTTGATGAACGTTAACTGAAAGTACCGGATCTGAAACATGAATCATAAGTTTCGTACTTGTTATCAACATGTCCCGTCGTACCAAAAGGACCATGAGCGAATGAGTGTGACCTTACACCACAAGGTCTTATGAGTGTGAGTGAATCTTCATTCTAAACACCAAGACATAAACAGCCTACCCCATTGCAAGTGAGGAATTTGTGAGGATCGGAAAGTCCAGAACCTTGAAAGAAATTCTAAGGAAAATACTGCTCCTAGCATCGAGAGCATCATCACACCATTAGCACACACAGCCACACTCACAAGAGATTGACCCATATCCCTCCGTGAGAGGAAAATGATTCACGCATTAGAGCTCAACAATCACTTAAGATCGAACCGAAGATGTCTTATATTCGTAAGCCTCATATTAATAGAGATAGAACCGTACCTTCTCTCAAAAAAAATGCATATGCATTTTGCATCGTGTCTAGCATTTAATATTTGCATGCATCATAACCACTTCATCTTCAAACATCCGACTAGTAAGAACTCTACCTAGTCTCGCTAAAAGTCGACATCAGTTACAGTTGTTGAAGCATAACTTTCGATCAAAAGATGTCAACTAGAGCCATCCCAGACCATCACCAAGCTACATCGAACCATCTCGGAGCCATCCGGGGCTATCCTCGAGCTACGTCGAACCAAACTAAAGCTATCCGAGGCCGTACGAGGTCAATTCTGGAGCCATCCACTGCCATACTCAATCCCCATCGACACCACTTCTAAGGCCAATCTGGAGCCATACGGGAGCCATCCTCAAAACATTGAGACCATCCCTAGAGCTACAAAGGAGCTATCCTAAAATATTAAAACCATCACCAGAGCCACGCGGGAGCCACCCCAACAGTTCGAGAACAATACGGGAGCCACCTCAAATCCCTGTTGGAGCCATTTCGTCATCAAGACTTTGCTCATAGTTTATCGAACTACGTATGGTCTGATCTCAATATGGAATTGAGTACGTAGGCAGCCCGCCCAGGGTGCGACCACCTCAAAGGAAAAATGCCCCTGTCTTCCTCGCTATCACCAAATAGAGTCTCGTAGCCCTTCCCAGAGCCATCCCGAGCTATCCTGGAGCCATCATGAGAGAACCCTGAGGCCATAACCGGGCCGAAGCCATCCATCCATGACCAAGAATTTATCTACCACATCAAAACACGTCAAACACACACAGTCCACGAATACATCAGCCCACCATTCGACTCAAAATCTCAATCCAAATCAAAACTCACCAACCATCCCAGAGCCGTTGCTCATAGGGAATCACAAATCAAAACCAGAGCATCTGATCACATCAGAGCCATCTGATCATATCGAAGCTATCCGGCCATATCAAAACCACCGATCAAAGTCACTCATTCATAAAAAAAAAAAACCATCCATCCAAAAACCAATCACAAGATCATGAAAACCAAAAACTCAGGAGCCATACCGGAGCCATCTCGAAACTCCGGAGCCAAGAGTCCTACCAAATCCCGAGACTACAGTGCACATCGGGCGAGACTGTCAAAGCAAAACCGAAACACAAGTCCCACACTGACAAAGTCAAGGGCCACAAAAAAAAAAAAAAAACATCCGACTATCACATCCCTCACAAAAACAACCGAAGGCATCCAATCCCGGACCAATCCACAACTAAAATCATCCTCAAGTCAACCACTCAAAGCAGCGGGTTTCGTACAACTCCGTTCAAGTATTATAGGCACCCCCAAGTCCTCGCACCTTCAATCGCATTCTAGGCCCGTCATAAGCCCTAGGACTGGATATCAAGAGGTCCAGTTGAGGCACTCCTAAGCCCTCGTGCACAAACAGGGAGTTTGATTCAATTAATACATTTATTCTTGAACACCTTACATCGCAGATCATTTGCATGCATGTACCCACAAAGTTCGTTCACAATCAAATACTCACAACCTGCTAGGCAGCTATTACGCTACTAGTACGGTCCCACATTTTCCTCCACTAGGCAAGCTATTACGCTACTAGTGCGAGATTGTTTCACATCCCCCTGCTAGGCAGCTATTACGCTACTAGTACGGTCCCACATTTTCCTCCACTAGGCAAGCTATTACGCTACTAGTGCGAGATTGTTTCACATCCGCCTGCTAGGCAGCTATTACGCTACTAGTACGGTCCCACCACTTTTCCTCCACTAGGCAAGCTATTACGCTACTAGTGCGAGATCGTTTCATATCCGCCTGCTAGGCAGCTATTACGCTACTAGTACGGTCCCACCACTTTTCCTCCACTAGGCAAGCTATTACGCTACTAGTGCGAGATTGTTTAATCCGCCTGCTAGGCAGCTATTACGCTACTAGTACGGTCCCACATTTTCCTCCACTAGGCAGCTATTACGCTACTAGTGCGAGATCGTTTCATAACCGCCTGCTAGGCAGCTATTACGCTACTAGTGCGGTCCCCCTTTTCCTCGCTAGGCAGCTATTACGCTACTAGCGAGATCGTTTCATATCACGCTAGGCAGCTATTACGCTACTAGTACGGTCCCACCATTTTCCTCCACTAGGCAGCTATTACGCTACTAGCGAGATCGTTTCATATCCGTCGCTAGGCAGCTATTACGCTACTAGTACGGTCCCCCACTTTTCCTCCTAGGCAAGCTATTACGCTACTAGTGCGAGATTGTTTACATCCGCCTGCTAGGCAGCTATTACGCTACTAGTACGGTCCCACATTTTCCTCCACTAGGCAGCTATTACGCTACTAGTGCGAGATCGTTCATTTCATAACCCCTAGGCAGCTATTACGCTACTAGTGCGGTCCCGCCGTTTTTCCTTCGCTAGGCAGCTATTACGCTACTAGCGCAATCGTTTCACATCCACCCCTAGGCAGCTATTACGCTACTAGTACGGTACCCCATTAAGTATTATAGGCTCGTCATAAGTCCTATAGCTAGATGTCAAGAGGTCTAGTTGAGGCTCGTCATAAGTCCTCGTACTTTCAATTGCATTATAGGCTCGTCATAAGTCCTATAGCTAGATGTCAAGAGGTCTAGTTGAGGCTCGTCATAAGTCCTCGTGCACCCCAATCAATCTAATTGTTAGTATCATAGGCTCGTCATAAGTCCTATGACTATATCAAGAGGTCTAGTTGAGGCTCGTCATAAGTCCTCGTACTTTCAATTGCATTATAGCTCGTCATAAGTCCTATAGCTAAATGTCAAGAGGTCTAGTTGGGGCCCGTCATAAGTCCCCGTGCACCCGCACCCATAAGAACAAATCATAAATCGCAGTGAGAATTTTGGCGCCCCGTCAACCTTGATCCAATTCTGCAAGGGCTTGCAAAATTGAATCAAGGGGAGCCATCTGTAGACACCAAAAATTCTCACCCCATAAAGCAAATTCCGAGAAATGAATAAAATAAGGGGGGTCGTCGCCTTTCTTTCTCAATACGTATTAGCGTGCGTGCCAAAACAAAACCATTGTTTATAATCTTTTAAGCATTTCGTAAAAACCCGATTTTTCCGAAAATGAATTTCCAAACAATTGCTGTAGAACTCTAGTTTTACTTTCGACATTGGTATACTGAGTTCTGTCTTAGCTTGACTGGTTAATTTATACTTGTGGCGAGTGAACGACCAAGGTTCGAACCCGGGGGAGAGCAAGAGGAGGTTTTATTTTTCAGTCGCTTGTGCACTTCGGCCAAACACGGCCTTACCATGATCCGGGTCAAAATAGCCCTTTTCCTTAACTAGGTCTGATTTTTTGTGACCCAACACCCCTAAATAAAGCCCATAATCAGTTTAACAAGCCCACTATAAAATCAGCTAACTTTTCCTACCAAAAACCCTAGTTTTTTAATTATAAAGGAACAGTAGCCTAACAATCCATCGGGCATTGCGGTATGAGCCCTATGATCAGCCGCCACCACCTTCTTCAATCTCTCGGTTCCTTCTGCTTCACCCCTTCCACTGATTCTTCATCTTCTTTCAGAAAAATCTTACAACCCTAACCAGATAATTCTCCCCCTTGCTTCCATCGACAAATGAATATCCTCAATCTACACTTCTGGCTACTTTTCATTCAGTCTACGTTCAAGATCGACGAGAGCAAAATCGACACCTACTCTCCTCCTCATCCATCGTTTTTCTACTTTCCCCACAGGTTCCTTGCCATCGATCACCTTCCAAAATCTCCAAAAACCGAAAATGCCAACTCATTTCCTCCTCTCTTCTTCGATCACTCTCAACGGCCATCAAACACGTCACCCACATACTATCCTCTTCACTATCATCTTCCAGTTCGATCGGAATTCCAAGACAGAACAATCAAGAATAGAAACATCCCTCTGTTCACTACACCAACGAGAGGAAGGTGATTTGAATTGAGACGTACGTATGTGGACAACTTGGGTTTAGAGAGACTTTGCAGATTGACTATTCCGGTGAATTTCAGGTTCTGTACCTCCTCATTGTGTTTGGTAACTTCCCTCTTTTTTTCAGTTCTCGTGACTGATAATTTAACTATCTTGTCTTTGTCAATAACTCCCTTGCGTATTGGTTTGCCTTGGAAGTTATATTGCTTCTATCCAGTAAATGGCTCATGCGCTATGTCCTAATCCAAGAGAGATTCTGGCTGTTTAATTCGTTTGTGATGGTAGATTATCCGTGGGTCTGATGTGGTTACTTATGATGGTTTGACCTTGCATATAAGGTGGGCATGTGAACTTGGCCTTGTGACTGCCCCTTATGAGATTGTTTCAACATTAGTTTTTCCCCTTGCCATTCGATATGAAGCGGAATTTGACTACATATACAGTCATCTTTTCCCGTGCACTTCATATCGGTTTGGAAATGTCAATTTGAAGATGTTGATTGTGGCCTGCTGAAACGGTGATTACAGTTTGGTATTTTCTTCGTCTTTGTATTTGTTGAAATCGCTATTTCTTACATCTCGGTTTGGTACGTTCTTCTGAGGTTTGCACCGGATGTCTGCATTGATGAGGATTTCTAACCCTTGGGGCACCGTGGCTGTCTCTTGTACATCCCTTTGCGACTTGGATCAGGCTTTTGCCAGTAGATCGTGTTTGTCTCCGGATCTGCTCATGATGGGGTTTGGAAATTCTAACCTTCAGTTTTCACAACTGCAACTCAGTCGGTTTGATAGTTAATTGCATCTTTGTTCGTTGATATGGGTTTGGAAATTAAATTGGAATCTCGTAGGATTTTTCCTTTTTACTACTGTTCAATCACCATATTTTGTTTGTAAACAATGTTTACTTTCCTCTATTTCGTTTCTCCAATGTTTGTATGTGAAAATTTGCTTTACCTCATGGCGATTTATGTTTTGATTTCTCGTCCTACCCCCTGGTGTTAAAGCGTTTCAAGTAAGCCCTAGTTATTATCCTTTAGGACTTTTAAACTGACAGAAAAGTTTTGGATGTATTATCGCTCCACACCTAACGAGTCTCTCATTCGTTTCGTGGGGCAATAATATCCTATAACTTCAGAAAAACATCTAAACCACCGTTATGTGTATATAAGAACAAAAACTTCAAAAAAAAACAAGCCCTCAAGGCTAATTTAGGAGGGTTTAGGATGTGAAACCACCCCATGCCTAGCGGATCTCTCATTCGTTTATGTGGGTGGAATCCTCCTTTGCCTTCAACGCACCCATAATCAAGAGTTAATAGATCAATAAGTTGATCAATCTCACTTGTTAATATCTCACAAATCAAGCCCAGAAATCAATAAGCCCCATCTTTGGCCCATTTCTCAAAAGCCCATCATCAAAAGCCCAAATCAACTCAAAATTAAGCCTCATTTTCGACCCAACTCCAAACAAGGCCTCATTTCGGCCCAACTTCAAACAAGGCCTCATTTCGGCCCAACATCCTAGGCTCATTTCAGCCCAACTTCTAAAGCCCATTTCAGGCCCATTAAAAAAAACCAACCCCATGGCCCATTTAAGGCCCATTTCAAAATCCTAACCCCAAGGCCCGTTTCAGCCCAATCACCCCAAGGCCCAAATTCCAATCGGCCCAAAAGCCCAATTCAGCCCACAGTCCAATCACCCTAAGACCCAAAAGTCCAATCCAGTCAAACTTTGACCTCCAACTTTGACTCGGTCCAATATTAACCTGACCCAAACGTTGACTTAACCCAAATTGACCTTGACCCAACTTTGATCTGGCCCATTTTCCAAGCCCGATTCAAACTCAATCCCGTTCAAACCCAAACTATAGATTCCATCCAAACTCCAAAAAACCAAAAAAAACATTCCTCATTATTCAGCTTTAATTCAAAAATTCTAAAAATCTCTTTTCTCAAATTTTCAAACAATCATTTTATTCAAACTTCATCAAATTTTCAAAAGAAACCATTTTGTGGAATTTAAAAAGGAAAAACTCTTCTCACATCACAGAAAACTCTTCTCTATTGCAGAAAGTTCTTCTCACATATACAAAAAGTTTTCTCCTAAAAACATTTCTCAAAATCAGTGCTTCTTCGTCGAGATTTCCGAACGACTTTCAAAGTTTTCTAACTTAGTTTTTAAATCCAAATAAACCGTTTTCAGGGAGCAATAAATGTCTAACCCCTTCAAAACATTTCATCCATGGTTAGATCATTGTTGTCTCCCTTCCCAAAATAAAAATCTGAGGCGGGGCACTGGGGTCGTAACATCCCTTGTCGCAGTCTGGATCTCTTTAGGGGGGCATTAGGGTGACAAATCTCCCCTAATTGCAGCCTAGATTTTTACAAGGCGGGGGTGCTAGGGATATGACTGCCTTCCTAGTTGCAGCCGGGATTTCAGAATCCTCTAACTCCCTTCCACTCGATTTCAATGTTTTCAGTTTTAACGTTTTAAAAACCGGGAGTTAGAGACGTTATTAGGGTTTGACCGAGGGCATCTCATTCATGGTTTTCTCTCTAAACCTTAGTTTTCGACATAAATACATTGCCCAATCTTTCGAGCCTCGGCACTTACCATTCATTAAGTGTCGTGCTCGAGGGGTACATAGGGTAATCCCTCGGGATTATCCGCCCTTTTGCAATAAAATGATTTTTCTCAATCACCTTCAAAGCCTCAAATTTTAAAACTCAGGATCTCTATTCAAATACCAATTGCCTCACACACTCAAATCATCTTCAAAACTCCAAATCACTTCATACCCAAATCATCATTCAAACTCCAACTCGCATTAAACTCAAATCCTCTTACAAATTCCAACTTCATTCAAACTTCCAAAGTCTCACAGGCCCGAGCGTCTCATAGACTCGAACATCTCACAAACTCAATGTCTCACAGACCCAAGCGTCTCACAGACTCAATCATTCTGAAATTCAATGTCTCACAGACTTGGGCGTCTCGCAGACTCTAACCTCTCGAAACCCAAAACTTCTTGAAACTTTGAACCTTTTTAAATCTCAGACACCTCAAATATCTTCAAACTCCACAAACATCAAACTCCCAAAACCCCAAAAAAAACCTGAACTACGTAAGGTCTGATCTCAACAGGGAGTTGAGTACGTAGGCAACCCGTCTAGGGTGCGACCCATTCCAATCCAAAAAAAAAAAACCCCTTTTCCCAACTCTAAGGCGGTGTTCATGTCTGCCAAACATTCAAATCCCTTCTGACTCCCACAAACTTTTGACTTCTTCAACTCTCAAAATCAGATTCCAAATTTCAGTCTGTACTCAATCGAATTCATCAATTCTTCTTCCTGGCGCTAGCTTGGCAGAAAAGCTCGCCTCATCCACTCGTTTTCTCTCCTCCTGTCCTAATCATATCCTTGGCTTTTAAATGAATCTCTCTAAAAAGGTTTTGAAAGAAGGTAATCCCGACAATTGGAGACCGAGGTTTCCTCGGGCACCAATCCGAAGTCGTGGTCGTTGCCACTTCTAAGGGTGTAACCAGTGCGAACCCACAATAGAATCTCTGACGCGACCAGATAAGTCCTATCCATAGGCAATAATCTCAGAGTCAATTAACGGTTCTTAGAACCCTCTTTCCCTTTCCTTCCTAGTTCTTTAGGTCAAACTAGGTGGCGACTCTAGTCAATTCCGCCTTATAAGAGGCATAAGTCCGCGTGGGGCCCATTGAGAGCGGGTGTAGTGCTCACTAGCATTCCCTTATGCTTTCTGGGAAAGACGGACGATAGAGTAGGTATTTGAGGGATGCCAAGGTGACAGGTTTTCACCTCCACAGAATGGCATTTTAGGATCCAGGCTTTTCAGTCAGACCATATTTAAATAGACCCCCCCTCATACCGAAAAATCACCCTCCACAGTGGGGACTCAGGCGACAACAATAGGGGGGTACTTACAAACTGATTTGTGACTGTCCTGAAACTGGTATTCACACCAGTGGGATTCTGGCTCGTATCAGTCTTCTGTTTTTGGAGGGTGATGTAGCATTTTACCAAGGAGCTATTGCTAATTGAAGAGTGGGGTTGCATGCGGATTTATGCAGAGGATAATGGAGGACTAAGAAGTCGCACGCACATGCAGTCTCGGGCAAACATAACCACGGGGGAAAAGCAGCATGGAGAAAGGTCAGGCTGGGGTATTAACCAGATGCGTGGGAGTTTGAAAGGAATAAAGTCCCTGATTCTCATGTTGGTTACTGGGTTCCTTTCACTGAAGGCAAGGACAGCTCAAATGGTGTTGTCGGTCGTGGTCTTCAAGTTTCAGAGTGGTGGCGTGGGCAGAATCTTATGGCCACAGTTAGGCTCTGTTGCTTCTGTTCCTCTCGAGGTTCAGATGGGAGTGCAGGAAGAGTATGGCTGTCATTTGTGAGTGTTTGAAAATTCCCATAAAGGGGCTCGTGGGATTTGAGTTATTTAAACTCTCACAATGGGAGTGGTAGTTACCGATCAGACTTGAATGAGGAAATTAATTAGTAGGAATTTGTCGGTGGTTTTCTTTTGATTCGGTGTACTACCGGGTTGTAATAAGTGGCATAGGTGGAATCAGTTTTGTTTGTTGTTTTATAACAAGTTTTAAGTGTTGCATACTAGTTACTGAATACGAGCATAGCTCCACCGGTTAAAGCGTTCAGGAAAGTACGAGAGGTACTGGGTTCGAACCCCGGTTAGAGCAGGTTTGCTTTTTCTTTTTCTTTTTTTGTATAAGTGATATACATGCCTATTTTATCGTTGTTACATACATGTACATATATGTAACTATTTTATCTTGTCACATTGTTGATTATACCTATATATATGTACGATTATTTTATTTCGTCGCGTTTTAGTTATACATATATATATATGTGCCTATATATATTTAACGACTGTTATATTACGTCACGTTATGACTTGTGCACGTAACGTGGTGAAGTTATCACGTTGGTCGTACGTATGTATATATATACGGGTGACTATATTGACGGTTTCATGTTTGCGTCACTTTATTAATCGTAACATCTTCGGTTTAGAGATGTGCATACGTATGAGTTTACGTTTACGACTATAATTCGTCCAAGGTATATAGGATGTTCATACAATTTGTTGGACGCACTAGGGGTATTTATTTTACGCACCGATATGTACATGCGATATAAGCATCCGTTTGGATCTATATTTTAAATACCATAAGGTTTCATGGTAATTATTGCACATAATTTAATTTAAACTTCGCTAATTTATAGTGGTAATTACTCGGGATATTTCATATCCATTCTCTTGGGTACTTATGCTTAATTTCTCTTAGGTTCATAGACACTTCAGGTCTTAATCTCATTTCTCAATTCCTCTTCTCTGAATACTTACTAAGTCATTACACATGACCTCCGAGCAGAGTCATACACAAGACTCACCACCGAGCTTTCAAATACAAGTCTTATTTCTCCGGTTTGACCCTACTCCGGGTCTAGCATAGTGGGGAGGTTCGACTATCAAACAGAACTATACACTTAGCTCCTCAAACTCTCATACGTCCGTATCTCTACCGGACTACTCCATTTCCCAAATACTCCTCTCTCGGAGTTATATAGTAACCAAGTAAATTAGCCTAGAAGTATCTCTCTCGATATCATTTAATAGCTTAGGGAATTTTCTCAATGTTTAGTATTCTCAGATTAAGGGTTTCCCAAACATTTCGAATACTTATACGTTCGGGACATTATCTCATACTAGGTTGGACCCTCATAGTGTGGGTCGACTATTTTTCTAAGGGAGTTTGGTGGTCCCTTATCATTCTTTTACTTCCCTGAAAGTTCATACCTTGAACTACCATTAACCCTTTAACAGAGGCTTCTTTACATCTTTCCACTATTGTTTGGTTTGTGGATTATTTCAATTCGTTTCTCTACCCGTTATCGGGAGTCTACTAATCCCGTACCGCTCTCTCACGTTTGGTGCGTTCTTAAGTGTGCATTATCGTTATTCTTAACTCGATAGTTTCGTGTGTTTCCACGTTTTCGTTATTTTGTGAAATGACTTTTCTACGAGTCTCTAACCAATCGGTACTCAATTATGAGTTGTCTATAACACTAAGTTAGACGGCATAATCATACGTGGATGGTTAGTACACACACAACATGCATCAAGATATACAATCAAAGCAATAGGTCATTTTCGTGCTTTTATCTTGATTAAGTCGGCACACAAGCACACAACACACAAATCAGTGTAACCACGTTAGCATACAGGGCATGAGAAAATCATACCTTTCACCATGGATTACTTTACCACGTCACCTTACGTTCCTCGGTCTTACTCTCGAATCACTCATCACATATCAAGTGGTTCTATTAATATCACGATCATACGGTATGTAACTACTCTTACTCTCGTACTTACCTCGTTATCCCGTTAATCTTAGGTTTACTCAAGTGTACTTAAGTTCACAACTTCTCATTCATTTCTCACACTCGTTTACTTAGGTTCTAAGGTGCATACTTTTCTTACCATCATTACTCTCCCAATGGTTTACTACTAATGCCATTTTTTTTATTTGACCCGACTGACCAACCCTGGGCCGGTCCCCTGGGTCAGTCGGCTGCAGAGACATCGGGTTCAAAAATTTCCAGTCCGACCGACCCAGCCAAGGTCGGTCCCTTGGGTCGGTCGGATGCGGAGGACATCCCGATTAAAAATTCCAACTTGACCGACCCAGCCAGGGTCGGTCCCCTGGGTCGTTCGAATGCAGAAGGCTCCGAGTTCGCAAATTTCAGGCCGACCGACCCTACCAGGGTCGGTCCTAGGGTCGGTCGCGCCCACCACCTATTTCAATTGCTCATTTTGAACTCCAAACTTACCTTAATTCTAACCCAATCTTTTCCTAATCATTCCACATGTTTCCTAACATGTTTTAGCACCTTAAAACACTCCTAATCAGGCTCTAAACCTCCTCAAATCATTAGTCAAATTCTTTTCCCAACTCTTGTTCAATTTTCCACAAATTCCAATTCCCACATTATGCATTTTGCACACTTGTGCATTCCTAAACTTCTTCTTGACATTTTACACCCTTCCTCTCACCATTTGACCATTCCAAGTTCATCCTAAACATTCTCACCTCTATTCCTAAAGTCCATCCATTTCTTTCAATGTCATGCAACCTAATTTTTCTTCAAAGCTCCAAGGCACTTATACACTAATTTGCTACAGATTTTACTTAATTTAAACCAAGTCTTACACCATCATCCTAAGGTGATTAACCATCCCAAGTGAATCTCTTCCAACACCTAGTTAATCCTAGGTCATCCTTCACTCACCTTAACACTTAAACCACTTAGATTTCTACACAAATTTTGCCACAGTTTACCTACAATTCTAACATACCCAAATTCATCAATTCTCACCTAAATCATCCTAAAACTAGCCACACCCATAAAGGGTCCTACCAGCACACAATATCCATCCATAATTCTCCAACACAACATAATGCATAAATCATAAAATGCATGGCTCTTAGGCCCTTAAATCACAATTCAACCAATCAAGCTCTCACTAGCTCAATGTCATCAATTCACCATTCTCTCATATTTCAACCAAGCACATCTCTAGCAAGATTTTGGTTCATTCATTAATTAGCCCTTCCCAAATTCTATAAGCAATAAGGAAGTACATTAAGGTAGATTTCTTACCTTAAGCTCATAAACTCCTCTTTTCTTTTCCAATCTCATCCTCTTCTCTCTCTTGATCAAAATCAGCCAAGTTGGGCAAACCACTTGCCAACCTCAAAATCAATACCCAAATGGGGAATTAGGCACTAATCATTACTCTTATCCTTACTAATTAAGCTAGAATACAAGGAAAGGTGCTTAAAGCACAAATTCTAGGGTTTTACCATTGGTGCTCTAGAAGGGGCTTTCAGCCATGAATAAAGAGAGAGTTTTCCACCACCATTGGGGACTTGAATCAATGCTCCAAGACAAGAAGAAAGCAAGGCATCAAATGGGGCCAAATTGGCCACACCAAGGAATGAAGGAAAGTGAGTTTTTCTTGGATTTTCTTACCTTAAATGAAAGAGGAGATGTCTAGCTCCAAGAACATGTAGTTTTCTCATCCAATGGACAATACCCATGGAGGTCAACTTCCTCCATTTGAGATTTTGAAAAGATAGAAATGAAGCTCTTGGTGAGGGGAGTTCAAATATGTGATTTAATTTTCATTTAGAGCATGGAGGTGGCTAGAGCATGAGGAGATATATGGGCTGCCATGGGAGGCTGCAAAAATTGCCAGCCAAAGAGAGGGGAGGAGAAAATCGGCTGGGGAGGAAGAAGGGAAGGAGAGAGAGCAGAGAAAGGTGAGGAGAGAGAGGGCCCATTTTCCTTTTGTACTTTTTCTCCTTTTTCTACTTTTGTCTCTTTAATTAAAGAGCTAGTTAGTTGAGAGGGGAGCTGATTACCCATGTGAAACCGGCCCCCTAGATACATGTAAGTTGGAGCGTTTTTCTTCTTTTACAAGAAACACTCGTTAATTACTCAGTTTTAGCATTATTCACTAACCGGACCCAATTTCTGGATTTTTCTCTTTTCTTCAATTTTAATGGTTCTTAAGCTTCCATTAATGTTTAATTATATTATTTGATTGACTATAATTTTTACAGATCCATTTGACCACTCAAAGTCACGTTTTTGGGTTTTCTCGAAAAACGTGCTCTAAAGCTTCATTAGCGTTTTTAATCCATTTTATGGATCCGTTTTCTTCGAGAATTGTTCCCGTATATTACTTAGGCCTAACTAAGCCTTAGGAATCCCTCTAGGACCCTAATCGAGGTCATATACCTCCTACGGTTGTGTAACGCTCATTTTTGCGTTTTACGCTTTTTAAGCATTTTCTCTTTTCTCTTGGCTTTATTTTCTTCGCTAATATTCTTTAAGCACTTTAGGCCCTCAAATACCATATTAGATTTATTTAATCACCATATTTAAGTTCGGGGTATTTCATTATTAGTCATTGTTGTACATTAAAACACTTACTTCGAGAAGGGTCAAACAACACACAATCCCAGTAGAATCAGCACGAGATGCTATCCCCAGCTGGCAATACAACCATGCAAGAGTACCTGCAACCCATGCGTACTTCTTTAGTTCACATGTCTGCTCATGGGAGAGCCTAACCAGAATGGCAGAGGACTTATGCGTCCATGCCCCTTCCCAACAAAGATGGTGGTACTAATCGTATAGTACAACCAACCACACGCCTACTTCATTGGTAGCTTCTGCCCGGTCGAACATCAATAAATCAGTGGACATAGTTGAACAACACCAGTATGCCACATGTAATCTGTCATCGCCTGAACGGTGTCGTCAAACTCTAAACACTTATCCATCGTCTTCTTAAGCTCAGTGTTTGACGGGTCCCCCAACCGGATGACCAACGATGGGGATCCTCAGTATTTGCCACGCATCATGAAGTGTGATCGTCATCTCTCCAAAGGGCATGTGGAAAGAGTTGGTGTCCGGCTGTCACTTCTCCACAAAGGCAGAGATCAATGACATGTTATTGGAAGGCCATGTGATCTCTAACAGATGATGCAGTCCTGAATGCGTAAGCATATTCCTTGCGCTTTTGCAAGGAACCTCGTTGAACGGCCAGTTTGTGATCAAACTGTTTCGGGCTTTAAATCCCAAAACACCTCGGTCTTAAATAATTACCACAACGTTTACACACACATGAAGTAATTAAATCTACTTGATAAAGTGAAAGATAAGAGAGTAAATACCTTAGTCATTGACCAAAGGTCAATGGTGACCTGTCCCCCGAAACTGGTGATGACACTAGTTAGTAGCGGACCACAAGGTACAAACACATTTTTAAGCCTCAAGAGAGTGGGAACAACAGGCTTTATACGAAGAGCAGCTTCCTCATCAGCCGCGCTCTCATGATTAGGGTCGTCCTCGTCCTCCTCCTCATCGATATCCATGTCAAACACTGCAGCATTCGGAGGGGTACAGGGATCATGATAGATACCCCTAGCAGAAGTCTGTGCCTCTACATGCTCCGGGTGGTGGAACCTCACCCTTTATAGCGTAGCTGGAGCTATGGAGGTCGGCCCGATCCGAAGAAGATCAACCATCACCAGAAGATGAAGCCACTAGCATGTTTGACTGTGGTATGTGTGTGTATGCGTCGTAACCATCCAGTGACTGGGCAGGGGATGGGGCCATGACAAGCTGTTGTGGGTGAAAGGATGAGTGACGTGGAGGGTCAGCATGACCCTGTTTGTGGGTGGAAAGACGAGTGTCGTGGAGGATCAAGTCCGACACCACGCTCACGAAGGGATGAATCCGTCATTGGCTGCTCCACACTCCTGTCTTTCTTCTTTTTGGTGTACACATGTTTCATCGCTTTCTTTAACTTATCCATTACTGCACAAGTTGAACAAAACACAATTAAAGATCAACTATGCAAGTAAAACAAAAAACGTAAATCAAAGTGAACACTTAAACAATATAATAAACCAAGCAACATTAACAACATAAACGAACCAAGGTAAACATTTAAATAATAATATAAGTAAAAAACAATAGCAAAATACGTTACTTAATATAAAAATCAACAAAACAATTATAACATGTGACTTAAAATGTAAGATACTTATAATAATAAATCAATGGTATATTAATAATATAAATTATTTAATGAGTGCCATATAAATATGATTGTGGCAATAAATTTAAAATATTAAAAAAAATTAACAAAAAAACAAGCACCAACTCGCCCCGATAGGCGGGGCGAGACGAAGCAGTTCGTGTCACAGGCAGGGGCGAGCTATCCGTGCTCATGATGATGCCTAGGGCGAGGCGCGCTAGCTCGTGTCGAGGCGCGGGGCGAGGTAGACACGGGTGTGTCGAGACACGGGGCGAGGCAGACACGGGCGTGTCAAGGCGTGGGGTGAGGCACACACGGGCGTGTCGAGGCGCGGGGTGAGGCACACACGGACATGTCGAGGCGCGGGGCAAGGCACACACGGGCGTGTCGAGGCACAGGGCGAGCATCGGGAACGCATGTCAAAGACTGGGATGAGTGTCGCGACAGCACCCGCTCATGTCGAGCATCGGGGCGAGACCACGTAGGTCGTGTCGATGCCCGGGGCGAGGCGCGCCCATGCGTGTCAACGAGAGGGGCGACTGGAGCTGGTTCGTGTCGATGGGCGGGGCGTCTGGAGGGAAATAGTGTCGATGGGAGGGGCGAGCTCCAGAACTCCATTAATGGAGTTTTCAAGGTTTTTTTAGAATTTTAATTTCTTAGATCTAGGCTAAATTAATGTGTTTTTCTAAAAACTAACACCAGGTTGGATTCACCACATCAAGATCTACAACTTGAAAAAATATATATTCGAAAAACTCACCGGAAAGTTTTTCAGCGGTGGTCCGACGATCTGAAAAAGAGGATTCCGGTGACTGATTTGGAGGAAAGATAGTGTGTGCGTGAGAAATGAAGATATGCGACACGTCTCGTTTATATATAATGTGCACATTTTGGACCGTTTTTTCACAATAACTCTGGTTTTGACTCGTTTTCAATATATAAATGTTGTTTTATAGTATATACATGAAAACGTATATAACTAAACATAATAAATGTCAAGTTATATGTTTTAAGCCATATTTTTAAGTTATATGTTTAAGAAACGTTTAAACGTTTATACCGTCTGTTCAAACCAGTTTTAATAATCTTGATGATTAAGACAACATAAACATTATTGTGCCAAAAAAGTTACAATGGTACCTTATAAAACGTAAATAACAAACGTAATAAATCTCACTTATACATTTTAAGCCGTAGTTTAAAGTTATACGTTTAAGCAACGTTTAAACGCATTTCGAACCAATTTTTATAATCTAGCTGATTATGACAACGGAAACATTATAGTGTGAGAAAAATCTATAGCGGTACCATATAAATCATTTCTAATATGAATGTGATTTAAAAAAATTGTACTACGGTGATTAGTAATTTTATACTGCGAATAGCAACTTAGTTAATTATACCGTACAAGTAAGCCAAATTATGTTATTAATTTCAACACAGTATTCATAAGTTACTCATCATGTTCTACTTATTGTTCCTATGACAATTGACAAGTAGTCATAAAACATCTTAAGAAAGGAAATTTGCTAAGAAAACGTGATCACGCTTAGTTTGATTTGTGTCATCTTAAGGAGTACTAATTTTATTTGAAATTTGTAATAAAGAGAATGATATTGAAGGCTTATAAATTCTGCACTTAAATATAGTTGAAAGTTTAAGGTAGCGTTCGGTTCCAATTAAAACAACACAAATGGACAGCATTCTTGTTGTGGCATATGCTACTTTAGCCTCATTTATTTGTTCTGTTGTTCGGTTAAAAGAGCATAAATGTCAGTATAAATGTCAGCATAAATGCCCGCAGTAAATGCTACTTTTCGTTTTTGCGCTTTCACTTCCGCTTCTTTTCTCTCTTCATAATGCAATTACTATGATTATCGATTAAAAAAAGCTACTTATCTTATGACATTTTTTACAAGTTACTTTATTTGTTACAAATTACACAATGCTTCAAATAATTTATAAAAAATAGTACTACTTCTTTAGCCAAATTTAAAAAAAAACCACATTAATAATACTAATTTACAATATATTTGTAATACCACATAGATTAATAAAATTAAAAAACCAATAAATATACACACTTGTTGATATATGAATTAAAATATTAAAAAATATATAGAAATAAAATTTAAAAAACCAATAAATATACACATCTGTTGATATATGAATTAAAATATTAAAAAAGTACATAGAAATATGAATGTATATAAATTTATTAACATACAAAGTTATAATATATTGTTTAGAAGTTACAATTTTTACTTAAATAATAAAAATTAAAATTTTATTGATTATATAAAATTTTTATTTTTTTGGTTTCTCAGATTTTTATTATAAATTAAATACTCATAGTAATATATTGTTTGTGAATTTTTCTATTTATTTTTACTAATAAAATAAAGTTACGTAGTGTAATATATTAAATTGCAATTATAATACAGAAACGGTAAACACAATACATATAATTAACTTACCCAAATATGTTGTATATATGCCGCACTACCAAACATCAGTTTTCAAAACAGCTATAAATATGCCAGCGCAAACCTGGCAGCAAATATGCTACAAATATGTCAGCGCAAACCTGCTACCAAATATGCTGCAAATATGCTGTCAAAATATCCATGCCGAACAGAGCCTAATTTTGTAATAAAAAGACAGAAGCAGCATGATAGTCTAGTTTGAAATTGATAAGGTAATGTTAGTTAGCCTAGTTCAGATCTCGTAAAATGACTTAAATTAATTAGATTGTCTAGACATAATTAATTTCAGAGAGTTCATGGTCACGTAATCTCATCATCATGATGTAGAACCAACCGGATTCTAGCACACGTGTAACCTAACTAGCTTAATATCTAAGATTAGTTTGAATCGCTGGCTACAAGCTAAGCTATTGCCTCCCTTAATTTCTCGCCCAATTTGGTTGACCAGGATGAGGAATTCTTACCAATCGGTTGTTAGAAATATTGTGGGGGAGTAATAGGCCCAACAGGGGAAATTAATAAAATACCCATATAGATTAACAAGACCCAATAATCTATAAGGTTCCATCCTAAAACCAATTGGCATTAGGTGGAGTAGCTCTAGGCTATATGAACTACTTGCTAGCTATATAATTTTTCAATGTGAGACTCATACTTGATCTCCAACATCCCCTCACCTCCGCGGCCGCGGCCTCCCATATTGCACCCTATTTGGACCCCACTTGGGTATCTATTAGGCAGTGGTGTATTACCCAAGGCAAAATCCAGGCTCGTTCTGATACCATGTTAAAAATATTGTGGGGGAGGAATAGGCGCAACGGAGGGAATCATATAAAATACCCATATAGACTAGCAAGACCCAATAACCCGTGAGATTCCATTCTAAAACTAATTGGTATTAGGTAAAGTAACTCTAGGCAATATGAATTACTTGCTAACTATATAATTTTTCATGTCGGACTCACACTTGATCTCCAACACACAAAATTAATTAGATTTTTCTTTTGGGGTCCGCTACCTATGTTCAAATGTACGTACTATACTGCCTCGTATTTAGATAAATTTGAGCATGGATGACGTGCTCTATACTAGATATAGTAGAGAATTAGAGATGAGTCGTAGATTAATCAAGGATGTCGCCCTCGCCGTCGACCTTTCAAATTCGTCAGTGGTGGCAACGGCTGAATCTGGACATTTAATTCCGTTGACATTATTGAGGTCTGGTCTCAGAATATATTTTTTATAAGTGGCTGAAACTTCAGTATAAGAGTGATATTCTAAATGAACTTTTCTAATGAGTAGATTTTGAATCCAATACTGGTGAGAAAACTCTTTTTAGTCTCAGTATTGCCTATAGCAGCCATTTATCAAAAAAAGAAACCTTTGGTGCTAAGATATAGTTATTTTGGAAAGACTTTGTATAGAAAGGTCTAGAGACTCTCTTGTATGCTATTGATATTGTGTATGTACAAGGTTCCCTACAGCCTCTATTTATAATAGTAGTATATGGTAACTATATGGCCTTGGGCCTTTACATTAATAACTAAATCTACACATTAGTAAATAAATCTACAGCCCATTAAATTGGGCTACTACCTCCCCGCGAGCCCAAAACGGCGCCAGACAAAGCCATTTGGGATCGGAGTTGATTGAGACGAAAACGATTTGGGGGTTTTGTTAGGGCATCGGCGAGTTGTTCTTCGGTTGGAAGAAATCGAACACGCAAGCTACCATTCTGAACTCTTTCACGAACAAAGAAGTAATCCACCGAGATGTGCTTGGCTCTGCTGTGAAAAACGGGATTGGAAGCGAGGTAAGTTGCTCCCAGGTTATCACAGTTCAAAATCGGACTTTTGCTCATGTAAATCCCTAGTTCTTGTAATATTTTCTGAATCCAAATTGTTTCCGACGCAGCGATGGCCAAGGCTTTATATTCAGCTTCAGTTGAAGATTTTGCGACGGTGGCTTGTTTCTTTGAGCACCACGAGACTAGACTGCGGCCGAGGAAGATGAGGAAGCCGGTGGTCGACCGTCTGTCGGAGAGAGAACCTGCCCAATCCGCATCGGAGTATACATGCAGTTCGCCCAAAGGAGAGGAGGGAAAAAATAGGCCCAAGTCAGTTGTTCCTTTCAGGTAACGAAGTATTCTTTTGATTGCTGTCCAGTGTTGCTCTTGTGGTTTTTGCATGTATTGGCTTAAGGTATTGACTGCGAAGCTGATGTCTGGCCTAGTAAAGGCCAGATATTGTAAAGCTCCTAGAATGCTACGGAATTGTGTTGGGTTAGGGTAAGAAGGAGAGTCTGTGAGGGCTAAACTCTGTGAATCAAGTATGGGTGTAGAGACAGGTTTTGCATGTTGCATCTGTGTTTTGTTCAGTAGTTCAACAATATAGTGTGCTTGGCTTAGTTTTAGTCCTGTTGAGTCTCGGGTAGCAGTGATACCTAGAAATTGACTTAGAGAACCAAGATCCTTAATGGGGAATTCAGCTGCCAATGCTGCGACTAGCTGATTTAGTAAAGCAGATGAAGAACCAGTGAATAGAATGTCATCCACATATACTAGCACATACA
This sequence comes from Limonium bicolor, assembly GCA_023374045.1. Lineage (NCBI taxonomy): Eukaryota > Viridiplantae > Streptophyta > Magnoliopsida > Caryophyllales > Plumbaginaceae > Limonium > Limonium bicolor. Next base: position 463,088,754 of record CM041776.1, read on the forward strand.
CTCTGTCATTTCCTTTGAGGTAAAAGAAAAGAGACGGATCAGACTGAGAGTGATTAAAACCAATATGAATTAGATAAGTGCTAAGTCTGGAAAACCAGGCACGAGGAGACTTTTAGGCCATATAAGGCCTTTTTAACCTACAAACATGGTGAGGAAAATCTTTATGAACAAAACCAGCTGGTTGTTTTAGATAAACTTCTTCTTCCAATTCCCCGTGCAAGAAAGCGTTGTCAACATCTAGTTGCCTTATAGGCCAGTTAGAGGCAGTAGCAATAGTCAGAACTAAACGAATTGTAGCTATTTTAACTACAGGACTGTAGGTTTCTGTATAGTCAACCCCTTGAGTTTGATTATAACCTTGTGCTACTAAATGTGCTTTTCTTCGTTCTAGAGTGCCATCTGCAAATCTTTTGGTCTTGAGAACCCATTTTGATCCTAGAACATTCATGTGGGGTTTGAAGGGCACAAGATCCCAAGTGCCTGTTCGTTGTAGGGCATCAAATTCAGTCTTCATAGCTGCCTGCCACTCTGGAAATTTTAGGGCTTGAGAGAATGTGGGTTGTTCTGGGATAAGAGGCAAAGAGGGGGGGGAGTGTGTAGTAGATGTGTGATTTAACCAATTTATGGTACCATCTGTTCGAACTTTAGGTTTGAGGGAATTTGTTTTTGCTCTAGTAATCATGTGATGTTTAGATTGAGGTGGATTGGGTTGGGCTTGGGGTGAGTGACCAGAAGAAGGGCTTGAGGGTGTAAAGGAAGCAGAGGGAGTATTTAAGGGTGTAAGAGAAACAGATGGAGTATTTGAAGTTGAGGGGACAGAAGTATTGTTTGAGGGTGTAGTGGAGACAGAGAGGGTGTAGTGGGTTAACAGATGTAGGAGAAATAAAGGATGGTGAAGATGGAGTGTATGTGTCTGTGGGTGTAAAAGTAGGGAGAGTGTCATCTGATCCAAGAAAGGGAACAAGGATGTTTGAGACTGTTTGAGAGGAGTCTGAGGCAGATGAGTGATCAGGTTTAGTAACAGAGAAAGGAAAGGCAGTTTCTTGGAACTTCACATCTCTTGATGTATAAATTCTATGTGTCTCTTTGTCAAAACATAGATAGCCTGTAGAGTGTAACGAGTAACCTAGGAAGACACACTCCTTGGAGCGAAAAGAGAGTTTGTGAGAGTTATAGGGACGAAGGTTAGGCCAACAACTGCAGCCAAAGACTTTTAGGTTAGTGTAAATGGGGTGTTTTTTGTGAAGCTTGAAAAAGGGAGTGTGATAGGACAGAGCCTGAGTTGGAGTTCTATTCATAAGATAAGTGGCAGTCCTAAAAGCAAAAGACCAAAAAAGTAAAGGCATAGAAGCTTGAGCCAAAAGGCATAACCCTTTATCAACAATAAATCTAATCTTGCTTTCAACAGAACCGTTCTGTTGATGACTGTGAGGACATGTAAGTCTATGGTTGATACCTTTCTGTTGAAAAAATTTTGTAAGGGCTCTAAATTCTCCACCTCCATCAGTTTGTACTGCCATAACAGATTTACCAAACTGAGTGGAGACTAGTTTGCAAAAAATTTCAAGAATATTAGCCACCTCTGATTTTGCTTTCATAGGAAATAACCAAATGTACCGAGAAAAGTCATCCACAATGATTAAGAAATATCTAAAACCGTCTTGAGAAACACAATTTGCTGGTCCCCAAACATCAGCAAACAGAAGTTCAAAACAATCACTAGAAACAGAATCTGATGGATAGTGTGGTAGAGCATGTACTTTTCCTTGACAGCAAGCAGTACAAAGTTCAGGAGTAACTGTAGAAACAGTAGGTAGCCTAAAATCATTTATTACACGCCTAGTAACCATATCACTAGGATGCCCAAGACGTTGGTGCCAGATTGTTGTAGGAGCAGCTGTAGTGTAGTTCAATTGAGCCCTCTTAGACTGAGAAGCATTCTTGGGAAAGAAGTAGACTCCATCTTTAACTTGTCCCCGGAGGATAGTTGTCCCAGTGTGTAAATCCTTCAACAGGAAATGGTTTGAATAAAACTCAAAATAAGTTTCATTATCAGTGCAGAATTTACTAACTGAAATCAACTGTTTATTCAGTTTTGGAACATGTAGGAGATCATTGAGAACAAAATTTCTTTCTGTAGATGATAACAGACCTGTGCCTTGGTTGCTTATAGCCAGAGAGGAACCATCCCCTAAAGAAACAGTATCATTTCCAACATAGTCATTAGCAGAAATGTTTAGGTTTGAGAAATCTCCTGTAAAATGATGTGTAGCCGCGGTGTCTGGCATCCATTCAGAGATATTGTTGCGACCAGTAGCATTAGCACTCATGGGAAATGGAGGTCTAGGCTGGTAGGTTTGATTGTAACGATGATAACATGCAGAAGCCTCATGGCCTCGTTTTTTGCAGATTTGGCATTGTGGTCGGTTATCTTGTTGACCAGTGAAATTGTTTCTAGCTTGAGGACGAAAAGTGTTTTGACTGGAGTTGTTTTGATTGTAGTTGGAGTTGTTTTGATTGTAGTTGGAGTTGTTTTGATAGGAATTGTAACGACCTCTACCTCTGGAGTTGTTTGAGTTTCTGCCACGTCCATAGCTATTATTTGGAGGGCGAGGAGTAGGGAGAAGAGAGGATGATTGATTTGTGGAGTTTAGAGAAACAGAGGTGTTTGATGTTTTTGTCTGATTAGAAATCCAGATTTCAGATGAGAGCATAAAATTGTATATGACTTGGGGTACAAGGTTCTATTCTTGTAAGGATGCTAGAGACAAGAGAATTGTACTCAGTTGGGAGGCCCTTTAAGATGTAGCTTTGAAACTCTCTATCAGTAACAATATGACCAGTTATAGCAAGAGATTCAGCAAGAGATCTGGCTCTATTATAGTATGTAGTGATAGTCTCAGTAGGTTTCTTTTCAATAGATGAGATCTGATAATGTAATTGCCCAACTTGAGCATTGGTTTGAGCAGAGAAGGTATCATTCAAATAGTTCCAAGCCTGAGCAGAGGTATGAAGACTGATAACTTGGCTAAGAATAGCCTCAGACAGAGAAGCAAAAATAATACTGAGAACAATTTGATCCTGTTGTGTCCATTTTTGAATTTCAGAGACAGAGATGTTTCAGTCGAAGGAAGAGGGCAAGGGAACGTTCCATCAACGTATTTAAACAAATCATTAGCCCTTAGAAACGTAACTACATACCTCTCCAAATACGAAAATTTTCTAGTTTTAATTTTACCAAATTTGTTGCAGCGGCAAGAAGGGACTGACTACTGGTTTGATGTGCAGGGAGACGAACAGTCACAGGAGTTTGAGAAGAGGTCAAGAAGTTTGAAAAAAAAAATTGCCATAGTCGCTGGCTCCGATACCATAGTTATTTTGGAAAGACTTTGTATAGAAAGGTCTAGAGACTCTCTTGTATGTTATATTGTGTATGTACAAGGTTCCCTACAGCCTCTATTTATAATAGTAGTACATGGTAACTATATGGCCTTGGCCTTTACATTAATAACTAAATTTACACATTAGTAAATAATCTACACCCATTAATTGGGCTACTAAGATACTCTTCAACAATTATATATGCATATATTTTTCCACTTGATCAAGCATCCATACATATTGCTACGTAAGCATACGATCTCATTTTTACCTCAACTAATATTTCAAACGTTGGCACTATACTAACTCTTTCAATCGCGTGATTTTACTTTATTTCCGTATACATATAGGCACTCAATCAGCTCGGTTCACTTTCAAAAACAACTGTCCATACAAAGTATGGCCGGGAGCCTTAACCGCCAGTAACTCACCCGGCCTACCCACACAAGCTTCACCCTAGAACAAAACGGGGGCACTTTCTCCTTAAACGCTCCAGCACGTTGGTCTGGCCGATTCTGGGCAAGAACCCAATGCACATCAAACGGACGATTCACTTGCGCTGTAGGTGACTGCGGGCCTCAAATACAATGCAACGGTGCTGGCGGTGTACCACCGTTTCACTTGCTGAATTCACTTTGAATGGTGACGGTGGGAAGGATTTCTATGACATCAGCCTCGTCGACGGATTCAATGTCCCCATGTCCATAGATCCACAGCGTGCCGGATGCCCCATCACTAGTTGTAGTGCTAACATCAACCAAGCTTGCCCTAACGAGCTCGCCGTGAGAGGCGCTAACGGCGCCGTGATTGGGTGCAAGAGTGCTTGCTTAGCTTTTGGTAAGCCGGAATACTGCTGTGGAGCTAATAACAAGCCGGAGACTTGCCCCCCGACTGACTACTCTAGGATATTCAAGAGCAGGTGTTCGTAGGCGTACAGCTATGCTTATGATGATAATTCATCCACCTTCACTTGTGGTAGTGGTGGTGACTATGTTATCACGTTCTGCCCATGAAGTTCATGAGATTTCATATGATGAGGTCACCTGGCCGCCTATCTGGTTATGAAGATAGTTACTTAAAGGCACCTTCACACATGTTGCATAATTGATTAATAACAATTATCTCTGTTGTAGTTGTAAAAAGAATGTAATAAGCATGCTGGACATGTATATGTAACACTCCTTAAATTTCAAAATACACAAGAATCCTAAATTGGTAAAGATTATGTGTGCCACAAATGATATATATAGGTTGTGGTATTTAATCAAGATGGTTGTGCAACAAGTGCAGATATATATCACCTTTAGGATGAGATTGTTAACCTTAGCCGAGATATTAAGGTATCGTCTCTTCATAATTAATTGGAAACTGAAAACTGGTTTAGAGTTCGGGATGAGGACGTACAACTCGATAAAGTTTTTTTTTTGAGATTAGTACTCCCTCCGTCTGTTTGACCGTTTGTTACTATTTGACATGTCATTTGACTTTTATAACATATAAGAAAATAATTTTAAAAATTTAAGTGTTGCATATGATTCCTTACATGATAAACTATATTACAAAATTTAGTTTTCTAAAATTATTTTATCTTATATACTTAATATTGAAGTGGAAAAACATACCATAAAGCAAACAAGATGGTCAATTCAGGACGGAGGGAGTAGTTGTTTTATTATAGTGAAAATGATTACAAATTTACCAAAGTGTGAAACGGACTTTGCTTTCCCGACCACTCGTGCCTCATTAAAACCTCTATCGACAGTACCCAGTAGGAAAAAATATATAGAGGAAAAAGAGTACAAAAGAGGGTTCTTAAAATTACAGAAAATTGCCTCTGTAGATAATTAGAGGTGACAAAACAGTTGCGCTAGGTTGCCTCTAAAGGGTCACCCCAGTTGATTATAGAGGCGACTAAAAATTTTACCTCTGTAATTTTACCAACAGATGCAACTTTGATTGTTTCCATTGATCTTAAACAATTGAGGTGAGCTAGTGCTTGCCTCCATTGCTCTCAAGCTACTGAGGCAACTAACTTATCCACCTCCGTTGTTTTGTGTTAAAAATGTGAATAGAGAATAAGTAGTGTAAAGAATAAGTAACGAGGCAACCTGTGTTACTCGCCTCTGTTGATGTTACACAAACGAGGCAAGGCCAAAAACTCGTCTCCGTTGGTCTGTATGGAGAATAAGCAACGGAGGCAACCTGTGTCACTCGCCTCCGTTGATATTACACAAACGAGGCAAGCCAAAAACTCGCCTCCGTTGGTCTGTGTAGGAATAAACAACGGAGGAAACCTATGTTAGTCACCTCTGTTGATGTTACACATAGAGGCAATCGGAAAAGTTGTCGTGTTGTTCTTTTATTTTGAAAAAATAAAATAAAAAGACAAATTCCTATAATGTCTAATAATATATTATTGGCATTAACCAATAATAATTTATAAATACACTGCATAATATCTATATTTATCAATAATAAATATACAATGAAAAAGAAAAGAGTTAGCATTTAAATGCTATTTATCCTAAACACTACACAAGGGTTGGCAATTTACATGTTGTATCCTAAAACATGCACAAGGGTTAGCATTTAAGTGCTATTTCTTCACAGGCCATCTTCCACACGCAGACAACAATCCATCATAGATCGTTGAATTTCACTTAGTACGTTTGACTTTAGAAGTATAGATTCAGTACGAATCCTGTTATCAAGATAAAATAAAAGAGCCTTTGTCAAGCCATACTCACTCTCAACTCACTAGCACTCATAATCCATCTCAACCAAAACACAATTCAAAAGGACATACTTCATCGTATATCATCAATTTAGATTGACACATTGTATAAATGAACAAAATTTGTGCAGCTTTTAACTCCAACATCAATATTTCATACCACTCTTGTCTAAGGGCGCCTTCGACTACAACGATTTGCCCCTGGTAGATTAATGCTACTTTGTATAAAGTACTGTACAAGTGTTAGTTTTTTTTGGCTTGAATTTCACCATATTACCATGGCACTCTTCCATTCATAACCATAATAATATATATTTTGGGAGCTTTTTTACAACCAGCATTCTCTGGTTTGTTCCTAAGAAATGAATGTAGATGAAACGAAAAGAATGAACAGACTACTTGTATCGACAAATATCTTCATATTCGTAGAGAAAAATGCTCTCCAAGTGTAGGAGTCTGGAAATGCAGCATCCAAGTGCAGACCCACTGTCGTTCAAAAAAAAAAAAAAAGTGCAGACCCACCAAGTGAAATTGCTACAATTAGTATGATTTTTCATATATATTGCTACTTCGTCTTGATTTTTATTTTGCACCAATAATTCCATAAACTTTCACATCAATAAAATATTGTCATCGAACACTCGTTCAGTTGGAAAATTTTGATCTAGTGACTAGGACACAATTAATTCAGAGGATTGACCGCAATTATTTCAAACAATAAAATAACCAGCAACAACCAACTGCAGCCTCTGGGCAGTAGGTGATGGGCATGCATGTGAATCAATTCACTAATTGATTCAGAAGGAAGGAAGAACGATCAGACAAATGACTAAAAGTCAGTATTGCATACTTACACGTACTTATCGCCAACCTGCAACCTTTTCCATGGAGTTTTAGCCACTTGTCACTTTTGTAATACGTCTCACACACTAGAGAATGTAGTTTTTTGGTAACAACAAAAAATCGTTACCAAAAATCTAAATCGTTTACTAATTTGAGTTATTTCGTTACACGTGATGTAACTAAAGATCAATTTATTTATTGTAACGACTTTTATCGTTACTAAAAAATTATATCTTTAATAAAAATATGATTTTGTAATGAAATATCGTTACGTAGTCCTCAATTTTTTTTAAATATTTAATACTATCTTTGGTAACAAATACTTGTTATTAATAACAACTAGATAACGATTTACCTGAACCTTTGTAACAAAAACTCTAATTTCTACTAGTGACAGCATTGTTTTTTTATTGTCAAATCATTTTGGAATCGCTTCTGTAAAACATGGTAAAAAACGTAAGATAAATAATTGTATTTAATCCAGAACAACTAATAGAGGATATTTAATGGACAATTTGCATTAGATAAGAATAATGTAGAGAAGTCTGTCCAAATAAAGTACAATCTATGATTAACGCACCCAGTTCTCAAAATGCTTCCTTTATGAGAGAGATAAGCACTATGCTAAGCGGGATCACATTTGTAATTGGACTCACTGGACTGCATAAAACAAAAGATGTGGTGCATACAAGCAAAGAGGAGAATGATGATATTCGGAAGCACTATGCAACATACACCCTAAAGCCCGCCAACGCCTGGAGTAATCTCTTTCAGCAATCTCCGTCTGCACATGTTCAAACTCTGAAATTGGACATGGGATCATGATCTTTCCAGGTTGATCAAACCCAGGCATAAACCTCCTCAGCTTCCTTCAACTGTTTCTCAAACAAAGGATGGTTAAGGTATATCACTAGCATAAGTACTCTATTACTAAAATGCAAAATGCAAACCATTATTAACAAAGATGTTCTGGCCTCTCTCCTCTCTCATCCCCCCTCTCAACCACCCCTCAACCACCGATGGCCACATCAACCACCCTTAACTGCCTAGCCCGCCCAGCACTACCAAACAGCCAACCCAGACCCCCCATCACAGTCACGACCGTCAAAATATTCTACCTAGCCTCAATCACCTCCTAAAACACCAACCACCCGTAATCGTTCAGCCTAACCACCATAAAACATCATTCTCAATCACCTTTGACCTCAAACAACACCCAAAATCCAAATTCTGACAAAACAAACCGAACATCAAAGGCCAGACTCTTCGTAGATCATCTTATAAAAACCAATCCAATTGACTGAGGGTATGGAAGAAACAGAGACCATATTTATCGACAATGTACACGAATGTACAAGTTTGGGCACGTTATGGAGGACCTTTCATGTATATGGTAAGATTGTTAACTTGAGTCGACCAGCGAAAAGATGAATAGCCACAAACACTCGCTATGTGTTTATTAAGTTCAACAAAAACAAGAGGCAGAAAGAGCAGTGAAGCAATCAAACGGAAACTGGATTGATGGGAACAGATCATGACACAATTCGCAAGACCCCTTAGAAGGCCTCGACAACAGTATAGACCCATAGAAATGCAAAGACCGATGAAGGCTGCACAAATACTCCAACCAACACCATCTCAAATGGAACATGAAGTGCAAGCTAGAAGCCATGAAGTGAGGTGGAAAGACCATGAAGCACAAAAGGTCACTGATACGCAAGGCCCCGTGAAATTATATCCAACTGAAATCCTGATCCCCAGATTGTATAGATGTGCTCTCATTCGTACTAAAGGAAAAGGAGACTTGGAGGAAGTTAGGTGAAATACCCCGTAATTAGAAATAGTGATTAATTAGGCTAATAAGTATTTTAGAAGCTTAATTAAGTCTAAATAATCATGAGGGAACAAATCCCGAAGAAAACGGATCCTTAAAACGGATTAAAAACACTAACGAACCTTAAAGCGCGTTTTTCGAGGAAACCGGGAAAACGACTTTAAGCGGGTCAAATAACTCGTAACAATTTTGGTCAACTAATAGTCACTAATAAATATTAGTGAAGCTTTAGAACCAATAAATCAATAAAACGAGAAATTAGTAAAAACTGTCAAAAACGGGAAGTTGTGGGGTAGAAACATAAATAACTCAACTTATGTGTCCATTTTTAAAATAAAATGTAGAGTTTGTGTGTGGGGCTGTGTCAGCCGATGGCTACCCCCCCCCCCCCCCCCTCTCACACACTCACTTATTCCCTCTTATTTACAAAACAACAAAAACAATAAAGTAAACTACCTTACTTACCCCACTCACTCACTCTCTCTACCTCATTCTCTTCACTCACGTACACAGCCCCCATCTCCCTCCTCTCTATTCTCCTCCTTCTCCAATCGGACAACAATGGAGAAAATAGCAAAATCACCAAAAACCTCACTTCTCTCCTCTTGCTAAGTGTCTAAACCTACTCCAAAAATTACAAAAATTACACCATTGTCTTCCTCTCATCAAGGAGAGTATTCTCCTCTTTTCAAAATCCGAAAAGGAGCATCTTCATCTCCATGGGTGTGTAGCATTTGGAGCTTCAAGACCACCATTAGAACCACCTCATTCTCCATGTTCATTTGAGGTAAAAATATTCTTGAAACCTCACTGTTTTTCTAGCCTTGTGGGCAAAACAAAAATCAAGCTAAAACCTTGTTTGGTTTCCTTGTACTCTAGCCGATTTTGGCTTCCTTGGAGAGGGGAAATATTGTTCTTGAGCTGTTTCAAGCATTGCCTACACCCTTGCAAGGTAATGAAATTTCTAAACCTTAAAACTTACATTAAGCTTTAGATTAAAAAGGGTTAGTAGTGTATTAAAATGGTGTGTATATATATGGGTTGTGTGTTAGAGTTTGAAGTTCTATAGCTGTTGGGAAAAGAGGAAAAGAAAGGAAGAAGAAAGAAGAAGAAAAGAAACTAGAAGAGAACAAGGTAATTGTGCTTACTTGTGTAGTCTTGTATATATGTATGTAACAGATTTTAGAAGTTTAAAATGAGTATTGTAAAATGGTAGTGTAGTGGTAGTGTAATGAGTAGGAGAATACAAATGTTTTAAACCTTTGAAAGACATGTAAAACTTGTGTAAACATAGTTGGGAATGGGATGTTGAGTGCAGGAATTTTAAGAGTGTTTTGTGTTTAGTATTTGGTTATGAGAGCTATGTATATTGATGCTATTGAAAACAGGTAATTGGGTAACAAGATGTGAGAAAATGATGTGGTGAGAGTATAAAAATATAAGGGAGACTATGGTAAAATTTACCTAGGATTAGAACACTTAATGAACTAGAAACTAGGTGAAAAATATATGTTGTAACAGATTTTGATTGAGATAGATAGAGGGTAAGTTGGGAGAAATAGTTAATGTATTGTAATGCATTAGAAACTCTAGAAATGACATTAGAAGAGGGAGCTATAGATGGAGAGAGTTAGGGTAGAAATCTATAGCAAAATGCAACTAGGGAAGAAACTATGTGAGTGTGAAATGGAGTTTGGGAAGGACAAGAGTGTAAATTAGTATGGGATTTGGGTAATGAATTAATGGATGAATTAGCATGATTTAGAGTGTTTAATTGGTACTAAAACATGTTAGAATGTATGTAGGAAGATTGGGAAGAAATGGGTAAGAATGGGAATGAAAAATAAAGTCTGTAGCAGCATTCTGCTACCGACCGACCCAGAGGCTGGATCGGTCGGTGGGTCGGTCGGGGCTTAAGCAATGAAGAATAACCATTCTGGAACGGACCGACCCAGGAGCCGTGAGTTGGTCGTGGGTCGGTCAAACCAAAATTCCCTGTCGTCGAAGTTTCTGACTTCGACCGACCATAAGTGGGTCGGTCGGTAGGTCGGGCCGGAGCTTGGACAACGGGACTCTTTCTGTAATGGACCGAACCCAGAGGTGTAGGGTCGGTCGGAATAGTTCTGGGTCGGTCGGGAGAAATTTAAGAGAGCGTAAACCTACTGGGATGGACCGACCCAGGGCTTGGGTCGGACGGTGGGTCGGACGACCCATAACTTCCAAAAAAAAAACTATATGATTGTAACTAGTATATATGTATACCCACCTATACATATGTAAATATATATGTAAGAACACCAATGTTAAGTAAGTAAGCAATGTGTAAGTGTAAGGAATGTAAAGACTTAGTAAGTATGAATTAGGGAACGTAAGAGTAGTCGGGTTAAGTTAATGATAGTTAGATTAATCATTCAATTGTATGTATCATGATTTGATTTGTGAACACCGGAGGAACGTTGGGATACAAGTACAACGGTGAACGGTATGAATTTCTTATGCCCCGTATGCTACCTTGGTTACTCTGATTTGTGTGTTGTGTGCTAATTGATCACCAAATAAGATAAATGCACGAATCGGAGTTATCATGCTTACTTGTGAATATGTAGTGTTGTATATTGTCTTTCAATCTTAGTTTGTATAATTCATGAAATATATGGATGAATATGAGTGTGTGTATGTGTGATATATTGTACTGTGACCGAAGGTGTTTATGATTGGACTTCTAACTGATTCCTAACAAGCTAACCAATCTAACTTAAATTGGTAATTAAATTGGAATGAGTAGAAGTCCGATATAGTTTCGGCCACGCGTGAGGATGCGGAGACATAAGAGGTTGGATCCAAGTCCTGACTCTTAAACTGGTCCACGGCCCAAATCCCTTAAATGGGTAGCATCCCGGACTGGTGAGTCAAGCAAATCCCGGTGGTGGGACGGTGTAGTCCCCGGGCCGGAGGTCATACTGACTTAACATGAGTATGAGTAAGTAAGTAAGAATGAGTAAGTAAGTAAATGAAAGTAAGTAAGTAAAGTAAGAGCAAGTAATATGTAATGAGTAAAAGAGTAATAAGCATTCCGATTAACCCGGATGCACAATTTGGCTAACCCTTGGGAAGTAAGTAATGTGTATGCGATTATATTGCTGTATGGATTGTGAATGGTATGGTGAATGAATGTATGTTGTATGCAAAGTGTATGTATGTTAAAAATGAACCGCATGCCTATTTGACCTTAATTAGTCGGCGTGCCCTTGTTAGCACGCGGTATATGCGAAGTTCATGCGCAGCTTTTGCTGAGCCCCTTGGGGCGATGTTTTTAATATGAATGCAGGTACACGAGAAGGGTGAGGATGTTGAAGACTTGGTTTAATTTCTTTTGTCTGTAAACAACGAATTGTGAATGGTGTACTAAGTAGTACACGGCTGTAGATTTTCGTTAGCCGGTGTACCTTTTGGATGGTGAAAGTATTGGATTTGGGTATAGATGAGTAGCATGTAGAAACTCACCATTTTTGGTAAACTTGGAAAGGATGTAAATTGAATATACTTTGGCACTCGGTAATCCATTAATGTAAGTATTCGGTATTCGGTATTTGGTATTTGGTAAGTAATGTAGTAGCTCGGTATACTATGTCATCAGACCGTAACTGTAAGTAATGTAAGCCTAGCTAGCCGTATGGGCGGTTAGCGGCGTTGTACCACCCGCCGTAGTAGTAGTAGTCTTCCGCTGCGAACTGATAGAATTAAGGATTATTTGGACGGTAAGCATAGAATTGACGATAGGGGTGTTACAAAAGTGGTATCAGAGTGTAGTTACGCTCTGATGTCCTTAGTTACCGAGCATGGGATTACCAAGTTAGGATTTCAACCATCTTAAGACGGATACTTAGAAACCTAACTAGGAACTACCGTTGTTAACAATGGATACCCCTTACGTCCCTATGGACGTATCTTGCTTAAATTCCAAGACCATTGAGTCATATCTTACGAAGCCTAATGTAAATGCTAAATGATCAGATGTCAGGACGAGGCCGAGGCCGAGGAGAGGCGAAGCCTCCGAAGGACCTGGCGCGCAGACGATAGCTGAGATCGTCGCCGCCACGGTAGCGTAGATGCTACCGCAAGTAATTAATGCTATGCAACAAAACCAACAAAATCAGCAGACTCAAACAGGACCAATCCCGCCCCCTCCACCCAGAGAAGCCAACTGGGTAAAAGCTGTAGCGGAACTCCGCCCTCCTTGCTTTAGGGGCGAGAGTGATCCGGCTAAGCTAGAAGCCTATATCTCCGAGATGTAGACGGCGTTCGAAACCCTCGAAGCTCCTGCTGGAGTTCGAGTTAGAGTAGCGCTTATTATCTGAAAGATGCAGCCATGGATTGGTGGAAGCTAGTCAAACATGAGCATGTTAATGACCTTACCTTCGACTGGGAATCTTTTGTATCCCTCCTCCGATCCAAATACTATCCAGAGCATGTGAAAACCAAGAAAAGGCTAGAGCTGGATGCCTTGAAAATGACAGAGAAGATGTCTGTCGATGAGTACTATAGAACTTTCACCTCCATCCTCGTCTTCTACCCGACCTAGGGTACACCGGCCAGGTGTTGGTCGATCGCTTCTATGGCGGTCTGAGCCATCGCCTGCGGTACGGTATGGGCTACACACGATTTACCTCCCTTCAGGAGTGTTATCATGCGGCTTCCCGCGTTGAGATCACTTGCCAGTTACGGGATGAAGAAACCGCGTGAAGCGCAAGACTAACAGTAAGAACACTAGTGCCGAGGAGCAGAACCAAGGCAAAAGCTGGAAGAAGAAGAAGGGAAAGTTCTTTAATCAAACCCAAAAGAACTTCCCAAGTGAGAGCAGTGCCCATGATGAGAAGGGCAACCCGGTTGAGATTCTTCAACTTGGTTCATCTGCACCGGTGGCTGCGAAGCCACTGAGATCACACCCCACCTAAGGGTAAACTATTATTCCTAATTCGTATTGTACAAGTATCATTCCTAGTATTTCCGCGCAAATGTGCTAACTCTCTAAACCTTAGGTTCTGGCTCCGGTTTCACTAAGAACTTCTCTGACGGCCGCGCTTATGTGTGCCGGAAGTGCAACCAAGACCATCCCGGCAAGGATTGCCAAGGGAGAGAAATCCGGTGCTACAATTGTCAGAAGCCCGGACACCAAGCCGATGTATGCCCCGAAAATGCTAAACCAAGAGGAAACTTCCAAAGCTATAAGCAGAGGGAAGGCAAGGAGGTTGCATCTGGCGATGCACCGACCCAGCAGGCACCACAGGGACAGGGATCCCAGGGTCCTCAGAGGGGCGCACCCCAGAGGCAGCCTGTCTTGCATGTTATTGACCGTGACGGGTCCGGTTCTAAGTCTGGCCCAGGTAATGAATCTAAACCTTGAATCCTTGAGAAGCATGACTAAGTAATGGAGTAATTGTTTGAATGAATGCATGAGTAAATAATTGAAGTATGTATGGAGCATGAAAAGAGTAGTTGAAACTAGTACTCATCGTAGATGAAATTTATAACCATAGGAAGCTTTAGTATCTGCTATCCGATACCTTCAAAACCAAATCAAGAAGAGACCGACATCACCACACACCACTACTCCAGTGAGCAGTGTCAGGTCATCCGACCAGGTATGATTTTATTAAGGGGATACCTGACACCCGAAGCCCAAATCTCAATCATTCGACGATGCCACAAGCTAGGAACGGGTCAAGGTGGATTTTATACACCCGAATTCCCTGGTGGAGCGAAGATGAAGCTGAAAATGATGTGCTTGGGAAAGGACTAGAATCCTTATACCAAGACATACCAAGTGACATGAACACGAGACGGAGCGACGCCACCAACAATACCTCCAGAATTTCAGACACTTGTCGCACAAGCAGTGGAACTTGCACAACAATGCGAACATGATCCGATTCCCGCACTTGAAGCGGACGTTTGTATCGTCAACTTCTATGAGAAAGAAGGACGACTTGGGTTACACCAAGATAAGGACGAGACAACGGAATCTCTTGAACAAGGAGTGCCCGTATGTCTTGGTCCATTGGTGATGACGCCGTATTTATGTATAGCGAGCAAAGCGTGTGGACCTCGCACAGAAATTGGTATTGAGATCAGGAGATGTCCTAATCATGGGTGGAAACTCTAGGATGCTGTATCACGGGATCAACAAGATCAAGTTGAATACGGCACCGCCGGCAATAATCAATGCCACACACATGAAACCAGGACGCCTGAACCTTACCTTTAGGAAGTATTAAATTCATAGTATCATGTAATCTATAGTAACGTGTATTAGAGGCACGGTATGTATATGGTTAGTTTATCAATAAAGAGCAGTGTTGATTTAAATTCCACTTGTGTCCACCATCGATACTTATCCAATTGTGACTTCAATAGGTTATGGACTCGGTACCAAAGGTAACCTGAGTATCATCACCGAAGCACAAGCCGGTAGAAGCGGCACTATCTTAACGGGAACCTTCCCAGTGAACGGCATCGATGCCACAGTGTTATTCGACTCCGCGCCTCTCACACCTTCGTATCACCATCATTTGTGAAGAGGTTAGGCCTAGATGCGGATGAGCTACCAAATTTTCTGGTTACTCTCCCATCGAAGGAGCGCGTAAAGTGTACCAAGTATTACCAAGCAGCCACAATCCAAATCAAAGGTGAAACGTTTCCCATCTCCTTCATCGAGTTTAATGGATTGGGATTCGACTTGATAGTCGGAATGAATTGGTTGGAGCAGCACAAGGGTAGAATCCTCTGCGCCGAGCATCGATTGCTGCTCAAGAGTCCTTCTAGGGTTACTGTATCTTACCGCCAGAGACCGAGAGAGCCTTCGACCACAGTCATCTCGCTATGGCCATGTACCGGGAGCTCAGAAAGGGCTATGAAGTATATTTGTGTTATGTGCAAGACCTGGAGAAAGACCGGAGTTTAATGATGAAGTACCCATTGTATCCGAATTTTCCGTCGTATTCCCTAAGGAGCTACCCGGCATGCCACCTCAGAGGGGGTAGAGTTTGAGATTGACCTCTTACCAGGTACCGGTCCCATTGCTAGGGCACCGTACCGTATGGCACCTGCTGAAATGACAGAACTGAAGGAGCAGTTACGCGACCTACTCGACAAAGGGTTTATACGCCCGAGCGTATCACCCTGGGGAGCACCGGTTCTCTTCGTGAAGAAGAAGGACGGTAGCCTCCACTTTGTATTGACTACCGCGAGCTGAATGCGGTTACAGTCAAAAATAAATACCCATTGCCACGCATCGACGACCTATTCGACCAGCTTAAAGGAGCATCAGTCTTCTCCAAGATCGACTTCCGTTCTGGGTATCATCAGATTGCCATCAAAGAGCAAGACATTGAGAAAACGGCATTCCGTACCAGATATGGCCACTATGAATTCACCGTCATGCCATTCGGTTTGTCAAATGCACCAGCAAAATTCATGGACCTCATGAATCGTCTATTCAGTGAGCAGTTGGACACTTCAGTTGTTGTCTTCATCGATGACATACTTGTATATTCCAAATCAGCAGAGGAACATGAAATCCATTTGAGGAAAGTGCTTGAGACATACGCGAGAACCAGCTGTATGCGAAGTTTTCCAAATGCGAGTTCTGGCTAGATCAGGTATCATTCCTCGGTCATGTCATCTCGAGCGCAGTATCTTAGTTGACCCTTCTAAATAGAAGCTGTACGATCATGCCCTAGACCCAAGACTGTTACCGACATTAGGAGCTTTCTTGGTCTAGCCGGTTACTACCGGAGATTTGTAAAGGACTTCTCGAAAGTGCTAAGCCCATGGCAACACTGATGAAGAAAGATGCACCGTTTGTATGGACAGACGAGTGTGAAGTATCATTTCAGAGCCTAAAGGACTCATTGACCTCAGCGCCCATCCTTACTCTTCCAGGGGGCACAGAGGGATTTGAGGTATACTGTGATGCATCAGGCAAAGGAATGGGATGCGTACTCATGCAGCATGGCAAGGTTGTAGCTTATGCCTCCCGCCAGCTAAAAAAGCATGAGGAGAATTACTCGACACACGACTTAGAGTTAGGAGCCATTGTCTTCGCCTTGAAGATATGGCGACACTATCTCTATGGGGTAAGCATCACCATCTACTCCGACCACAAGAGCTTACAGTATGTATTCACGCAGAAAGAATTAAACTTGAGACAGAGAAGGTGGATGGAGTTTCTTTCAGACTACGACATCGACCTATAGTATAAGGAAGGGAAGACAAACGTTGTAGCCGACGCCCTGAGCCGTCGAGCACACTCGCTCCATTCGCTACTCGCTTCTTCTAGCTTGGTTGACGAGGTGCGAGACGCTTAGTTCAGCGACCCTTACCTAACCGAAATCAGACAAAAGATTAGAATGGTACATTTGAGAATAAGAAGTATGACTTCAAGTTGCATGAAGATGGTTTGATTCGGTTGAATGGCAGGCTATGCGTCCCCCGAAGCAATGCTGAGCTAAGGGATCGCATCCTGCGAGAGTCACACTGTTCCACATTGTCAGTTCATCCAAGAGCCTCCAAGATGTACAAAGACATGAAGAGGTACTTCTGGTGGTCTGGAATGAAATCAGATGTGACAGAGTATGTATTGAGATGTTTGACATGCCAGAAAGTGAAATTTGAACATCGTAGACCAGGCAGAATGGTACAATCGATGCCGTTCCGAGTGGAAATTTCATGATATCTCCATGGATTATGTTGTAGGACTCCCACCTGCCAAGGGAGGACTCAACATGATCTGGGTTGTAGTCGATCGCCTTACCAAGGTTGCCAGATTCATACCGATGAAGGACACCTGGAAGGTAGTGAAGCTCGTAGAGCTATTCGACAAGGAGATTATCAGACATCACGGAGTCCCTAAAACAATTGTATCTGACCGCGACACCAGATTTCTTTCGAGATACTGGAGAGCTACACGGGAAGCGTTGGGTACAGAATTGAAGCTGAGTACCGTCTTCCATCCTCAGACCGACAGTCATACAGAAAGGACCATCCAGACACTGAGGACAAGCTTCGGGCATGTGCCTTAGACTTTCAAGGGAGTTGGTTAGATAAGCTTCATCTTATCGAGTTTTCTTACAA
The DNA here is from genome assembly GCA_023374045.1 of Limonium bicolor. Lineage (NCBI taxonomy): Eukaryota > Viridiplantae > Streptophyta > Magnoliopsida > Caryophyllales > Plumbaginaceae > Limonium > Limonium bicolor. The sequence goes on from CM041776.1 coordinate 463,106,678, forward strand.
TAATAGCTATCATGCTTCATCAAGATGTCGCCTTTCCAAGCCCTATACGGTAGACCTTGCCGTACACCCTTGTGTTGGGATGAGTCGAGTGAAGCGGTCATCATAGGACCGGAGTATCTAGAACAAGTGCAAGCTGAAGTTCAGCAGATCCGAGCCAATATGAAGGCAGCCCAAGATAGACGAAATCCTATGCGGATGTGCGACGACGCGACCTTGAGTTCGCCGTGGGCGACCAAGTTTCTTGCGCGTTTCACCTATGAAGGGTGTCTTCTGATTTGGCCAGAAGGGTAAGCTGAGCCCAAAGTTTGTAGGGCTATATGCTATCACCGAAAGAGTTGGAGTTGTAGCCTACAGGTTAGCACTACCTGAGGACTTGGGACGTGTCCATGATGTATTTCATGTGTCACACCTCAAGAAATATATTGCTGATCCTTCTCATTTCCTAGAGCCTGAGAGACTATCTATTGAGCCGACCATGAGATATGTCGAAACCCCACTGAGAATCCTTGATAGGAAGACCAGAGACACTCGCCATAAGTCTATACGAATGGTGAAGGTCCTATGGTCAAACCATGATGTCGAAGAAGCGACATTGGAGTTGGAAGATGCCATGAAGGCTAAGTACCCACAGTTATTCATAGACTAGATAGTCTAGTACTTAGTAATACGGGTACGGGGCGTACCCCTTTTAAGGGGGTAGAGCCTTTTTGCTTTTGCATTGCTTCGGGGTGAGCATTGCATAGTGTGTAGGTATTGTAATAGGTTTTGTATGGCACATGTAGTGCAAGTGGATTTGGTATGTGTATGCATGTATGTGCAGTGTGTGTGTGGATGTGTATGTACGATGTTTGATGTATGGTGTAATGTGTATTGTGGATTGCAATGGTATATTGTGGAATGGTATAATTGAAAATGATGGATTGTGTATGTGAATTCGTATGATGCTTAAGTGTGTATGCTTGCAATGTGGAAGGAAGAAATAAACACCTCATAGGTGGTAGTAAAATGCATTATGGCAATTGGTTTGCCTAATGAGTAGAATTACTTAAACTATTAACCTTGAGCAACTTTGAGGGCAAAGTTTCTTAGAGGGGTAGATTGAAATACCCCGTATTAGAAATAGTGATTAATTAGGCTAATAAGTATTTTAGAAGCTTAATTAAGTCTAAATAATCATGAGGGAACAAATCCCGAAGAAAACGATCCTTAAAACGGATTAATAACACTAACGAACCTTAAAGCGCGTTTTTTCGAGGAAACCGGGAAAACATGACTTTAAGCGGGTCAAATAGACTCGTAACAATTTTGGTCAACTAAATAGTCACTAATAAATATTAGTGAAGCTTTAGAACCAGTAAATCAATAAAACGAGAAATTAGTAAAAACTGTCAAAAACGGGAAGTTGTGGGGTAGAAACATAAATAACTCAAACTTATGTGTCCATTTTAAAATAAAATGTAGAGTTTGTGTGTGTGGGGCTGTTTCAGCCGATGGCTACCCCCCCCCCCCCTCTCTCACACACTCACTTATTCCCCTTATTTACAAAACAACAAAAACAATTAAAAACATTAAAGTAAACTACCTTACTTACCCCACTCACTCACTCTCTCTCCTACCTCATTCTCTTCACTCACGTACACAGCCCCCATCTCCCTCCTCTCTATTCTCCTCCTTCTCCAATCGGACAACAATGGAGAAAATAGCAAACTCACCAAAAACCTCACTTCTCTTCTCTTGCTAAGTGTCTAAACCTACTCCAAAAATTACAAAAATTACACCATTGTCTTCCTCTCATCAAGGAGAGTATTCTCCTCTTTTCAAAATCCGAAAAGGAGCATCTTCATCTCCATGGGTGTGTAGCATTTGGAGCTTCAAGACCACCATTAGAACCACCTACTTCTCCTTGTTCATTTGAGGTAAAAATATTCTTGAAACCTCACTGTTTTTCTAGCCTTGTGGGCAAAACAAAAATCAAGCTAAAACCTTGTTTGGTTTCCTGTACTCTAGCCGATTTTGGCTTCCTTGGAGAGGGGAAAATATTGTTCTTGAGCTGTTTCAAGCATTACCTACACCCTTGCAAGGTAATGAAATTTCTAAACCCTAAAACTTACATTAAGCTTAAGATTAAAAAGGGTTAGTAGTGTATTAAAATGGTTGTGTATATTATGGGTTGTGTGTTAGAGTTTTAAGTGCTATAGCTGTTGGAAAAAGAGGAAAAGAAAGAAGAGAAAGAAGAAGAAAAGACCTAGAAGAGAACAGGTAATTTGCTTCCTTGGTGTAGTCTTGTTATATGTATGTAACAGATTTTAGAAGTTTAAAATGAGTATTGTAAACTGGTAGTGTAGTGGTAGTGTAATGAGTAGGAGAATACAAATGTTTTAAACCTTTGAAAGACATGTAAAACTTGTGTAAACATAGTTGGGAATGGATGTTGAGTGTAGGAATTTTTAAGAGTGTTTTGTGTTTAGTATTTGGTTATGAGAGCTATGTATATTGATGCTATTGAAAACAGGTGAATTGGGTAACAAGATGTGAGAAAATGATGTGGTGAGAGTATAAAAATATAAGGGAGACTATGCAAAATTTACCTAGGATTAGAACACTTAATGAACTAGAAACTAGGTGAAAAATATATGTTGTAACAGATTTTGATTGAGATAGATAGAGGGTAAGTTGGGAGAAATAGTTAATGTATTGTAATGCATTAGAAACTCTAGAAATGACATTAGAAGAGGGAGCTATAGATGGAGAGATTAGGGTAGAAATCTGTAGCAAAATGCAACTAGGGAAGAAACTATGTGAGTGTTGAAATGGAGTTTGGGAAGAACAAGAGTGTAAATTAGTATAGGATTTGGGTAATGAATTAATGGATGAATTAGCATGATTTAGAGTGTTAATTGGTACTAAAACATGTTAGAATGTATGTAGGAAGATTGGGGAAGAAATGGGTAAGAATGGGAATGAAAATAAAGTCTGTAGCAGCATTCTGCTACCGACCGACCCAGAGGCTGGATCGGTCGGTGGGTCGGTCGGGGCTTAAGCAATGAAGAATAACCATTCTGGAACGGACCGCCCAGGAGCCGTGAGTTGGTCGTGGGTCGGTCAGACCAAAATTCCCTGTCGTCGAAGTTTCTGACTTCGACCGACCCATAAGTGGGTCGGTCGGTAGGTCGGTCGGAGCTTGGACAACGGGACTGAAACTTTCTGTAATGGACCGACCCAGAGGTGTATGGGTCGGTCGGAATAGTTCTGGGTCGGGGAGAAATTTAAGTGAGCGTAAACCTACTGGGATGGACCGACCCAGGGCTTGGGTCGGACGGGGTCGGACGACCCATAACTTACAAAAAAAAAACTATATGATTGTAACTAGTATATATATGTATACCCACCTATACATATGTAAATATATATGTAAGAAAACCAATGTTAAGTAAGTAAGCATGTGTAAGTGTAAGGAATGTAAAGACTTAGTAAGTATGAATTAGGGAACGTAAGAGTAGTCGGGTTAAGTTAATGATAGTTAGATTAATCATTCAATTGTATGTATATCATAGGATTTGATTTGTGAACACCGGAGGAACGTTGGGATACAAGTACAACGGTGAACGGTATGAATTTCTCTGCCCCGTATGCTACCTTGGTTACTCTGATTTGTGTGTTGTGTGCTAATTGATCACCAAATAAGATAAATGCACGAATCGGAGTTATCATGCTTACTTGTGAATATGTAGTGTTGTATATTGTCTTTCAATCTTAGTTTGTATAATTCATGAAATATGGATGAATATGAGTGTGTGTATGTGTGATATATTGTACTGTGACCGAAGGTGTTTATGATTGGACTTCTAACTGATTCCTAACAAGCTAACCAATCTAACTTAAATTGGTAATTAAATTGGAATGAGTAGAAGTCCGATATAGTTTCGGCCACGCGTGAGGATGCGGAGACACAAGAGGTTGGATCCAAGTCCTGACTCTTAAACTGGTCCACGGCCCAAATCCCTTAAATGGGTAGCATCCCGGACTGGTGAGTCAAGCAAATCCCGGTGGTAGGACGGTGTAGTCCCCGGGCCGGAGGTCATACTGACTTAACATGAGTATGAGTAAGTAAGTAAGAATGAGTAAGTAAGTAAATGGAAGTGAGTGAGTAAGTAAGAACAAGTAATGTGTAATGAGTAAAAGAGTAATAAGCATTCCGATTAACCCGGATGCACAATTTGGCTAACCCTTGGGATGGTAAGTAATGTGTATGCGATTATATTGATGTATGGATTGTGAATGGTATGGTGAATGAATGTATGTTGTATGCAAAACATGTATGTATGTTAAAAATGAACCGCATGCCTATTTGACCTTAATTAGTCGGCGTGCCCTTGTTAGCACGCGGTATATGCGAAGTTCATGCGCAGCTTTTGCTGAGCCCCTTGGGGCGATGTTTTTAATATGAATGCAGGTACACGAGAAGGGTGAGGATGTTGAAGACTTGGTTTAATTTCTTTTGTCTGTAAACAACGAATTGTGAATGGTGTACTAAGTAGTACACGGCTGTAGATTTTCGTTAGCCGATGTACCATGGGGTACACCCTTTTGGATGGTGAAAGTATTGGATTTGGGTATAGATGAGTAGCATGTAGAAACTCACCATTTTTGGTAAACTTGGAAAGGATGTAAATTGAATATACTTTGGCACTCGGTAATCCATTAATGTAAGTATTCGGTATTCGGTATTTGGTATTTGGTAAGTAATGTAGTAGCTCGGTATACTATGTCATCAGACCGTAACTGTAAGTAATGTAAGCCTAGCTAGCCGTATGGGCGGTTAGCGGCGTTGTACCACCCGCCGTAGTAGTAGTAGTCTTCCGCTGTGAACTGATAGAATTAAGGGATGATTTGGACGGTAAGCATAGAATTGACGGTAGGGGTGTTACATTAGGAGGTTCCTGGCCAACAATGGAGCTATTGAACACACCTTTAGCAAGTCATGGGAGAATATCTGGCAATATTCCATGATATGGGTGGAAGAGATAAATTTATACAGGCCCAGAAATGGGATAAAGAAGCATGGTGTGTAGAAGCTTGGAAAGAAGGGATTGTGGAAACTAAACGACTGGTTAATGTGGCGATCAGAGGTATACCACCGGAGGCGTGGAGTGCGGAATCGGTGTACGCAATACTAGGGAAGTATGGACAGGTCAGGGAGCTGGAAACTGATATGAAAACACTACCAGACAACCTGGAGGTTTTTGCGTGGATTGAAACAAGAGTGTTTAAAATTATAAATGAGGAGCTTGAAGTCCTGTTTGACAACAGAACGGCAATGGTGGGGATAATTGAAGTCTGGAGCGAGGAGTTAAGTGTGAAGAAGGCAGAACAGGAAGCTAGAGCGACTGGGATGGAACAACCGCCGGAGAGTAAGTCGGTAGCGGCAAGATCAGAGGTTAAGGACGACATGGTGGTGGTGGCGGCGGGACTTGACATGATCAGCAACACCAGACCAATGGAAAATCTAAAAAGTTGTACTCGGGAAGTGGGCCAAGCAGATAAAGGGGAGAGTACTGTAACAAAAAGCAATACTCTACTTACTTGGTACACGCGTGTGGAGATCAATAAATGCAGGATTTCATTATGTTTGGGGGCGAATTACTCGAGGGTATGGCAGACTGATCTGCATTGGATGTGGAGCTATGAGAAGGAGTATGCTATATTAAAAAGAAACATAATGATGGATCTGTACCAGAGGGCCTGGAATCTACGCATTATAGGAATGAACAAACTTTACAAAGAACATCTCTCGAAAGCAGAAAAAGCAAAAAGGGTCTGAATGATTGAGACTGAATCGCCCTTGATGGATTTCAGTCTAGAGACTGATAGTAATTTGACAAGGCAAACGGCGGCAACGAACAGATTATCAGAAGGCAGTGGAAATGACAGCGAAGACTGTGGGTCTATCCTTTTAACGCCAGTACCCCAAAGAAGTCAACTACTAGAAGAGAGGCAGCCCATATATGTGGGCCTATTAAATAGCCCAAATAATGGGAGCCCTACGCCTGTGATAGGTGACCACCTGGAAGAAATTAACTTAAAAATTGTTTTAACGCCTGACAAAGAAGGGAATGCGGGAAAGAGGCTGAGAAACAGAGCTACGAGCAAGAAAAAACCGGCGCTGAAACCATCTTCAGAAGCAAGAAAATGTTTCAGATACGGTCAGCGGCTCCGAATTATATCCCCATTTCCCAGCAGATCGTTAGCAAATATTGATAGAATTTTGAAACAGTGCGGCAAGAAGAAACAAGAGAGTAGCAATGGCCACAGTGATAGCCACATACAACATACAAGGGGCAAAAAAAGCAGAAAAATGGAGGGTGGTGAAGAGAGAAATCAAGAAAACTCAAACCAAAATGATATGCTTAATGGAGACACATCTGGGAAAACCGTGCAATAAGAGGCGCCACCTTTGGGGGACCGGAAGCAGTACAGAATGGTTAGAAATCTTTTCAAGTGGGCATTCAGGTGGGCTGATAGTAGCATGGTCCCCCATCGATGTGGTGGCAAAAGAGACAGCAAGAAGTTCCCGTTGGATAGCGCTGGAGAAGAGTAGTGTACCAAGTATTTTTAGACATCCGATGCAGATGTGGTGCACCGTTAATTGTCATGGGAGATTTTAACGAAGTGTTGAATAGTGGTGTGATCACCCATCCGCGCCAAGATGCACAAAACTGTGGAAGACTACTTTCAGGTTTTGCGTCTACAACATTAGGTTCCTGAGAAATCAGGTAGTTTTTTAGCAGAAAGAAATAGACTAGACTAAGATGGCAACATCAACCAAGATACAAATCTTGACCTGGTGCAAGAACGAGAATGATGTCGCTGGAGCCGTTAATTCTCTTCTGTTCTGCACTAAGACCTTGTTTGAAATCTGCCCTAGGTAGCTGCTATGTTTAACTAGTTTTACTTTTGAGATTGTACAAAGCTCATGGGGGTACTAATCCCGTACATGAGAACCAGATACTGGTTATTTTGCTACCTTGTAGCCCATCGATCAAAAAAAAAAAGATGTCAGTATAAATTCCTCCTTCCACCCAACACAGGTTTGGATAAAGCAAGCGTAAGAGCTAGTTCAAAATCTCACCACAAATGCATACCCCTAAAGTAGATTACCTTAATCTACTTCGGACGTATGTTGCACTATTAAATAAACCTAGCCCTATACATAACAAATAGCTTTACAAAAACTAATAATGACCAAAGTATGCTAAGCAACAAGGAGAAAGTAAGACTACCATAGGCATAGCATAGTATCTCCTTGCTTCCCTTTATAATGCACTTTGGGAACACCGTGGCAGCCGCCAAGAGTACTACATAGCAATGAGATAGAAACTACTAAGCTAATTGTATCAAGCAAGATTGTCTGAACAAACATTTTCCTACACATACCTATACACTTGCCACTCATACCGAGGACCATAATTACAGCCTTTGTTGTTTCTATGCTCAAATTTCAAAGCAACCTATAACACACATCAAAGGTTCACACATGAGTATTCCTGCACATGAAAGAATCAATTATAGCAAAAACGCATCCAGCGTAGACTAGCTGTAGAGACATCACCTTTGTGGACCCTGGACCAGATATACGATCAACTCCACCACTCAACCGATGACCAACAACATCTGGCCAACTAGAGCCGATCATTATCAAGATAGCCCAACCGCCCAGCCCGGCCCGGCCCGTATTTTTTACCAATGGGTATGGGTAGAAAAAATAACTGGGCGGGTTTGGAAAAAAAAAAGCAGCCTGAATTTTTTTTCGGGCCGGGTTATGGCTAAATATTTTACCCAGTTGATGGCCCGGTCCGGCCCGATATCATAGTACATCTTACATTAGTATATGATATTGTAAATATTTAAACAAAAGTAATAAAATACTTACAATAGTACAATAGTAATAGTAATTATTCAACTGAATGGACCGCATACTCTTCGTCTTATAAAATTTATTTTGTGCCGTGCACACTCTTCAAAATCTAAACTATGTATCTATACTTTAAAAACTATGTTACAAAATAGCGAAATTTGAGTTAAAAGTGGGCGGGACGGGCCGGGCGATGGCATGAGCATTTTTTTGGTGGGCGGGTTTGGTTCAGGTGATTGGCCCGATTGGGCGGGTTTGGACTAAACACTTGGCTCGAGTGGGCTGAAAATTTATGTCTAGCCCGGTCCGAACCCGGCCCGTCCGCCCAGTTGATCAGCTCTAGGCCAAACCCACCCTTTCCGAGCTTTTTTTCCACCTTATATACAGGTGATCCCCTAACGAGAACCTACAATACATAGCACAATAACATCAAAACCCCCAAGGCAGGAAAAGCAAAATCAACAGGGCTACTTGAACAAGAGGAAGCCTTAGCTTATCTTTTCCTTTGACCGCTACTGCCACCTCCTCCTTTGCTGATTTTTGAGGAAGAGGCATTGTTTTCCCATACATACACGCTTACACCAATAACTAACCCTGAGCTTACCATTATTAATTCGAGAGCTTCATTCGAAGAATCCGACTGTTGTTTGGGAATTTTGCCATCCAAGTAGCCGGTGAAAGATCTACACTCCTTAGAGACAGTAATCAAACGCATGCAGAAATTACTGGTTGAACAACCAGAAGGACGGGGAGAAGCAGGATGAAAGGACTGAAGAATATGAATAGACAAGCTCTACTTAAACGCATATTCAGTTTTTTGTTAGTTCAACTTCAAAAAATATCATGTGTTTTTATTGAACTGGAAGGAAATGAGAGTCTATGACTCTTTGCCCTATTACATGGCTCACAAACTAGTTGTTTCTACAGAAACTTATCTCTAACAAGGCCTAGTTTTGTAATTTTCTCTCTTAGCATATGGCCAAGTATATGATGCCACAAACCCAAAGATCTTTTACATTTAAGAGCAGTTTCTACATAATCATCCTGAACATGTGTATTAAGACAAAATTTGTCAAGCATGTAGAGACCTCTATGGACTTGACCAATCTCCACTCCTTCACTTTGTTTACAATCCTGATAAATACAATAGGTGGTATTAAAACAAAATTTCCTTTCATTTGGTTTGATAGTTTATTAACTGAAATTAGGGCCAAATCTAAAATTAGGAACATTCAAAACATCCTTAAGCTCAATGAGATTATTAACCTTCACATTTCCCATCAGTTTAATGCGGATGCCCATCAGGCATCCCAACATAATGTGTTTATCAAGGAAAAAAACATTATGAAGTAGAGACATATCCTCAACCATGTGATCTAAAGCTCCACTATCAATTATCCAATTTTCCCCTCAAACCCACGATTAAGAGACACATTGTAATTACTATAATTCTCCCACTATTAACTACATTAGTGTGAGAAAAGGACATACCTGTGAAGCCCAGTTAGATTTAAAGGCCCGTGAATCTTTGCTACCAACATGGGACTTACTAATGTAATTGAGGAGTTGGTTTTTCTGGTCGGTGGTCAGAGTTTCATTAAAAGGATCCTTGAAGTTATCTTATTTTTGCTCCCTAGCTCCATTGGTCTGATGCTTTTTATCTTATCCTACTCATCAACTAGGAGGAAAACCATGCTTTTGATAACACATTTCCCTCGTGTGTCCTGGCTTGTGGCAATAGCTGCACTGGATCCTGCTTCTTTTTGCCTCCAATGCCTTGTCCTCGCCCGAGATTCTTTCTTCCTTGGGACACAGAGAATGTAGCAGGAGTCTCAGTATCAAGAGACGGTGAGGTGGTCAGGGACTTCTGCCTTTCTTGTTGGATAAGAATCGATAAAGCTTGCTCGATCGAAGGAAGGGGGGATATCATTAGTATGTTTTCCCTTCCTGCAGCATATCTTTCATTGAGCCCCATCAAAAATTTTATGAGCCTTTGAGTCCTGATGTAATCACTGAAACCCTTATCTGTAGCGCAGACACAAGTAGGAAGCGCGGTTGTCGTATCGACTTCATCCCAGATTCCTCCCAGTTTTGTGAAGTATTCCCCAACAACATTGTTTGCTTGGAAATATTAATAAGGCGGCGTTCTAACTCGTACATTCGAGTGGCATTGACCGGATCATATCGCGCACACAGGTCCTCCAAAATATTCACCGTCGAAAATCTGAAAGAACTAAATCAGCTACGTGCTTCTTCAAGATCACTCTGCTGAAAAAAAAAGAATAAACAACACCCTTCTAAAAACGGTTATATTGTAAATCGTTTTTTATCATATTAAAGAGCAATTATAAAGTAAGGCGTTGTTTTTATACTTTAGGCCGGACATTTTAAAAAACGCTTCACTTAAGAAGCGTTCTTTATTGTATTGCGCCCAAATACAAAAAAACACTTTGTAAATAAGCATTCTTTAAAAGTTAGCGCCAAAGACATAAACAACGCTTCACCAAGGAAGCGTTTTTATATTATGAACGCTCAGCATAAAGAACGATTCACTTAAGAAGTGTTCTTTATGTTACTTACGCTCAGTTCTTTAATATTAACATCTCTTTCGCTGAAAAATTTAAATCTCTCCCGCGCTCTCTATAGAACCTCTTTTCTCACCAAAAAATTTAAATCTACAACCCAACCTGGCGATTGGAACATGCCCACGCCGATCTCTTCTACTCTTCTTCATTCACAAATTGCAACCCAAACTAGTGAAGGAACATACATGCATGCCTATCGCCTCTCTTCACTTTTCGGTAATTTTCAACTCTGCGAACAGGAACATACATATATGCCTGTCGCCTCTCTTCACTCTTTAGTAATTAATTTTGCAACTTGCGAACAGGAACATACATGCATGTCGCCTCCCTTCACTCTCTACAGTAATTTTACAACCCCAACTATCGAAAGGAACATCCATGCTCTATCGCCTCTATTCTTCATTTTACTGGAGGTAATTTTGCAAACCAATCTGTCGATCAGGAACATACATGCTCTGTCGGATTTTAATTGTAAATTTGTTGATTTCGTTCTGTTGTAGTGTAATATTGGCTGATCTGTTGCAGTCGGGATTTGTAAATTATTTAATTTCTACAGGTTGTAATGGCTTTTGATGTGTTGAAAATAATGCAGTTGTTGCATTATCTGTGATCTGTAGCATTTGTGGCACAGAGATTTCTGAAAAAAAAAAAAAAAAAAGGAAGACAAAAATGCTTATCCATATAAGCGTTCTTTGAACTCTCCCGCCAACCATCATAAGAAACGCTTATATGTGATAAGCGTTCTTTTTGGCTGAGCATAAAGAATGCTTGTTATACTAAAGCGTTTTTTATGATGCCATCGTTCGTGCACTATAAAAAACGCTTCACAGCGTTAGTCAAAGTGTTTGATCATTTGCGTCGCTGGAATAAACTACGCTTTATAAACATTCTATATGGCAAATATAAGCGTTTTTTAATCTTTTTTTTTCAGCAGTGTCATCAAGATCCAGGCTCGAACCATATTATCGCATTGCTTCCACGCCTGAGCCCTAGCGTCGGAATCTATTAGTTACTTGAGAGTGTGTTCGACGAACCCTAGCTTGTTCTTCGACGCCAGTGCTATCTCGACTTGGTGTTTCCAACATGGAAAACCACCCCCCCCCCCCCCCCCCGTCATATTTGGTTGCGAGGGGTAATGTAGGATGGTCTGAGCTCGACAGGTACAAAGGATCTTCGATCTCGATTCCTTTGACGCCGCTTCCGCTACTCTCTAAGGTGAGGATCTCCTTTCTACTTTCCCCAAATTTGGGTTCTTCAACTTTCTCGTCATTCCCACTCATCTACGATTACAAGAAGAAGTCTCAAACGTGACCTTGGGAGAGAAAGGGGAAACTCAAGCGAAGAATGGGTTGAACGATTTGTGAAGTGAGATCGAAAAGAGAAAGAAGGAGAACGAAGATGAGATAAAATAAAGTGAATCAAAGAAGGAAAGGGAAAGAGCCGGATCCCATGATCTGCGCTCTGATACCATGAAAGAATTTGCAAGAAACTAAGAAACCTTTCTCTTGATTATCAGTCACAACCAGAGCTAGAAGATAGCGCAGAGTAGCGAGCGAGAGAGAGAGAGAGAGAGAGAGAGATAGAGAGAGAAAGAGAGAGAGAGATAACACGGACACTCAGTAAACCTTTACAAAAGCAAAATTAGCTAACTTAACCGAAAACCAGCTGACCTTAAATTAACGGTCATACTGTCCAACATTAACCTAAACGGAAAAGGGCAGTATGACTTAACCATGACTAACTAAACTCAACTAAACTTACTAATACATAAATGACAATAGCTCATATATTAACACTTCCTAACATAAATTCATACAAGAGGTGGCTTATCCAAAGTGGCTAGCGAATGTGGTGATGGTAAAAAAATCAAATGGACATGACCAATGTGTGTAGATTTCATATATCTGAATACTGCCTGCCCAAAAGATTCTTACCCACTCCTCTTTATAAATGGGTTGGTCGTAGCAACAACACATAGCTCTTTTTAATTTTTTTGATGCATTTTTAGGATATAATTAGATAAAGATGAATGAGAAAGATGTAGAAAAAAACTTCATTTATCACCTCCTCTAGGACATTCTACTATAAGGTCATGCCCTTTGGACTGAAAAATATCAGGGTGACCTTCCAAAGAATGATTGATAAGTTGTTCAAATAACAATTGTCTTGTAATGTAAAAGCCTAGGTCGATGACCTTGTCGTAAGAAGTGAACATTGGATAAATTTTAGATCAACCTAAACCTAGAAAAATATGTCTACAGTGTAAAAAAGGGAAGATTTTTGGGTTCATCGTCGGGTAGAGGGGAATCGAGGTCGACCCATAGAAGACTCAAGCGGTTCTCAAATAATCCCCTTCAAACATCAAGGATGTACATGCGTTGAATGGGAGACTTCCATCTTTAAGTAGATTATGTTCCAAATTACAGGAGAAACCGATTCCCTTCTTTAACATACTTCAAAATAATAGAAAATTCCCATAGGGACAAGAATGTGTAGAAGCCTTCAAAAGGACTACAGAAATGCTCCACAAATTGCCAAAATTAGGGGTCCCAGCTCCCGGCAAGGATCTGTACTTATATATTTCTACGTCTGACTAGGCCGTATCAGAAGTCTTGATTATGGAAGAAGAGAAGAAGGAGATTCCAGTATATTACAGTGGGAAAATTCTAACAACTACGGAGACAAGATACACCAATATTGAAACAATTTTGTTTACACTTGTCGTGGCATCAAGAAAGTTGAGACCATACTTCCATTCGTATCTGATTTTTGTTAGAACTAGGTGGCCTCTAAAGCAGATAGCAAAACCCCAATGCCTTCGAACGTATGGTAAGCTAGACAATCGAATTGAAACAATATGAAATCCACCTTTCATCCCCGGACTATGATAAAAGCACACGCATTAGCATATTTCATCATAGAAACCAGTTTCGCGTAGGAGGAAAGTGACGCCCGGACTAAATTTTTGGTCCTGGTAGATAGAGCCCGGTGTAAGACTGAAGCGGGAGCAGGCTGTAGTACATACCCCAGTTGGGAGAGATCTTAATTATTTCTTCGGGTTCAAATTCGAAGTGACCAACAATGAAGCTGAATACAAAGCTCTAATCCAAGGATTTGAAGCTTCGGCCCTTGGGGCAACATGTTTCTTTAAAGGAAGCATTTCATTAAATTATAAAAAAATATGAATAAAAGCTCTAAAAAAATGATAAAGCTAACAAAAGGGTACATTTTACGGATCTTAAGGTATATTCAGATTTCATGCTAGTCGCAAGGCAAAGCCAAAACATTTGGTGAGCGAAAGAAGAAAATCTCAAGAAATATCTACTGAAGGTTCAGGAGCTAATTAAGGCTAATTTCATAAGATGGAGTCAAACACCTTCTATTTGAAATTGAGATGTATTGTAAATTATGAAACTTTTTAGGGCTATATTGTGAATTATCCCATGATTTAATTAAAGTTCTTCAAATACTAATCATAATAAAAATTTCAAATTAATGATATATATTTTTTCAAATTGTGCCTTAATATACAAAATTTATAGTTATTTTATAATTATAGTGACAATTTTTCGTTCACTACAACATAAAAGTTCAATTGTTGCCCCAATAGGTCAAAAATTCGCTCCAATAGGGTAAAAGGTGCAAGATTTATGTCGCTCCAACTTTACACCAATCAATTCGCTACAACTGTCTTTTTGGTGCCACTTTATAAATTGCCTATTTGAAATACTCTATTGGTGCAAACTTGGTTGCACTAGTTGAATAAATACTAGTAGGGCATTTAAATATCGCACTACCTGATGCTACTCAATTAGTGCAAGTTCGGTCAGGTGCACCATTTGATTACTAGCAAAGGGAGCGATTTGGTTTTTTGTCCCGTTTAGTCTCCTTTAACTACATCGCACTAGCATCACAAACAGGGCACTGGAGAAAGGTTACACCATTTGGTTAGTAAGAGGGCAACTTCTTATATTTGCACCATTTGTTATTTATCTAATAGTGCAACAGTTATGTATTGCACCATTTGGTTAATATATAATACTAAGATAATACAAATAGGGCAAACTTGAAAAATTGCACTAATTGATATAGAACAAGGGAGCATAATGATATATTGCCCTATTTAATATTCATCCATTAGTACAAATATTTTTTTTGCTCTATTTGATATCACAGTTGGTGCAATAAACAGATGCCCTATTTGATCTTTCAACTTTATCAAAAGTTGAAAGCCTGCATTATTCATTATACGTATTCCCACTATTTATTTTGAATTAAAATTTATTAAAAATTACAAAGGATGATTCAAATATATTATTTATCATTATCAACAAATGTATAAAACCTAAACTTTTCAAAGCAGATGATTTGAATATGTTTTCACATAAAAAATGCCAACCAAAATCTATTTACGTAGATCAATCTTATAAAAGGAAACCTAAATTTCTAGGATCTTGAATCTCTTAATTCATTTACAATTGTCAACAAATTTCTCCTTTGTGATGGAGTGTAGTTCTGCACCTTTCTCCATCCAAGGACTTTACAGTTATCATCAACTCCTTATATGTCAACTAAAATCTTAAAACATGAACTTACAAAAGATGGGTCAAAAATATTATTTATTATTATAATTTCCACAAAATCCGTACAACCTTTGTATCAACCATAACAACTATCTCTGATGTCATGGTGAGACTGACTTCCACAAAATTTATCATACAACCTTTCATAGTTGTTCAACGTATCCTAAATGTATCAACGATACACAACTACCACAAAATATGACATCCACAAATATTTTTGTCTCCACCTTCACACATCTGTCATACTCATGATCTCAATCAGTTGTGAAGTCCTTCAAATCTGTAGTCGGCCTAAAAAAATAGCAAACAACGTTTTAATCAGATAACAAATAGCATTTCAAACAGGCTTCTGATTTTAGATAGCAACATCATCTCAAGATGCAAGTGCTGTATAAAATTTCTGCAAATGTCAATCAAATAGCTTTCCGATTTCAATCAGATAGCAAACAGCAGAAAGATAGTACACAGACACAAGAGTAATATCACAAATTGAAGTAAAATGTCAAAGAACATAAGGTAATATGTTAGTAGAATTTGTTAGTATCTAAATTCAACATACAATCTGTTAGTATCTAAATTGCTGTATAAACGCCAAATGTTGCACTATAAAATTATTTATTCAACAGACAGCTTCTTATGATAACCTATTGCAATAACCTATCATTGTTAGCGTAAGCAGCCAACTAAAGAATCTAAATGCAAAAATGAAATAGATACAACAAGATAGCAAAGTGAGAAGCAAAGCAAATTTCACAAAACCCTTGACAAATCAGAAAGAATTCTCACATACTTTGAGGATGGGTACTGTCTTTCTGTGCAAAAAACTTAAAAAGAGAAACGATATCAACTAACAAGCAGCTCAAGCATCAAGGTTTCTTGTTTGTAGAGTTATATTACAATAGCACATAAACTCAGACATGAGAAACTTTATAGCAAACAAAGAAATATACTTATTGTTATGACAAATACAAGTCAATTATGTCTTGATCTTTATATCTCGGTAACCAATTGCTTTCCATGCCACTTCAGAAACTACCTTCATAGTAAACCAGAACCATGAAAGTAACAGACACAAGAGTAGCTCATGAGTTACCTTTCTGTATCGTCTATAAGCACTTTGACCAGTAAGCTCCAGTCCAATCTTGTATATCACAAATCCCCAAGAATTCTCCACCCGCAAGAATTTTGTTATAGCAACAGCAACAAAACAAAACAAAAACCAAGGATCTCAGATAATTGATATAATCATCGATCAGCATGAAATCTACCCTTTCTAGAATAGAAAAGGCACTGAAACACAAAATATATAGTGGAAAGAGAAACCTAAGTAGATTTTAAAACCATAGAATCAGTGAGTAGCATACCTCAATCGTCATAGCTCCGTCAAATTTAGCTCCGAATGTTACCAGCTGCAAGCTTCAAACTCTACACAGATATATAGCTCTTCGACTCGGCAACAAACAGCTCATAAAATATCGTAAAATATCCACTTTACAACCAAACAAGAACACACGCTTTTCGCTATATAATAAGATCGAGTCAGAGATGGATCGATCCAGAATCATCGAATAAAGCCGTAGAAGTCGGGAAGAAAGAACAAATCAACAATACAAAGGTTCAGCTCCACCATACTAGGCAGAAAGGAAAATATTAGCTAGTTAAAGGAGAATTTCTAGAGCATGACTCCTAAAGCATCAAATGATTTAAAAGCAAAATGACAAAAAAACTTCCATCGGAATCAAATATGATAAAGAAATATGACCGCTTTGAACAAGTGACAAGCTCATAAATGAACCAACTATTGGCTCTCGAAAAAAAGAGGTGAGAGCACAAAAACAGGAAGGATGGAAGTACAAGATCGAGGATGCCACAGACTTGAGGCGGAGGGAAAGCAGCGAGCGAGATTCACAACTGCAACAAGCTGAGAGAAAAAAGATGGAGGAGGCTGAAGTGAAGGAGTTGAGGTTGTGGAAGAGCGGTAGATAATTGTTGAATTACCGTGAGTGAAGATGAAGGAAGAAGAATAGTTAGGGATTCAATATAGGGAAAAGGAAATCGATTCTTTAATATGTGTTTTCCTATCGGGGCGAAGAGAACAAAAGTGCACTATTTGATTGCACCTGCAAGTGTTGAAAATGCACTAATTGATTCTCTATTACAGGTATATAAATTTTTGCACCTATTGATTAATGTCAAATAATTACATGTTCAAGTACTAATGATGCGACTTCAATGGTACACTATTTGATAGCATCAAATAGAGCGAGAACAAAAATACACCTATAGAATTACTATACTAATAGAGCGAAATGAATAAGTGCACCAGTTGATAGGCCTGTCAGTGCAAGTTAAAATTTTGCACCTATTGATGGTATATATTAGAGCAAATTTCACTTGCACCTACTGGTCAAGTTTTTTTAAAAAAAGAATTGATGTGCTATTGGTGCGACAGACTATCAACTAGTGCGAAATATTGAATGCACTTATAGATTCTCTCTAATATAGCAAAAAATGATTTGCCCTGTTTAATATTTGTTATGGTGGCGCATTGGCATTAGCAAGTAGGGCGACATTATATTTGCTCTAATTGATGCTATCTATTGGTGCAAGTTTTACACTTCGCACTTTTTGCTATGTTCAAATAGTGCAATCCTAAATTGCCCTATTTGTTATAACTTCTTAGTGCGACTTTAAATTGCCCTTTTTGCTATGTTCAAATAGTGCAATCCTAAATAGTGCTCTAATTGATGCTATCAGGCGATGATAAATTTCACATGTGGCATACTGGTGTTGTTCAGATATGTCCATTGATTAAGTGGTGTTTGACCGGGCAGAAGCTACCTATGAAGCAGGCGTGTGGTTGGCTCTACTATGTGATCGGTACGACCATCTTTGCTGGGAAGGGGCATGGACGCATAATTCCTCTACGTTCTGGTTAATCGCTCCCATGAGCTGACATGTGAAGCTACGAAAGTACGCATAGGGAGCAGGTACTCTTGCATGGTTGTATCGCCAGCTGGGGATAGCATCTCGTGCTGACTCTACTAGGATTGGCTGTTTGACCCTTCTCGAGGTAAGTGTTTCAATGTACAACAATGTCTAATAAATTTTTATTAATTCACATTAATAGTTGGCATAATTAAATTTTTAAAATTTTTGTTGTGCTGGATATATGCATACTTCCCCACTCTTAGACCACCAATTAGTGCTGATTGGCGTGATGGGGATGATAGACCGTGGGCTATGAGATGGGTCAGGTCCACCTCCCAGCAGAAAGATAAAAAGCCGCTGGAGAACTACCATAAGCATCTAGATGCTCTGACAGCAAAAATGAAAGTGGTACAACAATTGCAATTTATATTATTTACATTATTGTTTCTATTGATGCTTACGTTTCCCTATGGTGCAATGTATATTGATTGGTTGTCCTACGGTCTAGAGAAGGTGAATGAAACAAGGGCGACACTTGGTACAAGGGTACCTTGCAGTACATGGGGGGTGAATGAGCCATATATGCCTAGAGGTGGCAGTTCGGGTCAATCAGTTCAGTTCGGTTTGGTTCAGGTTGATTTCAAATCGTCCAGTATTTGGTTCAGGTTGGATCGGATCGGGTGAATTTGGTTTGTTCGAGTTGAGTTTGGTTTGTTGAAATTTTGGGTCGGTTTGAATCGGTTTGGGTGACTTTCGGTTTGGTTGACTTTCAGCTAAGGTGACTTCAGATTGGGTAACTTTCGATTCGGTTAGCCTCTGGTTGTTCGGTTTTTTCAGGTCACGGGTCTAATTCGGGTCATATTCGGTAAAATTTGGTTGACATTACAGAATCAAGCAACTCAATAATCATGATATGTAAATTTGACCTCAATCAATCTCAACAAGTATGAATGCATATAAAAGATTAATTTTAACAAATAATTATAATTTGTATCATGTTTCTAGTAACCAACTCTTAACTTAACATAATTATTGATGTAGTTTCATTTTATTTAGGTGTTTGAGAGGAGTATAAATAAGGTATGTTGGGGGTAGTTATTAAAGAGGAGTATAAATAAGGTATGTTCATGGATAGTTATTAAATTTGTATCAAAGTGTAGTAACTTGCTTTTTCAATTTATTAATGGTGACTACTTCGGTACCCCTCCTATTTTGTGAGGGTACCCTTTTTCCTTAATCCAATTACAACTAGACATGTGGAATATTATTTATATTATTTTTTAGATTTTAAATAGTGTCTTCTAATTTATTAACTAGTCCTTGAGTTAACTTAACTTAAAGAATTTAACTGATGATAGAAACACTTATTAAATATTTAGAAATTAGTAACTTCCCACCTTAATGTCAAAATACATCAATCGTCTAGTTTTTTCTTCATCAACCTATTTAATAGGAGATTTTAGTTTAATACAATTTGAAAAAATTAAGACTAAATTGACTAGTGATTATGTATCGTTGAAGAAAACATTTATAAACAAAATGTATACATTACTCTACATTTTAGAAGAAGATAAATGAATATAAAAGATATAATTAAATGCATATTTAAAATTTCATTAAAAAATAAAATAAAGAAAACACAAATCAAACTTTACCTTTGAATTTTTATTTTAAAATAAATCTTTATTGACTCATGATCTTTCATTGTAAACATTGTTCATTATTTTAATGTTATGGTACTAGAGTTTTTGGTTGTAATGGTGAGTATTGTGCGGCATTGTTCAGTGTTGTATGATACAGATGCTAAATGCTGATTTGTATTCAAACTAGAGAGATCTGGTATAAACATTATATTATCCTCATTATCTCCTATAATTAATGTAACATATTGTTTCAGAAGATTGAATATATTCATTCGGGTCACACTGGATTTGGTTCGGGTTTGGATCAGTTGGTTTTCAGTTGAATTCGGTTTGGGTCACTTCGGATTTCGGGTCATCATCGGGTTATGGGTGTCTTCGGTTCGATTGATTTTGGTTTGGATGACTTTGGTTCGGATGGTGTGGATTGCGGTTTATTCTCGGTTTTACAAAATATGGTTCGGTTTGGTCTGGGTGTTTGTTTTGGATTCTGGGTCATTTTCAAGTTATAGTTTCAGTTGAGATTTGGATTCGAATTGGATTGGTTCGGTTTGGTTTTCGGGTTCAGGTCACTTTTGCCAGGTCTATATAAGCCGGAGTGTTGTCTCTGCCAATTCAGGTACGTTCAGTGTATCCCACCCGCCTATTAGACCAAACATCGTATCCAAAAAAAGAGAGGAGAAAGGGATCCTATAAATGTGTGTACCACGTTATGTATAGTGTGTGAGACACCACACGTGAGTGTGCTGCTACTCCGGGGTGCACTAAGACAAGAGTGGTGTTGCACGCATGTGACGGAGATTATCTGAATTGGTACGTCAAACACAGCCATCCAAAGATTATGAATCTTGACATGTACAACAACACCTTCGTTCATCGCCCTGATCCCGCCCTAGTAAGTTGCACTTTTTAATATAATTTCAGTTGATTATAATATTTTGTTAATACTAGGCTAACTTAATACATGTATTATGTTGCAGCTCGTGAGAGGCAACTGAGATTGGTAGGCCTTACTTTCTCGGGAATCGTAGCTGGGACTGACGTTACTACCGTGAGGAGATGCCAGAGCAGGAACAGACGGCAACAAAACAGGGGATAGATGAGGCCTTCAACACCTTATCATATTGTTGTTTTAAGATACAATTTGGATGGTTTGTTGACTCAAACTTTGTTTGACTAAACTGTTTGTAGTTGTAATGGATCTTAATTTATAAGACCTTAATTTATGTTTGTTAGAAGTTTCATTGATTTATGTTATGTTGGATTGTTTCCACACAAAAGCCCTTAACTTCAACCCCTTACTTTAGAGAATTGAAAGTGAGGCTTCATTATCAAATTTTCTAGATCCAAACGTCTATCAAATGAATACCTAATAATCCAAACATCTATCACGTGAAACAAGCCTAATGTTACTACCACAAGGAGGTTTCTTAGATCCTAAAATCACTCAACTATTAAAAAAACTTAAAGGATAATTACAAAAGACTGGAAATACGACATGCCAAAATTTGGATCTAGCTCAACTCGTATCATAAGATGCCAAAATTCGTGACAATTAAAGTCACGACCTAGCTCAACTCGTGTGTGTGATAACATGCAACTACAAACAGTTTAAATGGGATGACATGCATGTACCTTCTTACACAGCTAGTACATTCTGGTTTTACCATGTCAACCCATAATTTTATGGGGAATACAAGGATGTAGCTCTTACATGATCACACACAACCACCATGTTTTAAACAAAAATAAAAAATCTACAGCTTGTGCTTTCTCATATGGGAGCATGAATCTCTTTCTGATACAAAAGAGTCAATGAGCCAATGATGTTTCAATGACGTTGGAGCACGAATCACTCCATAACCAGGACGAGTCAGTTGACAGTAATAATGTTTCTGTGATGTGGTGGTCTGAAACTCCTCACGATACAGATGAGTGGGTGGGCATGTATGACAGCTCACAGCTCTCCCCGATTCATATGAAGGCGAGAGTGATGTTTCAATGGCGTTGGAGTACGAATCACTCCCCAACCAGGTCGAGTCGGTTGACATTAATGATGTTTCTGTAATGTGGAGGCCTGAATCCCCTCACGATGCGGATAAGTGGGTGGGCGTGTATGACAGCTCCATATTATGGGAACTCGAGCCCTCCCCGATTCATATGAAGGTGATAGATGTTACAATGGCGTGAGAACTTGAATCCCCCCCAACCAGGACGAGTCAGTTGACAATAATGATGTTTGAGAATGTCAACTATGTTTTTTCCCCACAAAAAGATGTCTACTCATCACATTCCAAAGTGTGTCGTCCAAATATCTGAAACAAGAATTTGTACTGCAGTTAGTAAAGTTGACTTCACCGCATTATAATTTTTTTAAAGTCATATGAATGAATGATGTAGACGTGTAATGATGCATCCCAATTAGTTCTTTTAATAAAAAATGATTTATGGAACTGAATTAAAAATCAATCAGCAAAATATGCTATTAATCAACAACAAATTTCTGTGATTAAAACACTTTCAAATATCATTTTCAGAAGAAAAAAAAACACAAAGACACATCATTACATGTTTACAACATTAATATGATTTTAAAAAATTTGTACTGCAATGATTAATAATTATAGCAACCCCAAATTGAAGGATCTCATTTCTCCCTTTTCCAAAAGAGCAATTATAATTTCCAATGACTGTTTGATCTCTTTGATCACCTCGGTAACTCATCGATTGAATTAATACTACAATTATATACATCAGGATAATTTACATCAATAAAATAATATCAAATATCTTTAAAAGATGAACTATGCGAAGGAACAAAAATGGATAAACAAATTATTATGCGAAAATGGGGATAAAAAAAATCAATAAAGGCTTCCTAAATACGTCATATCATCAAATACTTTCTATTTTCAGCTAAACAATTTTAATTAGTTAGTAGCAATTGGGGAAATTGTCCTTCATTTCTTCTAAAGACCAAATTTCTTTGAAATTTAACGTTCAACCTACAATGAAATTGAATAGTAAATTTCAAGTCGAAGTTTAGTTTAGAATAATAAACCAAAACATAATTGATATGTTAGGGAAGAAAAGGAACAAACTTGGGGTTTTAAGTATACGAGTACTGGTAATCTCATTTACTTGTGATTTAAATCCTTGTTCATTTTGCATGAAATGAGAGGGTAAAAGCAGGAGAAGAAGACAAATGGCTTGTCACCACTAGCTTGGAGAACGGGGTATTCACTATGACTGTTCCAAAGGACGGGTCGCAGTACAGCCTGATGTTTAGAGCATTGAGATCTAGCATAAGAATGATTACATAAAAGCAAACATTAAGGTTACGTACACTTTGGGGTAATCAACAAAAGGAAACAGAATCATTCTTTTTGTGGTTGTTTGTTTTGTATTTTTAATGATTCTGTTTCCCCACTTCAGGTTTCAAAAATCCTCAATTCCCTTTTAGTGATTCCCCAGTATTCCAAGGAAAGGTATTCCCACCTTTCCTTCCTCTTACCCCTATCATCATCTTAATATAAATAAATATTAATATATAATAAATATTTATATAAATACTAATATATGATATATAGTTTTTATAAATATTAATATACAATATTTTTATCAAATAGAAATATAAATATGGATATGAATATCAATATAACATATATATTATATAAATGTTTATAATTTTTAAAGATAATAATATTTATTATGGTAATATATTATTTATATTTGAAAAATATGAACAAATAATATATATATATAATTTAATTAACAATAAAATTCTCAAATAATAATATATATATTTAAATAAATATGAACAAATACTATATTTATATATATTAATATTAATAATATTATTTATACTTTAAATAATTTAAAAATAATATATATATTATCTATAAATTAAATATATTTATATTAGATAAATATATATATAAAATATTTATATATATTATTTACAATTTTATTAAATATTTTTAAATAATATTATTTAAAATTTAAATACTATAAAACTAATATCTATATAAATATTATATGTAAATTTTATTTGTATTGTTTACAATTTAAATAAATATTATATAATCTATATATTAAATATATTTTATAACTTAAAAAGTATGAAATTAATATTTACATAATATATGTCATTTAATAATTTAAAAAATTATACATAATATAAACTATATAAATATAATATATGTCATTTATAATTTAAAAACTATTTATATATGCTATATAATTTATAAATATTGTATATGTTGCTTACAAATTAGATAAATATTAATATATATTATTCATAGTGTAAATGTATTAACACTTCTGTTTGGAACCAAACAACAACAAATAATTATTGAGAATTCTATTTTGTTTCCGTGTAGAATCAAACAGACTTCTTGATTCAGGGGAATCCCTTTCCTTTCCTTTTTATTCCCTTACCTGATTCCATTCCGTTTCCTCACCTCGAAGTGAACGCACCCTAAGCTTTATCTATTGTACCTCAGGCTTGAAAAGACAAGCGCGACTAGTATTTTCAATCTTGTGATATTCTGAAATCCGTGAAGCCATTAAATGTGCATTTGTTTAGTTGTGTGGAATAAATTGACTGGTATTGGATTGTGCGCAACATCAACAGGAAGCATGCCAAATTGATGAAGATAAGGTAGAATAAATACTGCTAAAGAGTAATTTGTGAGCAGGCCCGGCTAAGAGGTGTGCAACAGGAGCCGCCACCGCACGGGCCCAATTATTAGGGGCCCATTTTTAAAGGGTCTTGTTATTTTTAGTAATAGTTAATAATTTATAAAAAAATTATTCATAAAAAATTATAAAAGAAAAATATATTTTTATTAGTGAGCTATATTATTGCATATAACATATAAAAAATAAACTAATTAGTAGTAAAAAATCTGGCACAAATATTACTCTATGTATATAAAAATGAATATTTTAATTATGTACTATATTTTCTATAAAATAAATATTACCATTAGAATATGGTATTGATTAATAAATCTTAAAAATACTATTCAACAAATGTTTTGTTAAAAATAGTTTTTTATTAGATAATTTATTAATTAATAAGCTACGAATAATTTAAATTAATATATAATTATTTTTTAAAATAATTTCTTTATATATAAAATTAATCTCTTTATATATTATGACTGTGTACTTGGATCTGCACAGGGCCCCTAATTGATTGAGACGGCCCTGTTTGTGAGCATACCGAGTCCTTTATGATCAACAATCATCTTGCGCTAAGATGAATTCTTTCAGATTACACAAGAAGTCGCTATCATATGGATTTGTACATATCGATTCACCTGAAGGATGCTCTGATCATACTTGAAACGTGAGAATTAGTGCCTAAATTCCCGTATGATGACTGAACTTTACATCATCAAAAAATATACCAGGCTCTGTTGTACCTGTGAGATGAAATTTTGGATATTTCTTCCAGTTTGTCTGAAAATCACAAATGCAAATATAGTGTTGGATCAACACAAGTTAACCAAAGTCCTAAAGACACGCAGATAAGCTCTCGGAATAGAAAGACAAGTAGATACTACGAGCTTGTAGCCAGTGCAATAGCTTACCCCTCATCGGTTTGATGTTGAAGCAGACACAGTAGACATGCCAAATGAAGAACAATACCAGCAGGTTACCATGAACCAGCATCTCTAGTGATTGACATAATTCCTTTTCCATGTCAACGATGGCAAACTAGTAGTTCATTACAAACCTGCCACAACACTTGGAGGAGACAAAAGAGCATAGTTCTTGCTAAATTTTCATAAAGGCTGCTCTGTAAGTTGGAACAAAGATACAAGAGAGCATTGAGATTTATCAGCAGTATGGTTTCAAGCTAGAAGATAGAATGTATCACCCAATCTGCAAATGAGAGAAGTAGCTCTGATGGAGCTTTTCAATATGAGGGAGCTCACCTGCTACTCAAAAACCATTAGATCTCTAGAAATTCGGAGATGCAATCTAACAAGATATATGGGGTCAATATCAATTGATCTTCTGCTCCGCAAAGTAACATTATTCTTTTCTAGGATAACAAAGAACCTCTCCAGGCCTAACATTGTAGGAACCTAAGTCTCTGATGTAGTTTTTAGCAATTTATATCTAAATTCATAAGCATGGAAGATCTAGAACAATTTGGGAGCATATACTTTCTATGGGTTCAGCATCCAATTTATCCGGCTTTCCACCAGTCTAATGCGATCAGGTCTCATCATTTCACAGGAAAACCTGACACACATGATCCTACAATTGGGCCCTTATAAAGAAGCCATTAACTTCACGTAATTCAACCAACATAGCTACATTAACTTTGAGAACCATGTGCTCTGGCTGGAGAACTAACTAAACCTTACAGAAGGTAATTGAACTTACACTTGAATGAGCATCGAGAATAAAGTGTTTCCGTGACAATGAATCCAACTAGAAGAATCATAAAGAGAAGGCGACTCTTTTTACCTGAACAAAGAAAGAGAAAACAAATTTATACACTATCAGGTGTTAGGGTATAATCACCAAAAGCCCAACAACCCAGTATATCGAACCATCCATTAGATGGTGGTTATCATTACCAATACAGTTTCCAAAAGCCGGGCAATGGTGGTCAAATCTAGCGACCCAGGCTTCGCAAATTCTTCAATATCAATCCCTCCTCATAGAAAATGAATTCTACAAGCCAGATCAAAATAGTGATCAGGACAACGTAGTCAATTATTTAGAGTAGGAATAATACCGAAAAATCACCTCCTTAAATGACGTAACGGTAGAAAAATCATCCTGCACGAGATCGTTTTGTTAATATTTTTGGAGTTCCAACAAGCAATGAGTAAGGGACACTAGCAACAGGTTAATAGAACTGTTCAGATGCATCAACTGAGATAGAATCGTTGATGACCTTATAATCCAACTGGAGTAGCTGCCTTGAATATAACCAGGATTGCTGGATAGGATCCTGTTAACCAGCAATGAATCTATCATCATAAAGATACACATAAATAATAAGCTCTTTGCTAACTTAGGAAAAAAAATCGAGAATAATTGATAACACTATTGTGTCCATAAAATTTTTCCATCAACCAAACATCAGCTCGTATCCCATCGCAATGATATTAAACAAAAGCTAAGTGAGAGAAGGCCAAACCTAGAGAGACCAACCATAAGCAGCGTGATTCCTCCATTAAACGTGAAATCCTCCAATGGAGAAATAGCTGTAAAAAGCGCTAGACGAGGAAGACAAAGTACATAAACCAGCTGGAAATAATTCACATCAGCTAGGTTCATTGAGCAACTTCAGAAATATGATTTACACATGTAGCGGTTTCACAAATCCATTCATAAATATTGAGACTAGACTAACGGGGATCATAGCTCAAAGCCGCAAACTAATCATAATCTAATTGAATTGGAAGTAGTTAGAGAGAACGCTGCCACGTCGAACAATAGCGAAGTAAATACCCCAAATAAAGAGCACGTGAAAGAGAACCATTGCCGGAGGAGAAGCCCGAACATTAAACAGCCGCTTGCACCCCTTGGCAAATCCAGCGACGACCAAGAGAATCACCCCTGGAATTTGATAGAGCGTGAAAGAAGATTTGATTTAGCTTAATTGACATTTGAACAATCAAACTAAACTTCGAAATTTGAGTTGACGAATAATTAAACTCGAGGAGATTGAAGCGAACACAGGGAGAGGAAAGACCAGCAGATAGGAGCAGGGAGAACAGAGAAGATGTCTGCAAGACGAACAGCAGAACAAGTAGCAAGGCAAACTGAGAAACCAAAACGACGATTAGAGAAACCGCGCAGGCGCAAACTAATTCCCGTGTTGACAACGGTCTTCAATGGCGCTGACGATTGATTGTTTCCATTATCGCCAGAAAAATTCCTGATGAAACCGTCCGTTGTAACCCCGGTTGACAATCCAAAGAAGCTAACCGTTGTTCAACG
This sequence comes from Limonium bicolor, assembly GCA_023374045.1. NCBI lineage: Eukaryota > Viridiplantae > Streptophyta > Magnoliopsida > Caryophyllales > Plumbaginaceae > Limonium > Limonium bicolor. The sequence goes on from CM041776.1 coordinate 463,134,306, forward strand.
GGAAGAATTTTTGTAAGGTGAATTCTTGGCTAGTATGTTTTTCCAAAATGAATTGTTGGATAGTATGTTTTCTTGGATAGTATGTTGCTATGTGGATTTTTACAAGTAGCGAAGCCACAATTAAAAAAAACTTTTTTTTGGAAATTCATGACATACCTTCAAATTTTGTGAGAAGTTTTTAGATACGTGATATTTCATTTTTATAAAATTTTTATTATAAGATATTTTAGATTTATTTTTTTTACGAAATAACATGAGATTTTTAATTTTACTATGAGATATGTTTGGGGTTTTAATTTTATTATCAAATGTCCTTTAATTTTGATATATTATATGTTTATATTTTTATTTTATCCTAATCAAAATAAACAAAAAAAATTAAAGCCCATACAAAAATTTAATTCATTTTTAAAAAATGAATAAAAATTAAAAACAAAAAGAATTAAAAGCATAAAAATTTAAAAAATAGAAATTACTAAGTAATAAAAATTATTTAATTAAAAAATATATAAGAAATTATTAAATAATTTTACAAAATATAAAAACATATTAACAAAAATATTGTTTGATATCAATAATCACAAGAAAAATGATCATATTTTATGGTTTTAATACTTTATTTTTCTAAATTTAAATAATGAGTTTTTCCATGTCCTATATGAAATTGTTACTTTTAATATTCTTTATATTATTATTATGCTTTTTTACGATTTTAAGTCACCGCTGTGTATTCAATTTATTTTTTTTTGTTTATTTAATTATATTCATTTTTTTAATTGATTTCAATTATTGTATGATCTTTAATTTTTTTTTTGCATTTTATTTAAGTTTTATATTTTCTAAAAACTTTGACCATATATCCTTGAGGTTATTACAAGGGCATATGGTGCGAGGGTAAATTGGGATATGAAAAATATAATATATCCGAATTTGAACGAAGTGGCATCTCGTAATAAAATTGAAACCTCAGGGGTATCTTGTAATAAAAATGAAACCGTAGGAGTATCTCGTAAAGCAAATGAAACTTCAAGAGTGTCTCGTAATGAAAGTGAAACCGCAGGGGCATTTTGTAAAATTCGCTCAAACCTTAGAGGTATCTCGTGAAATTCTTCAAAAATCTTAACGATATTGTCCTTCCCTTAAAAATCTTCTATAAATACAGCTCCACCCTCCACTATCTGTTCACCTCATTTCAAATTCTCGAATCTCTATCTCTCTATAATTCTCTTTCATCTCTAGGAGCGGGAGCGGGAGTTCGAGTTCCAAAAGGTGCAATTCAAATCTACTTGTTGAGGTACTTTTTCACCTAATTTACAATTATTCAGTAAAATTAGACTTGTAGTAGAACAAAAAACCAGTCATAATTGGGTCCTAAAAGTGACTGTCGACGCCTATATAAAAGACAAGGCGTCGCACACGTCAGCGCCGTTGCTGGCCGTTTGAGACGGGAGTTGACGCGGGCTCATTGGAATGGGCATCGACGCGGGTGACGATGAGACGACGGCGGTTGTCGTGAGAAAAATATAGTCAATGTTGCAAAGTGCTAACTATGGGCAAGTGTACCCAATTGTAGTAGTTAAGAGTGTCGTTCCACTAGGAAATCGATTATCTATCTCCCTAGTTTCGGTAATTGGTAAAGAAGCAGTTCTTAAAGGGGGTTAAGCCGGTGGCAAGCTTGATGATTCGGTTCAAGACAAATTACAAAGTAAACAAGGAAACTAAAATCGGGTTTGATGGATTGGAATGGAATGCACCATAGGATGGTTATTATCACCAAATTTCACCCATCTTCACTCTTAAACCCACTTCACTCAAGTTGTCTAATATGACTAGTGTAATGACTTTCCAAATCATGGAAGAGTCAAATCTTACTTAACTACTCTAAACTCTCTAATCAAGTAGAATTTAAATCACTAAGTAGCATTAATTGCAAGTCCACGATAAAAGCCTCATATTTCACTAACTAATCAAGAAAGCAAAATCTAGGGTTTCTCTCTCTCTTTGGTCACAATCTTCAACTCAAACTCATATGTTGTTGGAAACCTCCATAAATGCCATAAATGATCAAGCTATAACATTCAATAAGCAAGAAGAGAAAAAAACTATCATAAATGAAGTGTAGGTTTACAAGTTAGCTGGAGGTGTAGGGTCAAATCCCCATCCCGAAGTGCAGTATGAGACTACTCAAACATAGAAAAAGTAAAGTGGTTAGAGAGTTAGAAGAAGCCATTGGAGGTGGTGGAGGAGCTTAGGGAAGATAAGCTTTCTCTTCTCTTCCTCCTTATCTTCTTTTTCTTCTTCTTCTTCTCTCAAAATTGCCTCTCTCTCTCTCTCTCTCTCTCTCTCTCTCTCTCTCTTTTAGTGTCTAAAGTTGCGTGGAATGGAATGTAGAAGAAAGCCCCAAATTTCAGCAACTTAACAGCAGATTTTTCGTCTGACCGACCCACCCTGGGTCGGTCTCATGGGTCGGTCGGCTCTTTGAAGACGGAGGCACATGCTCATTTAAGTCTCGACCGACCGCCCTGGGTCGGTCCTATGGGTCGGCCAAAATCAGTAGCTTACAGGAGAGTGGGACCGACCCTCCCTGGGTCTGTCTGCCTGGGTCGGCTTCAGTGATTGCTCTAACTTGCGCGGGGCCTAGAATCTTCGTTGTGGCATGGAATTGCTCGCCGTTGGTGGCGTTGGAAAGCTTGAGAGATGGGGAATCTGTTGATGCAATCCACTAGCTCTAAAAGAACCCAAAAGTATGCTCAAAATAAGTTTTTACCTATCAAGAGATCAAACTATATAAATTCACCATTAATCACAAAAATACTCTATTAAGTGGTGAAATAGGTTATGCACCAAGTAAAATGAAGGTGAATAAAGACCTTAAGATAACATTTTTCACCACTTATCAGCGGTGCGAAGAAAAAAAGAGCGGTGATGACGCGTGGAAGAAAGAGGTAGCGTCAGCGCGGGCGTACAGTGCGTTTTTACCACTTTTGTGATGTTTTGACCTATATTCAACGTTTTAGAGGTGTTTTAACATGTATGTGACCTGTTTGGACAGGTTTTGATTAGTTCAAATATGTTTTGATTGATTGATTATGATTGCAATTGAACAACATTGTTATGCATGACCAATATCGACTAACTTCGACTGGTTTTGACTAACTTTCAACATACTTTGACTAACATTGTACACAACTCAAGAGGTATTCCGGTTTCATGGGTAGGGGCAATAGCTCATCTGGCCCTGGCGAGGCGTCATCACCGGCCCCCTACAGCCGCTGCAGAGTCCCGACAGTTGGAGATACACATGCCTCATCTAGGAGGTGTGTAGCTGAGGAGCGTCGGCGAGTAGTTGAGGAGCAGACACGTCGGAGGTTTTTAAATGAGTAGGCGTGTCAGAGGTTTATAGAGAGCAGCAGCAGCTGATTGATACTGCAGCCCAACTCTTACAGCCAGGTTGCTGACTCGGTGGTTGGCATCGGCAATGTTGTGGTGAGGACCAGTAGCGGGGGGCTTCATGTTCTGTCGTTGGACCGAGCCAGATGGCTTCATATTCTCTTAGTTCTAGGGTGGATAGTGATAAACCGCAGACTTATCATATTTAATGTATTAGATTTATAAGTATATTAGTCTAAATAAGGTTAATTAATTAGTATTTGTGTTAAATTATGTATTAAAGTGTTTTATTTGTACAGACTTATGTTTTATAAGCTTTTTATGCAAGGAACGAATTCCTAGGCAAAAGTTCAGGTGATGCCGGATGTGATGCCGGATGCCTCCTTCACGGCACAAGCATGGAGCAGAAAAGAGGCTCTGCCGGGTATGTTGCCGGGTACTTTCCATCCGGCACATACGTGAAAAGTCGCCACGGTTGACCAAACGGTGGCAGTTATTTACAGTTGACGGAACCAACTGATGCCGGGTACGGTGCCGGACATTCCCTGTCCGACACATGCAACGTTTCGCCTGGCAGTTTTGACCGTTAACGGTTACGCATATTTAACACGTGGTGTCGGATGACTTTGACCCGGCATGCCACCCAGCACATGGAGATTTTGTTGCCTATAAATAGGCCGAGAGCCTGCATCATTTGATACATTCCAACACCCATATACACTCCATTCACACTTCTAATTCCACACACATCCTAGGTGTTGGTGTCCAAGGAAGTCTATGCAACTTTCCACGCGAAGAGAAGGAAATCCATGGCGGGTTAAGGCTACGACCAATTTCCTTATCTCCTTTGTATTCTTTATCTTAATCTGTGTGGATGGTGGAGTAGAAATCCTTGTTTCGTTGTCTTTGGTTAGGATGATTATCTTTGTAGAACACTCTTGATTATTAATGGAATTTGCAAGTGTCTTAACCGGAATTCTAATCTTCATACTAGTAGAATGAGGATCTTCACTTGTTCTCTTTATTTCTAAGTTCTATTTAAGGTTTACAAAACAAGAATAGAATAGATTAGAATTTCAGTAATCTTTAATTTTGTTGTTCTGAAAAGTGGGCAACAAGATTTAAGGTTTATGATTAATCTCTTATTTCACCATTATCCTGTTGTATTCGCAACATTAATTATGCACGATGCGAATAAGGGTATTGAGTTCTTGTTGTCATACCTTGAAACTAGAAATGGTATTTACGAAATGTCTTGTCGGACGTAGTGCCGGATGGAAGATGTCCAGCACATTCAAAGTCCTTGAATGTGCCGGGAATCCGAGGTCCGGCATGACATCCGGCGCATTCATTTTGTGAGAAAAAAAATCATTTTCGAGACTTGCCACATTTGACCTTTGATCATATGAGTTCTTACGCTGATAATTGAACTTAATCAAGGATAGTTCGTTGGGAATATTAGTTTAATTAGTTTTAGTTAGGATTAGAAATACTTTACACTTTTCCCCCTTTTATTTAGTAAGAATTAGTGATTACCAAGGCTAGGACTGATTTTCTATATAAGTCCCTAAGGTTCGACATTCTTGGTCTTAATATGCTCTCTTGCTACTTTGACCGGGATTTTTGCTACCCGTATAGAGTTAGTATTATTTCTTTTTTATTCTTTTGTACATTCATTTACCCCTACATTTCTCTAGTTAGCAAAATGGCGTCATTGCCGGGGAACAAACCCGGGTCCCCGACAACGACACCATTTTGCTAACAAAGAATTTGTAGGGGTAAGGATGTATAAAAGAATAAAATAATAAAAGAAATATAAAAAAACCTACAAACTCTATACGAGTAGCAAACAATTCCCGGTCGGAATATAGTGTAAGTACATTATGACCAAGAGTATCGAACCCAAGGGACTTAATAGAAATTAGTCCTAGTCCTGGTAAAAGCCTATTCTAAAACAGAGGGGGGAAAGGTAAATATCATTCTACACTAAAATAACTAACTAAAATTCTAACGAATAAATATCTTTGACTCGGAATGATACTCGACATAAAACAAGTATGGTTATAAGTCAAACTACAAAGTTTCAAAATTAATCTGGCAAAAATGACTGTTGGATGTCATGTCGGACAAGAGATGCACGACCCTTCAAGATCTTTGAATGTGCCGGACACCAACACCCGGCAGTACACCCGGCACCTTCAAGTTGTGAATGATATTTCCTGTTTCTGGTCTGACAGCATGACTCATACCCACCACATTTGCTTCGTGCATATCTCATGCTGCGGAAACGAACAAGATAATGGAGAAAAACAGATTAATTCAAATCTTAAGTCATGTTGCCCACTTTCCAGAGCAACACCGTTAAAGACCACTAAGACCCCTCAACCTATTCTACCCTGTCTTGTGAACCTCAGAAGAATTTAGAAGAAAGAAGAACAAGTAGCGATCTCATTCTACTTGTATGAAGATCAGAACCTTAGTTGATGAAACTTGCACTTTTATTAATAGCCATAAGAATAATTACAAAGAATATCATCCCTAACCAAAAACTAACAAAGAATTCTACATCACCATCCACACAACTTCAAGAAGAGAATACAAAGAGGAGAAGGAAATGATCATAGCCTTAACCCGACAGGATCTTTTTCTTCTTCACGTGGATGGATCCGTAGACTTTCTTAGACACCAACAATGGAATGAGGGCGGAAATGGAGATATGAGTGGAGTGTATATGGGTGTTGGAATGTATCAAATGATGCAGGCTCTCGTCCTATTATAGGCAACAAAATCTCCATGTGCGGGTGGCATGCCGGTTCAAAGTCATCCGACACCACGTGTTAAATATGGGTAACCGTTAACGGTCAAAACTGTCAGGCGAAACGTTGCATGTGTCGGACAGGGAATGTCCGGCACCGTACTCGGCATCAGTTGGATCCGTCAACTGTAAATAACTGCCACTGTTTGGTCAACAGTGGTGACTTTTCACATATGTGCCGGATGGAAAGTACCCGACAACATACCCGACAGAGCCTTTTTTCTGCTCCATGCTTGTGCCGTGCAAGAATCATCCGGCATCACGTCCGGCATCACTTGAACTTTTGCCTAGGAATTCGTTCCTTGCATAAAAAGCTTATAAAACATAAGTCTGTACAAATAATACACTTTAATACATAATTTAACACAAATACTAATTAATTAACCTTATTTAGACTAATATACTTATAAATCTATTACATAAAATAGATAAGTCTGCGGCTTATCAAGGCCCTACACTTACCTTTTGCTAGTCCACGAGCAAAACTAGATTAGAAAGGAGTAATTGCTTATGCACAAAACAATAATCTCTAGGATGATAATTAGATAAACATTTCCAACTGTCTGACTCTAATTCATAAGTATCACTTAATCTTTCTTATCTATCAAAACATACTAATGGGTATAAAATTAAAAGAATTTTAAAACCGATCAAAAACTTTTGGGCTATTTTGGCATAAGGGATTTGTAATCTCTCCTTTTTCCGGTTTCCACCATTCAGCTCTATTTCCCAAGAGTTTTGAATGTGGCCAAGACACTCATCAATGGTTTTTATGGTTTAACCTTCAATTTTTCAAGGGTTTCTGAATCAACCATTATTTTTTGCATTGAAGAACATGGAATTTAGGAGAAAACACAAAAGGAAAAACTCTCGTTTGTTACTTTTATTCTGAGGCACTTTTGCAACCTCAAAGAATATAATGCTTTCCCTTTGGAAGAAGATTTTTTTCTTTTTTTTCTTTTTTTCTTTCTTTCTTCTTTCTTCCACAAAACCCTTTTTAAGATTTTCACCCAAAAGTCTTTTCACAGTTTGCATTTGAAAAGAAAAAAATATCACCCATAAGTAAATAAAGGAAAGAATTAGAAGAAAGATCATATACTCATGTTAAATAAAAAGAATCAAAAAGCTAAAAACAGGAATCTACAAGTTAATATAAAGCTTACCGCTTGAGAGAACAAGCATTCACCCTTCCCTAATCATAATTTGGGTCAAAGATACGCAAAACGCTTAGTAAAACATTGATAAAACTCTCAACTTATACATATTATTTATAAACATATACTTTTTCTCTTTTTTTTAAAGGGGGATCCCTGCCCTACACTTGGCAGGAACACTGTCCCCTGTTCAGACTGAAAAGAATAATACAATTTTTTTTAACAAAATTAAAAGAACAACTTACCATGAACCAAATAATAAGAGTACAAACAAAATAAAATAAAACAACCAAGGAAAAAGAGTAAAGAAAGAGACTCCCTTGCGTGAACGTGAGTAGGGCCCGCCTACACATAGCCTTTTGGCTACTTGGCATTGTCAGAGATCTTAGATAGGATGGTGACCGAATTCGCATGCTCCCTTGGATTAGTTTGAGTTTGAGATGGGTTGACCTGGTTGTCGAGGTTGCGCAGAAGTTGCTGTAATTGCAACTACAATGATTTGTGCTCCTTGCGAATGGTCGAGATCTCGTTGTGAGCATCATGGGATTTGTTCATCAGGGCCGACATCATGTCGCGCAATCCAGCCATTTCAGCCTCTGATGAAGATGCAGATGGGGAAGGTCGGTTAGAAGGGACTCCTCCATAAGGAGTCTGCATGTATTGCCTCTGACCTCCTGGTAGCCGGCTTGACTTTGGAAATTTTGAGGGGGTTGGTTCCCCTGTTACCAAGGCTTCCTGAACCCTTGGTTGCTCACATAATTGACTTCCTCATCATTCTGAAAGTCTTGCAATTCAGGGCCCTAAGCGTGTGGTCATGCACTAACCACATTCGTCTACTGAGGAAGATTATTCATTGCTATTTTGCTCCACCACCTTTTGCAGAGCGCTAACCTTCATAGACGTTTGAGCATTACTCTCCAATAACTGCTCATGACTTTTCATCAATTTTTCAAATTTGGCGTCTCCTTCGCCCACCTGATATAAACTAGCGGTACCGCCCCTGGATCCACCTGAGGCCCAATCTCTAATCTCTTCACAAAGAGATTCAATCCCACTAAGGAATTGATCTCCTGGCTTCTTCAGGATATCTGCATCAAGGGTGGATAGGATCATGGTTTTACATTGGTTGACCAATCCTTTGTAGAAAAAGGGTCATTTTCGGCGGTTCTTTTGGGCCTTTTTCGGCGGTTTTAAACCGCCGAATATTACACCGCCGAAAAAGGCCCTTCCAAAGTTTCGGCGGTTTTATAACCGCCGAAAATAACAACCTTTTTCGGCGGTTCCAAACGCCAAAACCGCCGAAAATAACGGCTGTCCCAGCTCAAAATGAGGTAAAAAACATTTTCGGCGGTTCCTAGTAAGAACCGCCGAAAATAAGTAAAAATGGCAATTTTCGGCGGTTCTTAGCTTAAGAACCGCCGAAAATTGCCATTTTTTACTTATTTTCGGCGGTTCTTACTAGGAACCGCCGAAAATGTCTATATTTTTTTTTTGGTTTTTTTCGTTTTAGTTTACAATCCCACATATGTCAACAAACCTGTAAAATATACAGATACAACATCCAGATATATCCAAACATCTCTCTACGTCATATTGTAGAGGATGTCAATCACTCTTTGTAAGAGAATTGTCAAAAAATCAAAATAATGATGAAATGGTCACAAATGACCAACAACACATTTCAAATGGTCACAAATGACCATATACAAACCATTTCAAATGGTCACAAATGACCATATAGATATACAACTACCAAGATATTCATTGTACTCAAACCGGTCATCTTTCACAATCTAACTAGCCATAAATTTCTAAACATTAACGTTCTAAATAACAATTCGATCGAAAAAACAAAGTGAAAATCAAACTAAATCATATAGACAAACTCCGCCCAATCCTCCAACATAGCGTTGATCGTTTGTCTGTCGTATTCGCCAACATTAGGGAAAACCTTTTGAAAAACAAAACAATACAAAATGAGTTAATCATTAAACAAATACATTAAAATTAAAATATATATATATATGACTTCAACATACGTTTTCTAATTGATCCTGCATATCACCAAAAAGGGTGATTATGTCATGCATATATCTCATGACATAATACCCACACTCCGAACCCCCGGGTTGACGTGGACACTTAAACAGAGAAAAGAAAAAGGATTAATTACATAAGACATTTGTTCTATCAATGAAAAACAAGTGATGCATGTACCTTCACTGCAGTCCAGGGGACAGCACCTTTTATCCTTATACCAAGATGTGAAATCATAACACTTTGATATATACTGCACATTAAATGTCATAAATGTATATTAATAAAATTAGGATATCCATGCACAACAAAATTAAAAAAGAATTGAAATGCATAAAGAAGTGGTTTATAATGTACTTACGTGTTAAGGTGTGGCTTTATCTTGATATTATTCGGCAATGTATGCCGAAGCGGATCAAGATATAGTATACGTGCACGATCCAAACACAACACCAGTAGGACCCAATGACCACTATGTAATACCAAAACACTAACATGTCAGTATAATGTCAAAATCAACAAGTACAACAATTTAATGGAATATGATAAACAAGTTATTACCTTTGATGGTAGGGCAGCAGGAGATATTTCTTTCTCGCATTGATGCTGTTAGCAATCGCACGCTGTAAGTAGAGCTTACTACCTTGTACATCAGACGTCACAGCAGTGTATGACGTTCTCTCAGGACATAGAAATCCATACTTGGTAAGTGAAAAAGTTTGCATTTTCTCATGCAAAAACCTATTCATTAATTAAAAGATATAGTAATTAACATTGTTTCAGGGCATCACTTTATAACTTAATTACCAAAAAAGACTAATACTTACAGAATGAATGAGTGGACAACAGTGATAGGCACCCAGTCAGATTTCAGGATGTCCTGCACGTCGTTTGTCCACAAGTCGACTTCTAAAACTTCTTCATAGTGAAGAATGTCAGGTTCAAAGCTAAGAAGGATAGAATCTTTATCAGCTGGGAAGTCACGGATCACATCATGCAACACTTTCATGTTTGGCCCCAAGCGTGCATATATTGAATCATCCACCAAGTTTTCTTTGGTAACGACATTGGTGGATGCTCTGTATCCAGAAGATGTAATCTTTGACTTCTTTTTTTCAGGAGACTTTGATTTCTCCTTTAATGCCTATTTGCAATCGACATACATTACTAATCATGAACTGAACATCCACACACTTATAATTTACTACAATAACTATATTAAAGGTTGTATTGGGCGTACCTTCATACACTTCTGAATCAGGCGAACAGGCCATTGAAGAAATGCACCCTTTGCGGACCGAACCGTGCTGTACTCCTCCGTAGGTACAGGGAGTTCTAAATCAGGACACGTGTAAATCGGTTCGTCCACAGACACTCTCCCGTGATACGGCTGTAATGGCATGCCATGGACCACGTCATTCGAGCGTGATGTGTACACTCTTCCTTCTGCAACTGGTATATTTTGATTGTTGTACGGGAGCAAGAGGTTGCAGTTTATTGGATCCTACAATTTAATCAGATTAGTAGATGATTGAACTGATAAATAAGTAATAAACGATATGACAAGTAATAAAACAGTTAAAGATATAAAAATTTACCTGTACATATGCGTAAGGATACGGATCATTAGACTCTGTGCTTGTGTGCAGTCCAGCAGGATCAGAAGATCAGAAGGGAGCATATCCATAAGAAGGATCAGAAGCAGGAGCATATGGCTGGGGTGCACCAGTCCCCTGACGCACTTCAGCAAGGATCTCATCCCTCAACTGATCTTTGAAGTTACTGAGGACACGTAAATGCTCATCATACGGGATCATCCTCTCCTGACTACTACTTCCTTTCCTCGACCCGGGGTTTCCAAATACTTTTCTTATCCCTATGTTAACCCCCCCTAACCCCACTGCTCGGCCTGGATGATCTTTCTTTCCTAGCGCCCGAGACAGCTGGTCATCATGTCGATCAGGAGCCCAAGTCCCTTGGGTTACTTGCTCGTTCATTTCAGCCTTTAGAAGTAAATGCATATAGGATTTATAATAAATTATAGGATTGAAATATTGAATTTGAAAAATAATAAGGATTAAACAAAAGTACTTACCATCTTATCAACAATTTCCTTCGTTTTCTCGAAGGGATACAGACGCTCTCCAGTTTTTGGGTCTTTCTTAGTGCGTGAAAGCTTCCAAAATGTACCCCGTTTCTGGTGCTCATCTAGAGTGCTCACATCCGATGGCAACTCCCCTTCTGCCACCCACTCAGGAACTCTTCTGTTAACCCCTTTAGCACCCAGCAAGTGACGATATTCATTCTTCTTCGCATTCGCTGACTGGGCCTCACGATACTCCTATTATCAAGTAAACAAAAGTACACGATGCTGATTAAAAACATATACATATGTAAACCTATTTGTATGTATATACAATACTTAATTATTTAATAGTTAGTATGTACCTTCGTCTCCATCTTCTTGTCATAAAACTGCTGCCACTTCTCTTGGGTTATTGCTGTGTAGATCTCCCAAGGCTGGCGTGTGTCGCCGTCAGGCCGCTTAAGCTTCTTGGTGATGAACCATTTGACCAGATCATGCTTATGATCTGAAAATTTTTTGCGCATCATCGATTTTACCATGGTGTAGTACTCGGTTTCTGCAGGTATTCGATATCGTTTCTGCATATCATCATAAATGAAAAGGATGTTAGTTATGCATACTTATAAATCGTATCAATAAATACTGCAACTATTGTTTATTTACCTGTACGATCTCAAACATCTGCTTCTTCAATCCTTCGTCAACCTGAGGCCAGGAGAGAGTGATATCACAATACTCTCGCACTATGATGCCCAGCTCAGTAGTGAAGTCTCCAGCCCATTCCCCAGTCGGTTGTAGATACTCATTAAACTGCAGCGGCTTCGACTCAATCTTTTTTGACTTAAGAGCTTTTGTAGGACCTCGAGGTTTTACGGTCCTGCTCTCTGGGATCTGTGACCCAGAAGGTCCAGCTTGTGTGTCTGCAGCTGGCACATCAGACACTATAATCTCGGCGGTGCCACTACCCCCCTCATCAGTTCGGGCCCGTGACGTGCGGCCCTTCCCTCCACGTGTTTGCCTCTTCCTCGGTCGGGCTGCGTCACTCAGAATCTCGCCGACCGGGTCGTCCATATCATCCATTTAACTGTCTGCACAAATAACAATATGATATTAATAACAACAAAACAAATAATATAAAAAATACGTAATCAGATATCATAAAAAATTAATATTTAATTACCTAACAAACAAACACATCATTTATGGTTTTTCGACCCATAGACCCTCATCATGATCAGACCTAGTATACACTACATCGTCTGGAATATCAACAATGTTGGTGGCAGGAACACTGTTAGAAAAGGGTGGTGTCTCATCAAATAATAATTCATCGTCATCAACATCTTGATCAACATTTGTGATCACAAATCTTTTCCCTGGTAAAACTACTGACCATCTGGAATCGATGGGATCTTCTATGTAAAATACTTGTTCACAGTCCTTGGGAAATATGAACGGCTCTTGTGTAGGACCAAGACTTGATAAATCAACCAAATTAAACCCATCATGAACCCGATAACCATTTCTGTTATCCACCCACTTGCATTTGAAAATAACAAACTTTTGAAACTGATAATCAAGTTCCCAGATATCTTCAATACATCCATAATACAACCTCGAGGTTGAAATCGCTGAAGCTGGATCACCTCGGGTGTACTGAGTTGTTGCTGCTTCTACTTTCACCCCGCTATTCTGGTTTAAACATCTATCATCTTGTCGTTTTGTCCAATAGGTGAACCCATTGATGTCATACCCGTCGTAAGATACAGCAGTGGAACCAGGTCCCAAAGCTAACCAACGGAGCTCTTCACCTACATTATCAGGCGCTAGTGATGCAAGTTTCATAACATGGTCTCTAAACCATGAACAAAAGGTCTTGTTTTGCTCTTTTGTCAACCAAACAATATTCCTCCCAGGATATTGACCTCTTAGTGTAGTCATGTGTTTCTCAAAAAATGGCTCAATAATCTCAAGGTGATGTAAAACGAACAAATGTGCTTGTGGAGGGTGATTTTTCGGTATGAGGGGGGTCTATCTAAATATGGTCCTAGCTGAGAAGTCTAGATCCTAGAATGCCATTCTGTGGAGGGTGAAAACCCGTTATTCTGGCATCCCTCAAATACCTACTAAATCGTCCGTCTTTCCCAGAAAGCATAAAGGGGAGTGCAAGTGTACACCACACCCGCTCTCGATGGGCTCCACGCGGACTTATGCCTCTATAAGGCAGAGTTGACTAGAGTCGCCACCTAGTTTGACCTATGATAACTAGGAAGGAAGAGAGGGAGGGTTCTAAGAACCATTGGTTGACTCTGAATGTGTCGCCTATGGATAGGGACTTATCTGATGATACTAGAGATTCTGTGTTGGTTCGAACTGGGTTACACCCCTTAGAAGTGGCAACGACCACGAATTTGGATTGGTGCCCGAAGAAACCTCGGTCTCCAATTGTCGGGATTACCTTCTTTCAAAACCTTATTAGAGAGATTCAGTTAAAGCCAAAGGATAAGATCGAATGAGGAGTGAGGAAGATTTCGAAGAGTTGAAGAATAGGCTGGTCTTGGAGTTGGTCTGGTTGAATTGTTGAGAGGTTTTAATTGTTTTGAGAGATTTGGGGTTGTTTTGGGCCTTCACAAGATTAAGAGGATGATGGGAGTTTTGAGGAGGAAGAGGGCGTTTTGGTCATTTTGGTGGAGTCAAGGGGTATTTGGATTGTGATTTGAGGAGTTCTTTGTGTTTGCGAAGTTCGGATTTTGAAATGGTCAGGCTCTTGAGTGTTTTGGGAAGTTGAATGTGTTGAGGGGCAATTCGGGTTTTAAGGATGGTTGAGTATGGAAGAAGATATTTGGTCTGCAGGTATTCGGGTTTTGAAGACGTTTCAGGTTTCTGGGAGTCTTCAGGAATTGGAGGTCCTATGTGACTTAGAGTTGGTTCAAAGATGGATTGAGGAGTGTTTATGGGTCTTAGAGCTCTAATGGAAACGTTGGATTGGTTTATTCAGAATTGTCTCTCTTAAAATTTTTAAAACCGAAAAATCATTTTTTTTTGTAAAAGGGCGGATAATCCCAAGGGATTACCCTATGTACCCCCTCGAACACGACACTTAACTAATAATAAGCGCCAAGGCTCGAAAGATGGGGCAATGAATTTATGTCGAAAATAGGATTTAGAGAGAAACACCATGAATGAGATGTTCTCGGTCAAACCCTAATAACGTCTCTAACTCCCGGGTTTTAAAACGTTAAAAACCGAAAACATTGAAATCGAATGGAAGGGAGTTAGACGATTCTAAAATCCGGCTGCAACTAGGAAGGCCGTTACTTCCCTAGCACCCCCTTGTAAAAAATCTAGGCTGTAATTAGGGGAGGTTTGTCACCCTAATGCCCCGCCTAAAGAGATCCAGACTGCGACAAGAGAGGTTATGACCCCAGCGCCCCGCCTCGGATTTTTTTTTGGGAAGGGAGACAAGCAATGTTCTAACCATGTAGGAAATGTTTTGAAGGAGTTAGACATTTCTTGCTCCCCGAAAACAACTTATTTGGATTTGAAAACTAAGTTAGAAAACTTTGAAAGTTGTTCGAATTCTCGATGAAGAAACACTGATTTTGAGAAAGGTTTTTAGGAGAAAACTTTCTGTGTATGTGAGAAGAACTTTCTGCAATAGAGAAGAGTTTTCTGTGATGTGAGAAGAGTTTTTCCTTTTTAATTCCACAACATGGTTTCTTTGAAAACTTGATGAGACTTTAATAAAAGGATGGTTTTGAAATTCTTTTTGGGTTTTTTGGATCTTTGAAAGGGAATTACAAATTAAAAGTGAATGTGAAAGGAATCGGGTTTGAAAAATGTGTTGGGATTGATTTGATTTGACTTGTATTGGAGATGAGACGGGTCAACGTTTAGGTTTGGTCAATGATTGGGTCAAGGTTTTCTGGTCAAGGTCAAGGTTTTCTGGTTAAGGTCAAGGTTTTCTGGTTAAGGTCAAGGTTTTCTGGTTAAGGTCAAGGTTTTCTGGCAAGGTCAAGGTTTTCTGGTTAAGGTCAAGGTTTCTGGTTAAGGTCAAGGTTTTCTGGTTAAGGTCAAGGTTTTCTGGTCAAAGTTCAGTCAAGGTCAACATTAGGTCAAAGCTAGACCAGGTCAAAGTGAGGTTGGTCAAGGCCGATCAGGTCAAGTTTGGGTCCAAGGTCAATTTTCAGGTCAAAGGTTAACCTTCGGGGCAAGGTTTGATTCTTGTGGACTTAACTGATTTTTGTGGACTTAGGTTGATTTTTGATTTTGTGGACTGGGTTTGTGGACTTGGGCCTTTGTGGACTTGGGCCTTTTATGGTTTTGGGCTTTCTTGTGGACTTTGAGTCTTTTGGGGTTTTGGGCCATGGGTTTGATCTCGGGTTTTGGGCTTGGGCTATGGGTTTTGGACTTGGGTTGCGGGACGCGGGCTTGGGCCGAGTTTCAGAGTTGGGCCGAGATGAGTTGTTGGGCCGAGATGAGTTGTTGGGCCGAGATGGTTTTGGGCTTCTCAAGTTTTGGGCCGCGACATTTTTTGGGGTTTTGGGTTGTGGGTTTCTTGGGTTTCGGGTTTGGGCTGGTTGTAGACTCTCGGGCCAATTGTGGGCATTGGGCTCGGTCAAGACGATTGAGCCGGGTTTGACTTGGTTTTGGGCCATGGGTTATTTTGGGTTTTGGGCCATGGGCTTTTTGGGTTTTGGACTTGGGTTGAGGGACGTGGGCTTGGGGTTTGGGGTGGATTTGGACCGAGATGTGGACTTGGGCCGAGATGTGGACTTGGGCCGAAATGGCTTGGGCCGAGTTTGGATTATTGGGCCAAGGCTGTGGGTTCTTGGTTTAATTTGTGGGCTTGAGCTATTTTGTGGGCCTTTGGGCCAGAACTGGGCTGAGCATTTGGGTCGGATTTGAGTGAGTTTTGGGCTTCGAGTTTAAGCCTTGGGCTTTGGGTTGGGTAGAGTAACGGGCCGGGCTGAATTTGGGCTCGGTTTGGATATTGGGTCGAGCTGAATTCGGGCTTGGGTCCTAGGGCTTTGGGCCAAGTGTGGTTTGGGCCGAGATTGGGTTTGGTTTGTGGACCGAGGGCATTGGGCTTGGATTGTGGGCCGAGGGCGTTGGGCTTGGATTGTGGGCCAAAGGCGTTGGGCTTGGATTGTGGGCCGAATGTGGTTTGGGCCGAGATTGGGTTTGGTTTGTGGGCCGAAGGCGTTGGGCTTGGATTGTGGACCGAATGTGGTTTGGGCCGAGATTGGGTTTGGTTTGTGGACTGAGGGCATTGGGCTTGGATTGTGGGCCGAGGCGTTGAGCTTGGATTGTGGGCCGAATGTGGTTTGGGCCGAGATTGGGTTTAGTTTGTGGACCGAGGGCATTGGGCTTGGATTGTGGGCCGAATGTGTTGGGCTTGGATTGTGGGCCGAAGGCGTTGGGCTTGGATTGTGGGCCGAATGTGGTTTGGGCCGAGATTGGGTAATGCAATTTTTATTTTTTGGGTTTTTTGAATCAAATTTTAAAAGAAAACAAGTGAGAGTTAAAGGTTTGTTTTTATACACAGTGATGAAAACATGAAAAATTTGAGAGACAATTCTGGATAGGATGTGGAGAGAGGGGATGAGTGTTTGGAGGAATTTTTTTGGTTTGAAAGGAAAAAGTTCATTATTTACTTATATATATACATATTTTAAATGTGTGTTTTAGGGTTTAGGGTGTCACCTTGACCAAGAAGGACACATGACCCACTAAGTGCCAAGGGACACCCACTATCCTAAAGGCTTGGCCCTAAAGTCCATAACTATGGCTTAATAAATAGATTAATACACAAGAAAGGGAAAGCAAAGTTATGTCAGTGTTAAGCGTACAATATATACAAATATAGTGCAGGAATATTGACCACGCAATGCGCTAAAGAGACAAAGAACCAGAGTGTAAACACCAATTCGAAAGCACATAGCGACACTTATCCTCATCTAATCTTCTATAACAGTAATCAAATTCTTGCTCTAAACCGATGCAAGAGTAATTACAGATTGACCAATCTCTTTTTTTTGTCACTAGACCCTATGTTCTAGGATAAATCAATTTCTTGACTCTTTTTCACGCATAAATCACCTTGATTTTTAAGAGATGACCAAATAACCCGATCTGAACCTAATTCCACTTGCAACCAAACAGAACGCCAGTTTATTACTTCTTATTTCAATCTAACAGTCGAATCCCATGGCTGTGAATGTAAGGAAACGTCAACCAGAGGCTCCACATTAGAACTTGACAATATTTAAACTAAACTGGAAGATCAAAAGCTCAGCGGTACAGAACCAACAACTTAACATCAACAACCCGCATTTTCAAGGAGACCCGAAACTCAACGTTAGGAACAAAACATACAAGCAGGCCCAGGAACTCTACAAGAGGCAGATGGATATCAAGAGTAGGACAAAGTGATCCTTGATGAACAACAACTAATAATCCCACAAAGAAGCTCTTACTCCAGAAATTAAGATATGAACATGCTTTTCATGACATTAGGAAGATTTCATTCAGTCAAACGCCAAACAATCGAAGCATATACAAGGATATCATGTACCCGGCTCAAAACATCACATCAGTTAATGAATAGAGGGCACAAAACCTTATAGGTTTAAGGGATAAATACCAGAGATGGAGACAGAGGAAATCTCCTGCAAGATAACCCACGAAGTAAAACAAACCAACACAAATCGGTGGTTAGTTTCTGTAGTTTGAATAACAACAACACAACAAAACTAAAGGTAACCAAGGGTTTAGAGGTGCGGCTTTACTCTTCTGTCTCGTGGTTACCTGTCACCCATCCTCACCGTAACACAATTTTCGATTCATCAGTATACTCAGGCAAGTATAATTCACGGGGTTAATCACCATAAAAGACATACAGACCGAAAGTGGAATGGCCTCGGGACAATCGGAGAGAGGAACCTCATAACACAACCTCACAGACATTCCGAATCAGTATCAGTCGAATGCGAAGAGTAATACCCAGGCGCGGTACAACATCCGACAGCAAAGGGATAGATAATAATCAACGCTGGAAGTGGACTAGTCTGATGACTTTGTAAGGGTATATTCAGAGTTTTAACATTATACATCTCACCCGGCCTGTTCGTGGACTGCAATGTCCGTACCAGGCTGCATGTTGTTTGGAAAACCGAAGACGATAGTGATGGCGGAGGTGATTTCCGACGTAAGTGAAGGGTGCTGGTTAGTGATTTTCGGCGAAGAAGATGAAGGGGGTGGTGGTTCAACTGGGTTTTGGTTTTTGAATATCAAGACAACGAAGAATACTCACAATCAGACAAAGAGAATGAAAGCTCTGGGGATTGATGTTTTACGGGGTGAAAAAACCGTGCCTCTACTGTAGGGTTTAGAGGTTATTTTATAATGGGTTGGATATGTGTCAAAACTAGGGTTTTATTTGGGTTGGGCTGTGTCTGGACCGATTGAAAGAGAGAAAGGGAAAAACTAAAAAAACGAGGCTACTGAGTTTCGAACTCGGGTTGCCCAACAACACTCATCACCCCTTACCCGACTGGACTACAGCAGAACGCAGTATATGGGCATAGAAATTAATGATATTCTTTGGAGCGAGTTAAAATGAAAAGAAAACACCATCTTGCTTGCGCCAGGAATCAACCCGGGCTGGCGGACTGTCTAGTGGATATGCTGGCCAGTTACGCTGGATTAACTTTCAGTATATCTGCGGGGGAAATAATACGAGAGTTCTAAATTTGACTGGATAACCCCTCTAAAAACGCGATGAATCCAAAGAAAGTATATGCAATAAAATGAGATGATCAATCTAATGACATGAAAGTATGGAATATGGCTGAAAATAAGATTCAAAACGTAATGAGATAAAAAATAAAAGAATAGCACATGTACATGAAATAATGAAAATTAATGCTCGTGATGAAGATAAAACAATTAAAATAAATGGAAAATGATAGTTGTGCGGAGGACACACGAAGGAATAAAAATAGTGGCGATAAAACGGAGAAAATCAAAAAGAAAATAACAAATAATAATAAGGTATAAATCGATCGAACACGTAAATTAATACATGGTAAAATCGAAAACCGTGAAATGTTTTAAAAAGCAACAAAATATGTATACGAAATGAAGTCAGTTAAAAACAGATTTCAATAAAAAGCTCGTGCTCCTTTTCCATAGGAATGTGAGGTTTAAATGTCGGTAAAAAGAAATTCCTTTGGTCGAAAACGGGGACGACCGCCTTGTTTCTAGAAGCATGTTTATTTTTGTTTTTTTTTGTTTCAATATGAGATGGGTGAGAATTTTTGGTGTCTACAGATGGCTCCCCTTGATTCAATTCTGCAATAGAAGGCTTGCAGAATTGGATCAAGGTTGACGGGGCGCCAAAAATTCTCACCAGGGCTTATGATTTGCTCTTATGGGCGCGGGTGCACGGGGACTTATGACGGGCCCCAGATTGCGGTGATTGATGGTATGAGGTCTAATGACGGGCCTCAACTAGATCTCGGTGTCTAGCTCTAGGACTAATGACGGGCCTAGAATACGATCAATCAACCTATGCATGAGGACTAATGACGGGCCTCAACTAGAACTCGGTGTCTAGCTCTAGGACTTATGACGGGCCTAGAATGCATCTTCGAAATGTATGAGGATTAATGACGGGCCTCAACTAGATCTCGGCGTCTAGCTCTAGGACTAATGACGGGCCTAGAATACAATCGGTATATTGGTTATGCATGAGGACTAATGACGGCCTCAACTAGAACTCGGTGTCTAGCTCTAGGACTTATGACGGGCCTAGAATGCATTTTCGAAATGTATGAGGACTAATGACGGGCCTCAACTAGATCTCGGTGTCTAGCTCTAGGTCTAATGACGGGCCTAGAATACAATCGGAATATAGGTTATGCATGAGGACTAATGACGGGCCTCAACTAGAACTCGGTGTCTAGCTCTAGGGCTTATGACGGGCCTAGAATGCATCTTCGAAGTGTATGAGGACTAATGATGGGCCACAACTAGATCTCGGTGTCTAGCTCTAGGACTAATGACGGGCCTAGAATACAATCGGAATATAGGTTATGCATGAGGACTAATGACGGGCCTCAACTAGATCTCGGTGTCTAGCTCTAGGACTTATGACAGGCCTAGAATGCATCTTCGAAGTGTATGAGGACTAATGAGGGGCCTCAACTAGATCTCGGTGTCTAGCTCTAGGACTAATGACGGGCCTAGAATACAATCGGTATATTGGTTATGCATGAGACTAATGACGGGCCTCAACTAGAACTCGGTGTCTAGCTCTAGGACTTATGACGGGCCTAGAATGCAATTGAGGGTACGAGGACTTATGACGGGCCTAAACTAGATCTCTTGACATCTAGCTATAGGACTTATGACGAGCCTATAATACTTTGTGGAGTTGTACGAAACTCGCTGCTTTTCAGTGGTTGGTTGATTTGAGGATGACTCTGGTCATGGATTGATTCAGGATTTGATGCTTTTTGGTTGCTTCCGTGAGGGATGTGATGGTCTAATGCTTTCGGTCGATGTCGCCTTTGACTTGGTCAGTGTGGGACTTTTGTTTTGGTTTTGTTTTTTTTTGTGGTCTTGGCCCAATGTGCACTATGGTTTCGGGATTTGGTATGACTTTTGCTCCAGAGTTCAAGATGGCTCCGGTTTGATACGTGATTCCCTTGTGAGCAACGACTCTGGGATGGTTGATGGGTTTGGATTTGATATGATCTGAGGGCTACGGTATGACCGAATGGCTCCATTGTGGTCGGGTGGTTCCAATATGGCTCTGAGATGGCTCCGGTTTGATATACGACTCCCTTGTGAGCAACGACTCTGGGATGGTTGATGAGTTAGGATTTGATATGATCTGAGGGCTACGGGATGACCGAATGGCTCCATTATGGTCGGGTGGCTCTGGCATGGCTCTGAGATGGCTCCGGTTTAGCCCCGAGATGATCCTCTCGATTGAGGCGGGTTTCTTCATAGAGTGATGGCAAGGCATTGTGGCTCAAGGGGATGAGGGTTTTTGTTTGGGACGGGGTCGCACCCTGAGAGGGTTGCCTACGTACTCAACTCCCTGTTGAGATCAGACCTTACGTAGTTCATGGATTTTGGCGAGTGAGGAGTTCGGTGGTGAGGAGGAATGTCTTGCGTGGCATTTCTTTGAGTGACGCCCGAAGACTTTCGGTCCTTTGTTTTGATGGTTGTGCGGTCTCCGAGAATTGTTGTCGTGCCGGTTGGTGAAGGAGACAGGCTCTGTGTTGTGGCTTCCCCTTCTAAAAGAGCATACTCATTTTTCTCTTTCCGTGGTGTAGGATATTATGTCCGAACCGATGGATGCAGATCTATTCTACATGCATTTTTTTGAATTGGATATGATTAAATGCAAAGAGGATGTCGTGTCAAGGTGAGCTCAGCCTAGAATTCTAGTTAAGTCAGATTAGTCATTTCTGAGCCACTTCTTTCTTGAAAAATTAACCGAAAGAGGTCTCTCGGGATCTCTTATACCTTTCCGTTTCCTTTCTTAAGGTCAGTTAGGCTTTCTTTAATCGGGGTGATGAACACTCGTTTTTTCTCTACCTTCCTGATCTCTTTGACACTCGTTTGTGCACGATTGTATTGACAAGATCGGACGCGTTGTGGCCTTTCATGTTTCAAATTTGGTACTTTTCGAATCAAGCAAATACCATCTCTAAGTTGGAGGTCTTTCGATGGGTTATAACGGGGCTGTAGGGTATGTCATGCGGGACTGGAGGATTTGTTTGAGGATTGTGTAGCTTTGGTGCAACGGAGGATATGCTTCACCTTCGCCATTGATGGAGTGATTTTGGACCCTTTTCGCATTTGTGCGGATTATTATGTGTTCTCATTTTTGATTTGGCACTTTCTTTGAGTGATCTATTTGTATTTCTTCGTATTTGAAGTTTTTTGGTCTCGTCTATTTATCAAGTGTGGAGATATCGAATGGTGTGAGACTTTCATTTCCTCTCTTTACTACTTTGAGCGTTTTGTGCTCCGCTTCTCTAGCTTTCATCCTCTTTGGGTTTCTCTTTCAAGCTTTCCTCCATGCTTTAAATGGTGGGGAAGGAACCATGGCTCCAGCTCTTTTATCCTCTTTTGCAGGGGTGAATGGTTGCATGATGTGGGGTGGTATATCGTGGAGCTGTTTTCGAAAAGATTCTCAATGAAAGGCTCAGCGGGGTTCACTAAGGGATCGTTTTCAGGGTCAATAAGGCTTTTGGCCTTGTGGAGGTTTTCTTCGATCCTAGGTGCCTCGTCATCCCTATTGACAGATAATTGTTTCCTCTACTATTCCCAAATTTTGACATGAATGGTAACGCGCTTTTCTCATCAATATTTAGTTCCGTGAAGGGGGATCCTCACCTGGTGCTTTGAAATTTAAATGCATCAAACGCTCTGGGTTTTGCACGCTCTGTGTTTCTCTCATGCGCTCAACTCTCACGGGAGGTTAGAGATCTTTTCAAGACCTCTTCGGGGAAAATGATACAAGAATTCGGTGGCCTATGATGACTTATGTGACTTTCCTAGAATTAAAGATCGAGATACCTCGACACTAGGGATATGCAAATGCAAATGCAATTAAGCTAAACCTAATGCAATGATAATGATAATTTTGTGGATGCATTTTTTTTGTTTTTTTTTTGTGGATGCATTTTTTTTGTGGATGCATTTTTTGTGGATGCATTTTTTGATTTTTTTGATGATGTGTGTTGTTTTTTTTTTTATTTTTGACGGTTCAGACATAATATCGTTTCAACCGGTCGAGATTGACAAGGCTTTGAAATTCTTCCCTCCAAATCTGTCAGTAATACAGCACCATGAGGGGTTATTCTTTGACCAGATAAGGGCCCACCCAGTTCGGTCTGAACTTCCCTCGTGGGTCTGGTAAATCTTTCTCAGCTCTTTTAGGACGAGATCACCCACTTGGATGTTTCGTTCTTTGACCCTTTTGTTGAACGCTCTAGCCATTCTCTTTGATAACCCTGGATGATATAATGCCTGTAGGCGTTTTCATCAAGAAGAGCAAGACTGTCATAGCGTGTTGCAACCAGTCACTTTCAGCAATTTTCAGTTCGTTAGTGACCCGAAGAGTTGGAATTTCAAGCTCGATTGGCAAACACATTCTGACCCATACACCAAGGAATACGGGTGGCTCCGTTGCAGTTCTACAGTAGTTCGGTAACCCCAGAGAGCGTAGTGTAGCTTTTCCGGCCAATCTCTGTACGTTTCAACCATTTTTGACAGTGCACTCTTTACGGCTTTATTGGCGGCTTCGACCGCTCCATTAGTCTGAGGTCTGTATGGAGATGATCTGTGGTAACGGATGTTGTATTTTTCCATGACCCGGATTGTGTCTCCGTCGAACTGGGGACCGTTATCTGATACAAACTCTGAGGGAACTCCATCGGCATATGATATCTCGCTCGATGAACTGGGCAACTTGCTTCGATCCGATGTTTGCGAACGACCGTGCCTCTACCCATTTGCTGAAATAGTCTATCGCCACAAGGATGTAGCGGTGTCCATTTGAAGCTTTAGGGTGAATTTCCCATGATGTCGATTCCCCATATAGAGAACGGCCAAGGAGCCGCCATGGCTGTTAGGGGTAGGGGAGGCAGTGTTGCAAGTTAGCATGTGTCTGACACTTGGCGCACTTTTTCACGAATGCGTGACACGGCTTCCATTGTTGTCCAGTAGTACCCTAGTCTGAGGATTTTCCGGGATAGGGAATGTCCTCCAGCATGGGTCCCACATACTCCTCGTGGACATCCTCGATCTTATCAGCCTCTTTTCGGTCACACACAAGTGTTGAATTCCATTCGGCATTCTCTTGTAGACCCTGGTTCCGCAGACCATACTGATTTGACATTCTTCTTAGTGCATGCGGTCCTGCTTAGTGGCTTCTGGCGGATACTCTCCTTTCTAAGGAAATTCTCATGTCCACAACCACTCATCTCTTCCTGTCTCGATGGCTCCAATCTCAAACGAGGGTACATGGTCATGTTATCCACAAGGGGAAGTATAGTGAACCGGTCGGTACTTGGACCACTGAAGCCAAGAGGCTAAAGAGTCGCAAAGATGTTCTGGCTCCGGTTCACATGTTGAAGGTCACGTTTCGAAAGCAGTGATTAGGTGTGAAAGGTAGTCGGTAGGGGATCAATCGTCTCTCTGATCTCCCAAGTCTGGTTGACTTGCGAAATAACGAGATTAGAATCCCAAAGACCTCCAACTCCTCCACTTGCAATTCTAACGCCATTTCAAGTCCCAGGATGCAGGCTTCGTATTCTGCCATGTTGTTAGTGACCGGATAATTGATTTTTACCGCGCTGGAAGCAATCTCCCTCAGGATGGATCAACAAGATTCCGGCCCCTTTACCCTTATGGTTGACGGCACCATCGAAGTATAACCTCCAGCAGGTTTTTCGTAATGTCATGATTTGTTCGTCCGGGAAATCGTCATTTCCGAAGAACTCGGATGCTACAGGGCATTCTGCTAGATGTTCAGCTATGGCACTCCCTTTGATTGATTCTGAATTTTGAAAGTGATATCAATCAGACAACAATAGGGACCATCTGGATAAGCGACCGTCAAGAATTGGCTTTTCCAGAGGTACTTTATAGGGTTCATGCGTGCGATAAGATGAACCTCTTGCCCTAACAAGTAGTGCCTCAACTTCTTCGTAGCCCAGACCAAAGCAGCACAAATTTGTGGATGTCAGAGTATCGTGTTTCTGCATCGACCCATTTCTTGCTGATATGGTAGATCGACTTTTCACGCGGTGGGGATCCTTGTTCTGGGCTAGCATGGCGCCCATGATGTTTCCCGAGCTGTCAGGTAAAGAATCATTGGCTTACCTCCTGGGGGTACCAAGACGGGCGGGTTTTGCAAATAGGTTTTTATCTTCTCAAAGGCTTCCTGACACTGCTCATTCCAGACCTTAGACGCATCTTTCTTCAGCAGACGGAAGATAGGTCACAGGTCTCGGTTAGCTGCATGATGAATCTTCTGATGTACTGAATTCTGCCTAAGAAACCTCTGATTTCTTTTTCGTCTTCGGAGGAGGCATTTCTTGAATGGCCTTTATCTTATCTGGGTCTACCTCGATTCCTCGGGTAGTGATCATGAAGCCCAAAAGCTTTCCTCCGGTCACTCCGAATGTACACTTCTCGGGGTTTAGCTTCATTTGGTATTTCCGCATCCGATCAAAGAACTTTCTCAGGTTTATCAAGTGGTCCTCCCGTTGGGCAGCTTTGACAATCATGTCTACTATACCTCCACTTCCTTGTGAATCATATCATGCAATAAGGTAGTGGCGGCCCTTTGATACGTGGCTCCGGCATTTTTCAAGCCAAAGGGCATGTTCACGTACAAAAGGTTCCCCACTGTGTAATAAAAACGTTTTTTCTGGTCTTCTACGCCATTCGGATTGATTGTAACCTGAAAACCCATCCATGAATGACAGTAGCGCATGTTGGGCGGTATTGTCAACAAGGATATCGATGTGGGGTAAGGGAAAGCTGTCTTTGGGGCTGGCCTCGTTTAAGTCCCGGAAGTCAATACACACTCGCACCTTTCCATTTTTCTTTGGGACGGCTACGATATTGGCTAGCCAGTCGGGGTAATTGACGACCCGAATAAAGCCAACACGCAACAGTTTCTCAACTTCCTCTTTCACTTTCAATTGGTGCTCAGGTTTCATTCTTCTCAAACGTTGTTTCTTAGGTTTGGCATTAGGGTACAACGGTATTCGATGTTGGACAATGTCGGGATCGATCCCGGGCATGTCTGCGTAACTCCACGCAAAAACATCGACATATTCAGTTAGTAGAGAAGTCAAGTCACGTTTTTCTGTTTCACTCAGACCTAAACCGACTTGCAAGGTTTTAGGGTTATCGGGTGTTCCGATATTTATTGCTACCGTGTCTTCCACGATCTGGGTGTGGGTGGAATATTGTTCGATGGGAGGCATACTCTCCTCATCGTATTCCTCTTCTTCGGCCTCAAGATTTTGCGATGAATCAAACAGTTGAGAAGACAGAATAGACGAGAAATCCGAACGAACTGAATTTTCATTAATATCCGACGAGCTTGGAAGCTCAGAGATTGCAAGAAAATTGCCACCACTTTTACAAGTGAAAATAAGTGGTGGCGATCCATCCCTTAATCCGAATCTACTTGCATTGTCGACGTTCCTGATACAACTGTAACTACCACCATCACTAAAACTATCACCGTCACTATCACTATCGTTATCATCGCTACTGCTAACTAGGCTAACTAAGTAAGGCTCCCGGGGAATCAGCTCTTCTTTCTTATGATAGACGACAAGACACGCTCCATGGCCATCTACCGAGGGTGCGGGGTCCTTGATGACTGGTTTGATCGTGACACTGCTCTCCGCTGCATCCTCGGGCATTCCTTGGTTGCATCCCTTGTCGCATGGTCTTCAAGGCATGAGTAGAGGGGAAGTAAAGTGGTCGACCAGCTCTCCCACTCCATTGTCTCCTGACTTCCCTGAGCTTGAACTGCTTTCTGCTTATCACAACTCACAGATACACATGGTTCAAGGTTAACTGATAAGAAAGAATCTGCGGGAATTCTTACATGTGAATCTGTCAACATCATACCTGGCATTTCTGTGAATCCTAACCCGGCTCCTCGGCCTCCAGTATGGTGCTAACGGCTCTATCATGCCCTGTAGCTCCTTTCCTAATCCATTCCCCTGTTTGTAGCCCATCCGAGACATCATGTGCTGTGATGCGGGGCTATAGACACTAGGGTCGAAGTAGAGAGGAGTGATGAAAGAAGTTTGACTTACCTGCTGCGCCGATTTCGCCACTGTGAACCCCCCAAGGGTTAGCTCCTGTTGACCTGGCGCTTTGATCTCGAACAGTTGGGATTCATTCCTTGCCTCTCCTAGCACCTCCACGATCCGTCCTCCATGCTTAAACTTGAGCTTTTGGTGGACTACTGAGGGCACGCCCTTGATTTGGTCAATGAAATTCCGGCCCAGCAGTAAGTTGAAGGTGGAAGAAATCAATGACCATCACTTCGATAGAGAAGAGGCATCCTCGATTAGGATTGGCAGGGTGATCATCCCCAACACTTTTCTGTGGCTGTTATCGTATGCGCTTAAAGTCATCTCCACAGGTTTGAGATCGTTATACCCCATGTGTCGAGCAACACGCAGCGGGTAGACATTTACTTCAGCACCGTCATCGATGAGTGTTTTAGGGACATTGAAACCCCCAGCTTTTACAGATATGTAAAGGGCTCGTCCAGACTGGCGGGAGATTTCCTCATCCGTGAAGGTGATCGCCATAGCAGGGGTCTGGGTCAAGTGGGCTACGATGGTGTCTACACTGACTGTTTGTTTCCCATCCATTTTAAGATGTCGGGCCACTGCATTCTTGTGTTCCTCTGATATGGTCAATAGGGACCAGATTGTGATGGGGATGCTCGTGCTCTTCAACTTCTTGAGTAATTCTTCTTCTCCCACCAACTTGCCCTCTGACTCATTCAGAGTAAGGTCGTGGACTTTCTGCTGCAGCATTTCTGGTTCTTCTGCGGGCTCAGTGGGCTTGAAGTGCCTTCCTGAGCGGGTTAAGTGACTGACTTTCTCAAAGTCATCATCCTTTTTTCCCTCGCCTGCTATCAGAAACGGTGCCTTAACAGGGGTTATAGCCGGTGAATCTTCTTCTTCGTCAGTAATCATGATGACGTTGCACTCAGCTATTCGCCTTCCGGCAATCTTCTGCCGACACCATGCTTCTACCACCTCCAGCGCTTTCATGGTTTATGCAGCTCCAAGGCTTCAAAGTTTAGCCCCACCAGTATCTCGAGATTCTTTTCCATATGTCGACTCACTACCAGCAGAGTGATTATGGACACCCTTCCTTGCCCTACTAGACGCTCAACTGTGTTTCGCATTTCATGCGTCATGCTAGATACTCTCCCATCATGGGTTGAATGTCGTAACGAATCGCTGGACGGGGGGTTCGGAATGCATCGAGTACCGGTGACAACATGATTGGTGGGGGCGCTTTGGGTGGCCGGCTCAGAGGAACTTCCGATGGCATTTATTTTCACAATCCTTCCCAGGTCTGATTCTCTTTCTTTCTCCTCTCACCAGACTTATCATGTTCAGATGTGATGGGATTGAGTTATTCTGAGTGTTGGGAGTGGTCTTAGGGAATTGAACTTCCCCTGCATCAATCAGATCCTGTACTGCATGACGCAACGCTCTACAATTGTCTACACTGTGACCCTTCATCTGGTGATAGTCACAGAAGCTGTTTAAGTCAGACCCGAGTTGGGTGACCCCAGGCTTAGGGTTTGGATGCTTCAAGAGAAAACCATTTTCTCTTAACTTTTTGTATGCTTTGCTCAGGGGCATTCCTAAGGCCGAGTACTGACGTTGGGGTCGAGTCTGGTAATCACGAGGGGGAGGTTGCCCTGTAACTCTGGCCTGATCCTGAGGACTGTGCCTGGTAAAATCTACTCGGGGAGGTGGGAGGTGGGTAATCGGTGAGAACTCGGGGTTGTACTTGGTTCACCGGTGGTGTTGGGACAGTCTTGTTGTTGTTGTTGTGATTGTTGTTGTTGTTGTTATCACGGTTCGGACGGTTCTGGTGGTATGAAGTTCTGGGTCCCGATCGAGGGAGATTCAACCCTTTTAATCTTCCAGCTAGTGCTAGCTCTTCGGCAGCCGAAGCAGCAGCTTTTAGATGTTTGAAATCACAAATCCCAAGGGACTTGAGATGATCTGCATAGGGGTTTTCCAGGCATGAGGTGATTATTCTGATCTGCTCGTCTTCAGTGGGACGGTTGATCATCTGACCAGCTACCTCCCTCCATCGGGTGATAAACTCCATAACAGTTTCATCACTTCTCTGTCTCATTGTCTCAAGATCTCTACGAGTGATTCCTAGATGGGTGTTGTAACTGTACTGTTCCACAAACGCTTGATAAACATCCTCTAGTTTCTTTCCGGAGAAATCTAGCCTCGACACCCACGTCTGAGCAGCCCCTTCAAGATAACTGGGAAAACAAATGATCTTCATATCATCGTCAAGGCCGTGCATAGTCATGACCCTGTCGAATTGGGCAAGATGGTGTCTAGGATCTCCTTTCCCAGCGTACTTGGAGATTTCTGGCAGTTTTAGGTTTTCAGGCAATTTGGAGCTTGGCTTCAATCGCAATGACGGAAACCCAGCATCTTCGCTCGCTCTCCGAGCTGCATTTCTGCCAGTAACTCTTCCTTCAAGGACTTCTTCATTTGACCGAAGTCCATTGGAAGGTGTTCTGCAGGTGGGGCCTGGTTGTAGCCGTGAATCAACTGGCTAGACGGTTGTGGTAACAGTTGGGTCTGGGGAATTGCTTCCTCAAAACGGACAGCATGTCCGGGGGTGGTGTACTGGTATTGATTGAGTTGGATGGGGTCAGGGTGTGGTGAGTTGGGATGAATGAATTTTGGTTGTTTGGCTTGATATAGATGGGCTGTCTGGACAGTGGCTCCAGCGGGTGGGAACGGTGGTAGTCCGGGGAAGGTGGTTGGTACTGTAGGGACCGTGGTCATGATCGGAGGTGGCATAGGTGCTCCCGAAAGCAGGTCAGCTGTTTGGAATGTGGCGGTTACAGGGTGGATGACAGTACGTCCTTTCCCTGTGATCGGTTGTGGTATGGTGGTGTTGAACATAGGGTTTTGATTGCTAAAGCATCGGTTGGGGTGTGGGGAGTCCTCAACATAATCTTCGTCAGGGTCATCGGTAAGTACGGGTCCTTTCCTTTGGCTGACCTTTCTATGCGCAATTGCTCTTGCAGTCGCTCAATATCCTGTTTCAGCATATTCGTTCCTTGTTGACTGTTCTAGCATATGGTAGAGAATACTGGGATCGGGAAGGTGTAAGCCACTGCCACTAGTCCCTAGGACTGCACTCGCGCTCGCCTCGATTGCTGAGGTGGTTGGGGCGCTTTCCGGGGCCGTTGGATTGATCAGGTTTTGGTCCATGGTTTCCGACGAGGTTTCAGTCGCGCGGTGTCACTGGCCAGCCTTCCCCGGGAATCTCTTTTCCACAGTCGAGTAATGTTGATAAAACTGGGAGAGAACTCCTGACGCTCTGCTCTACTCTGGTTGGTTTCTGCGATACCAGGGAATATGGAATGCGTGGAAGATGTCAGTATGAAAGCAAGTTAAAAAGGATAGGAGAGGGAACGAGGAGGGAGGGGTCGTCCCCAGAATACATTTTGAAAAATCAGATCCCTTCGTGAATCTGTTAAATAAAGAAAAGGCTCACGAGCCGGTTTTATTTCCAAGAACAGATGCCGTATTGTTCATTACGCAGTTGTGATTGCAATGTAGTGAGGAAAAGGGGAATTACAAAAGTATTTAGAAAAGGGGAAACAGATCGTTAGTGTCAATAAAACTATTCATCATTACGTATCCGAGAGGAGGGGAGTTACATCCAAACTCGAAAGGGGAAACAGGGGAATTACATCGGAACAAAAGGGGAGGGATGCAACTACTAGTCATTACCTAATCCTAATTACATAGCTGAGGGAAAAAGGGATTACATCTGGGTTTAATCCTAATTACATAGCCGAGGGAAAAAGGGGAGTTACATCTAAATTCAAAATGGGGAAAGTGTAATCAACCCTAATCAGTCCAACGGTGGTCGACATGTGAGTCAACCCACGGTCTTCTTACGCTTCAGCTTTTCTTTCTCTAACTTCCTCTTCTGAGTGGCTGATAGTGGGGGTTGTAGATTTTTCATGATCGGGAGACTGGGGTCTGGCTTAATCACTGGACGGCCCTGAGCATAAGCGCCAATGACTCCTCTGTCGATTCTGTCTTCCAGCCAAGTCCTATATTTGTCATTCAAACTTCTATAAGGGGCGTAGATGTTGAAGACTGCCCACTTCAACCCTGTGTCATAGGTACGGCTGACATATCTGATTGCTCCATCCGTGAACTGATGATCCTCAAATTCTGACTCAACCATACCAGGAATGGTTTGCTCGCGCCCAAACTGTCTCATGGCTCTCAACGGATATATCTTAACGAATCGATCGAGTCCAACAAGGATCAGCCCATTGTGACCGGCTGATCCCACTGCTCCACCCTGCACATCCCAATCCTTGATGACCCACTCAATTTGGCCTTCAAAGTAGACATCCCGAAAGAATGCCCTCCATCCTTCTGGCGGGGTCAACTGTCGCTTCCTTGACAGCATGTACGTGTTCATGTTAACTACCACATACTGGTCGGCTAATGGCAGTCTCCTCAAGTGGTCGAACAATCAGATTTGTAGCAGTAGCGGACTTCCGATGAAAAACGTGTCTACCTCTCCTATTTCCTTCCAACGATCTAGAGCTCGAACAATCTCAGCTGTAACCACAGATCCAACACTTAGTCCATCCTCCAAAGCTTTTAACATGTAAATGACCTTTGGATTCATCCGTAGGTCTCTTTGACGAAAAAGGTGAAGGCCCATGATGCAGAGGTCCAGGACGCGCCTCCTGGTTCTCAACGCACGGTAGGGCCGGCTGAATAACTCTAGAATCCCAGGTAAACTTATACTCATATCCTTGAAGTTCTCTACTTCTGCTATATCGACTTCAAGAAACTCTACAACGAACTTTGGAATCTGCTCCCGTCCAGCAGGGAGGGACGGGATACTTTGGTGAGGTTTTATCTTCAGGAATGCATCCATCTCAGCTGGGAGTATGACTAGCTCTTCTAACCCAAATCGGTATAAGTGGTGGTTTGGGTCCCAATATGTGATCGACTCGAACAAAGCTTCATAAACCAGGTCAACTTTACATAACTGAGCGAGTCCTGTTAGGAGCGGTTCACAAACATTCTTCAGCGCTATGCAACGTTCCAGGAGTTCTTGGGCAAAGACCTTTTCCCTATTCAGTTCTGATTGAAAAGCTGAGACTTGGTTTTGCTCCCCGGATGTTGATCCTTGACTGGGCTGTGTTTGGACCTTCCTTCGTTTATTCTCTCCAGGCACAGATACCAATCGGCTGAACATCTTCCCTTCTGCAAAAGAAATGTAGACAAACCAAAAAAGAGGGGAAGAAGGGTAATGAGTAAGAATTGGGGAAAACAACTAAGCAATGTTAATATGGCATATGTTCTTGGAAATGAAAACTAGTTTTGAAAAAAAGGTTTGAAAACCAAAGGAAAACGATTGGAAAACTGATCTATCTTTGAAAATTGGTAAAAGGTATATCAAAACTCCCGAATAGTTGTGAGTAAATCAGATGGAGTTTGAATTTGCAAAACAACTTCTTTTTTTTTTGAAAGGAGAATTCCGAACATATTTTTCAAAACTTCGAAGAGGTCGGCTTAAAAATGATGGTTTACACGCAATGCAGATAACGTGAATTAAATCGTGGCTGGTTCTAATGTGGAGCTGAGTGCAAATGATTGGGATAATCACTTTCCAGGTCTAAATCCATACACGAACCACGGCCAGTGATTATCACAACATATCCACTTTGGGAAACTTGGGGAAGTACTGCATGGGAACGGGTCTCTCGTCATCTGCACGGTCAGGTGTATCTAAAGTCCAAGTTATTCACTGACTACGTTGTGCCATGTATGGGTATCCGGTAAATACGGGATCCTCTATGGACGTGTAGCGTGACATTGGGCTTTAGAGACACCCGTGGTGCAGAGGAACAATGGAGAACTGAGCCCATGCAATCTTCAGGGTAAGGCAGAAGGGTGGTCAGACAGGCGGCATACAAGGGGGTGACTCTCCGTAAAACCCGTCCTAGACACCGGATCAGGCAGCTGGACGCTGAAGACTCATGGTTCACTATATGCTGGCTTAGACTCGGATAATGGAGGATATATTTGGATCATGAGTATCAAGGCGTAGGTCGATGACCATCTCGCCCCGTGGGTATAACCATTCAAATGAATGACCCGACTCATGGGGAATCAATCGTGGACCGATCGGCATCCCGTGACTCGTGAATATAGCGGGTGACACAGAGGAATGCATGTCCTAAGCTACCCAACCAATGCACCCCACAATCATACAACATATAAGTAAAGTAGGGAAGTTAGCACCAACCTATTTACTAAACGTTTGTCTTGAAGGTGATAATTCCAATTTGGTTGTTTATTAGCCTAAAGGGAAGTTAGCTTCATTCAATCCTAAGTGTCTCTTTCTAATCGTGAGCTAATTATTAACCCAATTGTTGTCATGTTTGTTGAGGATCTATTAAGTCCTATCTGTCCTCATCAGATACACACTCTGAGTGTGGAATAGAGTAATCCTATGGCTTGGAATGAATCTCTTGAAGGTTTTGAAAGAAGTTGGGGAATCCTGACAATTTTGAATGGAGTTCAGTCTTCCTTAACCAAGTTTATGAGAAAAACTTACTCAAGTTTTCCCCAGCGGAGTCACCATTCTGTGGAGGGTGATTTTTCGGTATGAGGGGGGGTCTATCTAAATATGGTCCTAGCTGAGAAGTCTAGATCCTAGAAATGCCATTCTGTGGAGGGTGAAAACCCGTTATTCTGGCATCCCTCAAATACCTACTAAATCGTCCGTCTTTCCCAGAAAGCATAAAGGGGAGTGCAAGTGTACACCACACCCGCTCTCGATGGGCTCCACGCGGACTTATGCCTCTATAAGGCGGAGTTGACTAGAGTCGCCACCTAGTTTGACCTATGATAACTAGGAAGGAAGAGAGGGAGGGTTCTAAGAACCATTGGTTGACTCTGAATGTGTCGCCTATGGATAGGGACTTATCTGATGATACTAGAGATTCTGTGTTGGTTCGTACTGGGTTACACCCCTTAGAAGTGGCAACGACCACGACTTTGGATTGGTGCCCGAGGAAACCTCGGTCTCCAATTGTCGGGATTGCCTTCTTTCAAAACCTTATTAGAGAGATTCAGTTAAAGCCAAAGGATAAGATCGAATGAGGAGTGAGGAAGATTTCGAAGAGTTGAAGAATAGGCTGGTCTTGGAGTTGGTCTGGTTGAATTGTTTGAGAGGTTTTAATTGTTTTGAAAGATTTGAGGTTGTTTTGGGCCTTCACAGGATTAAGAGGATGATGGGTGTTTTGAGGAGGAAGAGGGCATTTTGGTCATTTTTGGTGGAGTCAAGGGGTATTTGGATCGTGATTTGAGGAGTTCTTTGTGTTTGCGAAGTTCGGATTTTGAAATGGTCAGGCTCTTGAGGTGTTTTGGGAAGTTGAATGTGTTGAGGGGCAATTCGGGTTTTAAGGATGGTTGAGTATGGAAGAAGATATTTGGTCTGCAGGTATTCGGGTTTTGAAGACGTTTCAGGTTTCTGGGAGTCTTCAGGAATTTGGAGGTCCTATGTGACTTAGAGTTGGTTCAAAGATGGATTGAGGAGTGTTTATGGGTCTTAGAGCTCTAATGGAAACGTTGGATTGGTTTATTCAGAATTGTCTCTCTTAAAATTTTTAAAACTGAAAAATCATTTTTTTTTGTAAAAGGGCGGATAATCCCAAGGGATTACCCTATGTACACCCTCGAACACGACACTTAACTAATAATAAGCGCCGAGGCTCGAAAGATGGGGCAATGAATTTATGTCGAAAATAGGATTTAGAGAGAAACACCATGAATGAGATGTTCTTGGTCAAACCCTAATAACGTCTCTAACTCCTGGGTTTTAAAACGTTAAAAACTGAAAACATTGAAATCGAATGGAAGGGAGTTAGACGATTCTAAAATCCCGACTGCAACTAGGAAGGCCGTTACTTCCCTAGTCCCTAGCACCCCGCCTTGTAAAAAATCTAGGCTGCAATTAGGGAGGTTTGTCACCCTAATGCCCCCCTAAAGAGATCCAGACTGCGACAAGAGAGGTTATGACCCCAGCGCCCCGCCTCGGATTTTTATTTTGGGAAGGGAGACAAGCAATGTTCTAACCAACCATGGGAAATGTTTTGAAGGAGTTAGACATTTCTTGCTCCCCGAAAACAACTTATTTGGATTTGAAAACTAAGTTAGAAAACTTTGAAAGTTGTTCGGAATTCTCGATGAAGAAACACTGATTTTGAGAAGGTTTTTAGGAGAAAACTTTCTGTATAGTGAGAAGAACTTTCTGCAATAGAGAAGAGTTTTCTGTGATGTGAGAAGAGTTTTTCCTTTTTAAATTCCACAAAATGGTTTCTTTGAAAACTTGATGAGACTTTAATAAAAGGATGGTTTTGAAATTCTTTTTGGGTTTTTTGGATCTTTGAAAGGGAATTACAAATTAAAAGTGAATTGAAAGGAATCGGGTTTGAAAAATGTGTTGGGATTGATTTGATTTGACTTGTATTGGAAGATGAGACGGGTCAACGTTCAGGTTTGGTCAATGATTGGGTCAAGGTTTCTGGTCAAGGTCAAGGTCAAGGTTTTCTGGTTAAGGTCAAGTGTTTTCTGGTTAAGGTCAAGGTTTTCTGGTTAAGGTCAAGTTTTCTGGTCAAGGTCAAGGTTTCTGGTTAAGGTCAAGGTTTTCTGGTTAAGGTCAAGGTTTTCTGGTTAAGGTCAAGGTTTTCTGGTCAAGGTCAATTTTCTGGTCAAGTTCAGTCAAGGTCAAACATTCAGGTCAAAGCTAGACCAGGTCAAAGTGAGGTTGGTCAGGTCCGATCAGGTCAAAGTTTGGGTCCAAGGTCAATTTTCAGGTCAAAGGTTAACCTTCGGGGCAAGGTTTGATTCTTGTGGACTTAACTTGATTTTGTGGACTTAGGCTTGATTTTTGATTTTGTGGACTTGGGCTTTGTGGACTTGGGCCTTTGTGGACTTGGGCCTTTTATGGTTTTGGGCTTTCTTGTGGACTTTGAGTCTTTTTGGGGTTTTGGGGCCATGGGTTTGATCTCGGGTTTTGGGCTTGGGCTATGGGTTTTGGACTTGGGTTGCGGGACGCGGGCTTGGGCCGAGTTTCAGAGTTGGGCCGAGATGAGTTGTTGTTGTGTGTGGGCCGAGATGAGTTGTTGGGTGAGATGGTTTTGGGCTTCCCTAGTTTTGGGCCGCGGCATTTTTTGGGGTTTTGGGTTGTGGGCTTCTTGGGTTTCGGGTTTGGGCTGATTGTAGACTCTCGGGCCAATTGTGGGCATTGGGCTGGGTCAAGACGATTGAGCCAGGTTTGACTTGGTTTTGGGCCATGGGTTATTTTGGGTTTTGGACTTGGGTTACCGGACGCGGGCTTGGGCCGAGTTTCAGAGTTGGGCCGAGATGAGTTGTTGGGCCGAGATGGTTTTGGGCTTCCCTAGTTTTGGGCCGCGGCATTTTTTGGGGTTTTGGGTTGTGGGCTTCTTGGGTTTCGGGTTTGGGCTGATTGTAGACTCTCGGGCCAATTGTGGGCATTGGGCTGGGTCAAGACGATTGAGCCGGGTTTGACTTGGTTTTGGGCCATGGGTTATTTTGGGTTTTGGGCCATGGGCTTTTTGGGTTTTGGACTCGGGTTGAGGGACGTGGGCTTGGGGTTTGGGGTGGATTTGGACCGAGATGTGGACTTGGGCCGAGATGTGGACTTGGGCCGAAATGGCTTGGGCCGAGTTTGGATTATTGGGCCAAGGCTGTGGGTTCTTGGTTTAATTTGTGGGCTTGAGCTATTTTATGGGCCTTTGGGCCATGTTTGAGTGGGTTTTGAACTGGGCTGAGCGTTGGGGTCCGATTTGAGTGAGTTTTGGGCTTCGAGTTTAAGCCTTGGGCTTTGGGTTGGGTAGAGTAACGGGCCGGGCTGAATTTGGGCTCGGTTTAGATATTGGGTCGAGCTGAATTCGGGCTTGGGTCCTAGGGCTTTAGGCCAAGTGTGGTTTGGGCCGAGATTGGGTTTGGTTTGTGGACCGAGGGCATTGGGCTTGGATTGTGGGCCGAGGGCGTTGGGCTTGGATTGTGGGCCGAAGGCGTTGGGCTTGGATTGTGGGCCGAATGTGGTTTGGGCCGAGATTGGGTTTGGTTTGTGGACCGAGGGCATTGGGCTTGGATTGTGGGCCGAGGGCGTTGGGCTTGGATTGTGGGCCGAATGTGGTTTGGGCCGAGATTGGGTTTGGTTTGTGGACCGAGGGCATTGGGCTTGGATTGTGGGCCGAGGGCGTTGGGCTTGGATTGTGGGCCGAAGGCGTTGGGCTTGGATTGTGGGCCGAATGTGGTTTGGGCCGAGATTGGGTTTGGTTTTGGACCGAGGGCATTGGGCTTGGATTGTGGGCCGAGGGCGTTGGGCTTGGATTGTGGACCATGAATGAGATGTTCTCGGTCAAACCCTAATAACGTCTCTAACTCCCGGGTTTTAAAACGTTAAAAACCGAAAACATTGAAATCAAATGGAAGGGAGTTAGACGATTCTAAAATCCCGGTGCAACTAGGAAGGCCGTTACTTCCCTAGCACCCCCTTGTAAAAAATCTAGGCTGCAATTAGGGAAGGTTTGTCACCCTAATGCCCCGCCTAAAGAGATCCAGACTGCGACAAGAGAGGTTATGACCCCAGCGCCCCGCCTCGGATTTTTATTTTGGGAAGGGAGACAAGCAATGTTCTAACCATGGAGGAAATGTTTTGAAGGAGTTAGACATTTCTTGCTCCCCGAAAACAACTTATTTGGATTTGAAAACTAAGTTAGAAAACTTAGAAAGTTGTTCGGAATTCTCGATGAAGAAACACTGATTTTGAGAAGGGTTTTTAGGAGAAAACTTTCTGTATATGTGAGAAGAACTTTCTGCAATAGAGAAGAGTTTTCTGTGATGTGAGAAGAGTTTTTCCTTTTTAAATTCCACAAAATGGTTTCTTTGAAAACTTGATGAGACTTTAATAAAAGGATGGTTTTGAAATTCTTTTTGGGTTTTTTGGATCTTTGAAAGGGAATTACAAATTAAAAGTGAATTGAAAGGAATCGGGTTTGAAAAATGTGTTGGGATTGATTTGATTTGACTTGTATTGGAAGATGAGACGGGTCAACGTTCAGGTTTGGTCAATGATTGGGTCAAGGTTTTCTGGTCAAGGTCAAGGTCAAGGTTTTCTGGTTAAGGTCAAGGTTTTCTGGTTAAGGTCAAGGTTTTCTGGTTAAGGTCAAGGTTTTCTGGTCAAGGTCAAGGTTTTCTGGTTAAGGTCAAGGTTTTCTGGTTAAGGTCAAGGTTTTCTGGTCAAGGTCAATTTTCAGGTCAAGGTCAAAGTTCAGTCAAGGTCAACATTCAGGTCAAAGCTAGACCAGGTCAAAGTGAGGTTGGTCATGGTCCGATCAGGTCAAAGTTTGGGTCCAAGGTCAATTTTCAGGTCAAAGGTTAACCTTCGGGGCAAGGTTTGATTCTTGTGGACTTAACTTGATTTTTGTGGACTTAGGCTTGATTTTTGATTTTGTGGACTTGGGCCTTTGTGGACTTGGGCCTTTTATGGTTTTGGGCTTTCTTGTGGACTTTGAGTCTTTTTGGGGTTTTGGGCCATGGGTTTGATCTCGGGTTTTGGGCTTGGGCTATGGTTTTGGACTTGGGTTGCGGGACGCGGGCTTGGGCCGAGTTTCAGAGTTGGGCCGAGATGAGT
The DNA here is from genome assembly GCA_023374045.1 of Limonium bicolor. Classification (NCBI taxonomy): domain Eukaryota; kingdom Viridiplantae; phylum Streptophyta; class Magnoliopsida; order Caryophyllales; family Plumbaginaceae; genus Limonium; species Limonium bicolor. The sequence goes on from CM041776.1 coordinate 463,173,358, forward strand.
TGTTGGGCCGAGATGAGTTGTTGGGCCGAGATGGTTTTGGGCTTCCCTAGTTTTGGGCTGCGGCATTTTTTGGGGTTTTGGGTTGTGGGCTTCTTGGGTTTCGGGTTTGGGCTGATTGTAGACTCTCGGGCCAATTGTGGGCATTGGGCTGGGTCAAGACGATTGAGCCGGGTTTGACTTGGTTTTGGGCCATGGGTTATTTTGGGTTTTGGACTTGGGTTGCGGGACGCGGGCTTGGGCCGAGTTTCAGAGTTGGGCCGAGATGAGTTGTTGGGCCGAGATGGTTTTGGGCTTCCCTAGTTTTGGGCCGCGGCATTTTTTGGGGTTTTGGGTTGTGGGCTTCTTGGGTTTCGGGTTTGGGCTGATTGTAGACTCTCGGGCCAATTGTGGGCATTGGGATGGGTCAAGACGATTGAGCCGGGTTTGACTTGGTTTTGGGCCATGGGTTATTTTGGGTTTTGGGCCATGGGCTTTTTGGGTTTTGGACTCGGGTTGAGGGACGTGGGCTTGGGGTTTGGGGTGGATTTGGACCGAGATGTGGACTTGGGCCGATGTGGACTTGGGCCGAAATGGCTTGGGCCAAGTTTGGATTATTGGGCCAAGGCTGTGGGTTCTTGGTTTAATTTGTGGGCTTGAGCTATTTTGTGGGCCTTTGGGCCAGGTTTGAGTGGGTTTTGAACTGGGCTGAGCATTTGGGTAGGATTTGAGTGAGTTTTGGGCTTCGAGTTTAAGCCTTCGACTTTGGGTTTGGTAGAGTAACGGGCCGGGCTGAATTTGGGCTCGGTTTGGATATTGGGTCGAGCTGAATTCGGGCTTGGGTCCTAGGGCTTTGGGCCAAGTGTGGTTTGGGCCGAGATTGGGTTTGGTTTGTGGACCGAGGGCATTGGGCTTGGATTGTGGGCCGAGGGCATTGGGCTTGGATTGTGGGCCGAATGTGGTTTGGGCCGAGATTGGGTTTGGTTTGTGGGCCGAAGGCGTTGGGCTTGGATTGTGGGCTGAATGTGGTTTGGGCCGAGATTGGGTTGGTTTGTGGACCGAGGGCATTGGGCTTGGATTGTGGGCCGAGGGCGTTGGGCTTGGATTGTGGGCCGAATGTGGTTTGGGCCGAGATTGGGTTTGGTTTGTGGACCGAGGGCATTGGGCTTGGATTGTGGGCCGAGGGCGTTGGGCTTGGATTGTGGGCCGAAGGCGTTGGGCTTGGATTGTGGGCCGAATGTGGTTTGGGCCGAGATTGGGTTTGGTTTGTGGACCGAGGGCATTGGGCTTGGATTGTGGGCCGAGGGCGTTGGGCTTGGATTGTGGGCCGAATGTGGTTTGGGCCGAGATTGGGTAATGCAATTTTTATTTTTTGGGTTTTTTGAATCAAATTTTAAAAGAAAACAAGTGAGAGTTAAAGGTTTGTTTTTATACACAGTGATGAAAACATGAAAAATTTGAGAGACAATTCTGGATAGGATGTGGAGAGAGGGGATGAGTGTTTGGAGGAATTTTTTTGGTTTGAAAGGAAAAAGTTCATTATTTACTTATATATATATTACATATTTTAAATGTGTGTTTTAGGGTTTAGGGTGTCACCTTGACCAAGAAGGACACATGACCCACTAAGTGTCAAGGGACACCCACTATCCTAAAGGCTTGGCCCTAAAGTCCATAACTATGGCTTAATAAATAGATTAATACACAAGAAAGGGAAAGCAAAGTTATGTCAATGTTAAGCGTACAATATATATACAAATATAGTGCAGGAATATTGACCACGCAATGCGCTAAAGAGACAAAGAACCAGAGTGTAAACACCAATTCGAAAGCACACAGCGACACTTATCCTCATCTAATCTTCTATAACAGTAATCAAATTCTTGCTCTAAACCGATGCAAGAGTAATTACAGATTGACCAATCTCTTTTTTTTGTCGCTAGACCCTATGTTCTAGGATAAATCAATTTCTTGACTCTTTTTCACGCATAAATCACCTTGATTTTTAAGAGATGACCAAATAAACCGATCTGAACCTAATTCCACTTGCAACCAAACAGAACGCCAGTTTATTACTTCTTATTTCAATCTAACAGTCGAATCCCATGGCTGTGAATGTAAGGAAACGTCAACCAGAGGCTCCACATTAGAACTTGACAATATTTAAACTAAACTGGAAGATCAAAAGCTCAGCGGTACAGAACCAACAACTTAACATCAACAACCCGCATTTTCAAGGAGACCCGAAACTCAACGTTAGGAACAAAACATACAAGCAGGCCCAGGAACTCTACACCAGAGGCAGATGGATATCAAGAGTAGGACAAAGTGATCCTTGATGAACAACAACTAGTAATCCCACAAAGATGCTCTTACTCTAGAAATTAAGATATGAACATGCTTTTCATGACATTAGGAAGATTTCATTCAGTCAAACGCCAAACAATCGAAGCATATACAAGGATATCATGTACCCGGCTCAAAACATCACATCAGTTAATGAACAGAGGGCACAAAACCTTATAGGTTTGAGGGATAAATACCAGAGATGGAGACAGAGGAAATCTCCTGCAAGATAACCCACGAAAAGTAAAACAAACCAACACAAATCGGTGGTTAGTTTCTGTAGTTTGAATAACAACAACACAACAAAAACTAAAGGTAACCAAGGGTTTAGAGGTGCGGCTTTACTCATCTGTCTCGTGGTTACCTGTCACCCATCCTCACCGTAACACAATTTTCGATTCATCAGTATACTCAGGCAAGTATAATTCACGGGGTTAATCACCATAAAAGACATACAGACCGAAAGTAGAATGGCCTCGGGACAATCGGAGAGAGGAACCTCATAACACAACCTCACAGACATTCCGAATTAGTATCAGTCGAATGCGAAGAGTAATACCCAGGCGCGGTACAACATCCGACAACAAAGGGATAGATAATAATCAACGCTGGAAGTGGACCAGTCTGATGACTTTGTAAGGGTATATTCAGAGTTTTAACATTATACATCTCACCCGGCCTGTTCGTGGACTGCAATGTCCGTACCAGGCTGCATGTTCTACCGAAAAAAAAATGAGAACGGGAAGATCGTCGGGACATACAGAGGGATAATCTTGCTCAATCACAACCTTCAATCCGTTTTGAAGACCCTGAACCCATCGTGGGTTAGGAATCAACTAAGACGGTGCAATGCCTTAAAAAAACGAAAAGAGAGACGAAAGGCGACGCGAAGAGAAAAACGGAGCTAGCATACCCCGTGATATTAAACGTAACTGAAAGAATCAGAAAGAGATAAAAAAGGAGGCGAGCATGAAGCCGATCAGTACTATCATCAAATTCCAGTCTGATGAAACTGAGACATAGCCCTCATCTCTTCGAGTTCATCGGGCGGGGCTTACGATGATTGAAATAGAAGGGGAGAGAAGAGTAGCCAAACCAGATTCTCATCTCAAAGAAGCGATGATTGAAATAGTGATGGCGGAGGTGATTTCCGACGTAAGTGAAGGGTGCTGGTTGGTGATTTTCGGCGAAGAAGATGAAGAGGGTGGTGGTTCAACTGGGTTTTGGTTTTTGAATATCAAGACAATGAATAATACTCACAATCAGACAAAGAGAATGAAAGCTCTGGGGATTGATGTTTTACGGGGTGAAAAAACCATGCCTCTGCTGTAGGGTTTAGAGGTTATTTTATAATGGGTTGGATATGTGTCAAAACTAGGGTTTTATTTGGGTTGGGCTGTGTCTGGACCGATTGAAAGAGAGAAAGGGAATAACTAAAAAAAACGAGGCTACTGAGTTTCGAACTCGGGTTGCCCAACAACACTCATCACCCCTTACCCGACTGGACTACAGCAGAACACAGCATATGGGCATAGAAGATTAATGATATTCTTTGGAGCGAGTTAAAATGAAAAGAAAACACCATCTTGCTTGCGCCAGGAATCGAACCCGGGCTGGCGGACTGTCTAGTGGGTATGCTGGCCAGTTACGCTGGATTAACTTTCAGTATATCTGCGGGGGAAATAATACGAGAGTTCTAAATTTGACTGGATAACCCCTCTAAAAACGCGATGAATCCAAAGAAAGTATATGCAATAAAATGAGACGATCAATCTAATGACATGAAGCGATATAGAATATGGCTGAAAATAAGATTCAAAACGTAATGAGATAAAAAATAAAAGAATAGCACATGTACATGAAATAATGAAAATTAATGCTCGTGATGAAGATAAAACAATTAAAATAAATGGAAAATGATAGTTGTGCGGAGGACACACGAAGGAATAAAAATAGTGGCGATAAAACGGAGAAAATCAAAAAGAAAATAACAAATAATAATAAGGTATAAATCGATCGAACACTTAAATTAATACATGGTAAAATCGAAAACCGTGAAATGTTTTAAAAAGCAACAAAATATGTATACGAAATGAAGTCAGTTAAAAACAGATTTCAATAAAAAGCTCGTGCTCCTTTTCCATAGGAATGTGAGGTTTAAATGTCGGTAAAAAGAAATTCCTTTGGTCGAAAATGGGGACGACCGCCTTGTTTCTAGAAGCATGTTTATTTTTGTTTTTTTTTGTTTCAATATGAGATGGGTGAGAATTTTTGGTGTCTACACAATCAACTCCAATTTCGTTTTATCCTAAAGCCTCTATCCATAGTGTGATTTAATTGTGACCACTGGTAGGGAGTTTCAGGAATCATCCAACCCTGATGTGATCAGCATCAGTATTGAACTATCCTTCCACCCCAATTTGTGTTCGTTTCCCTTGATCCCTAGAAAATCAAGTTCCACCTCCCACGTCATTTTTAAACATCAAATAATTCACTCATTTCCAATTTTCTATCTTTTTAGTCTTCTAATCATAATCAATACATCTCCAAGGTGTGGACTCAGTCCATCAAACATTCCCAATTCATCTCTTAATACTTGCCTCAGGACTTAAATTCCTACTAAGTTCTATAACAATCTCATACCAACTCTCACCATCTTGCACCTCATAGCATTACTATTTTCTAACTCATACTCATATCAAATAATATCTCATAGTGTTATCTTATTCTTATCTCCACATACTCCCATATCGACTCATACCTCATATATTCCTTAAGTCTCCTTAATCCTCTTCACTAATTCTCTTAACTTGTACTCACACCGGAGTTAACAAGATAGGTACTTAATATGTATGGTATTCACATCTTCGGTGCACAATAACCATAATTAATCTCAAAATATTTATGTAAAACAAATTCTCAAATTCTTTTGTGCTATGCACACCGTAGTTTACGTACTCGGTACATAAACATACGCTAAGCGGTTTTCGCTCTACTTCCCTTAAAATGGATTACGCCCACGTAATCAACATTATATCATCCTTGAACATAGGTTCAAGATGTCTAATTCTCACCAAGCATTATAGCTTCCGTGTCATCTATGTCACTTATAATCCGATCAGAGGGTCATAACTATGTTAATGGCTTAGTCTCTGTATCGAGGATTCTTAGCGGTACTTATACCATTTTCTTAACTTAGTTTGGTCTAATCTCAAAGGTACTGGTCTGCTAGCTTCTGCTGCGCGACTCTGATAATCTTAGGCTTAACTGCCTTTCTTATCGTTCATAGTATTGTATATCCTTCTGCCTCCTTACAGTTTAGGAATATTGGTCTCTTAGTGGACACGTGTTATCTTTATATATACACGGCCTTAATGAGTTGTAACTCGTTTATCCATTCTCTCTGAAGATATAATGTTCACACTCTTAGTGTTTTCTCAAGTGTCTAAATCGTTCTTTCCATCTGACCTTTGGTCTGAGGATTATTCTTAATCTGAAACTACTGTTTAGTGCTTAATGCGCTTTACAGTTTAATCTCTAACATCTTAAGTCATGTCCAATGTCTGTGCTAAACAATCCGTGCTCTTCGCACTTCATAGTCCTTAATTATTTGTTCTCTGATTCCTTTGTGTTGTTGGTTCAACTGAATTCTTCCCTTCGACTGTTTGTGGTAGTAGCTGCTCCTATCTGATCTTGCGTCGTTGGCTGTGGTACGGAGTCGACTACTTCCCGTGTTCCTTACACCACTCGTCTACAAGCATGGGGTACCTTACTGGTACATTACTACTTACCCGACTAACTCATAAATGAGCGTGTCAGGCCTGCAAGCCCCTGTGGGGTGCAGTCGTCCCACGTCTCGTTAGTAAACTCGTAGTGTCCGTCACACGTCTAGCTATTGCTAATTATGAAGCATTCCTTTGTCGATCTCCTCTTCATCGTTCCATATTAACACTTATTGTTCTTCTTGAACTTAATCAAGGGAAATTCATTTACTGTGTTCTTGGGTATGGTATGCTCTAGCTCCTTTCCGTATTCCGTATTGACTGGATCTCTTAGTAATTGAGGTCTCTTTCCATAGAGCCTCTTATCTTGTTTCTCATGTTTGTTTTACTATGCTTCTTATAAAATCTTACCTCACACAATCTAGACTACTGGCGTCAATGCACAGTTCGTCTACCATCTGATTCCCTTAGTTATATCGGTCTTAGCTTATAAATTTAATTGTCTCAGTGTCAATATTTGACGGCTCATACATAATGGTCGCTTTACCGCGCACCATGACTTAATCCACTTATAAAGGTGTTGTCCTTATGACCTCTGCTACCGTGGTAGTTGGCCTTTACCATGTTACCCATTGATGGTGCAACTACTTATTCTAACATCTTATTTAATACTCAATCCCTTTCTAGTGTAAACACACTGGGAGTTCTCTAATTTCGGTGTCTGGCGGTTGCTATATCGTGTCGTAAAATGGTTGTCTCTTAATATGAAGGCGTTCTGCTTTAATTTCAGTTTCGTATGTAGGTCAGTCTCTCTTAAGTTCTTCCATCCCTTATGATGTTATTTACCATATAATTTAACCGGTTACTGAAGAAGTCATCCGTTGAATCCCAAGCTCTTCTGAGCGTTGGTCACTTGACGTGCCACAATGTGCACTCACAATGTCTATCTCTGACGATTACTGATTCTTAAATTGTGGGTGTTGGATATGAGGTCTATCTCTGCAGCTTTCCTTATTACTCAAGTGTATATGGTATCTCAAGGTTTACGGTCTTCATTGTCTAATAAAAGCGTATTATATCACTAATAAGTTAAAGCCCTTTTTGAGGGGTTTATTCCCACTCATGGCCTCACAACAAGGAGAGGTATCCCCACCCTAAAAGGAATGGTTTGTTCCCCGCCCCTGCCAATAGCATTATCTCAATATTCTCATTGGTGCCCTTTTCCTGGCAATATTTTCCACAATCTAAGTTATAGGTTTGGTAACCGTTCATATCTACGAATTGTAGTTCCTTCGTGGTTTAAATAAGCTCTCTTACAACTTACTGCGCCTCGGGCTTTGATGTGGTTAACATCCTTGGTTCGTAGGCTCTTAGTGCTTAATTCCTCAGTTCATTACTTGTACTCTTACTCATCTGTAGGTCATCCTTATAGGTTTTTGTTTCTGTGAACACTACCCACCGTTAGGTTTCATATTAAATGTAGTATTGGGTTTCATGGTAAGTTGCTGCATCCTGCTTCCTGCTATGGAAGTTTATTCAGGTGATCTGAGGTTACTTAGTGTCCTCGAAAATACTGTCATTTTACTAGACTTATGTCTTTTAGCAATCAAGGTTAGGTTCGTATTAGGCGTTTGCCTTACGGTGTCCAAGTTGGATATCATCCTGTCATCTTATAATTCCATCTCAACGCTTCGTTCAACTTCAGTTGACTACGCCACCCGTTGATGATCAATCATACTTGGGTGTTAATGAGTTAGACAAACAGTATTAACTATCATTCATCAGTTTGTTCGGCTCGACTTTGCCCACTCTGTGGGGGTAGTCCTCTGAGCTTTCCTTTTCCAGGGTTGTACGTCTTTAATCCTTAGTAGGTTATAGCTTATGTTCATTTCTTTTATCCTTGTTTTCTAGGTTTTCCAACATCTTCATTGAAGAATGCTTATTACTGGTATTCTTAGTGATCAATCTGGGAGTCTTATCCCATTCTTGTTGAAAGTTTTTATGTCGACGGTCTCCATTGTATTCCGTAATGCATTCCTTGTACGTTATCACTTACGTAGTGTTTTGCTCGCATTACTGAGCGATCACTTATGTTTTCCTCACGGGGTTTGGGATTGATGTTCTTACCGCACTGTCGGTTGTTGTTGTAGTAGGTTGTACCGTTGCTAATATTTATATCGTTTAGTATTCTGTCCAAGTTCAGCTCCCTGCTGACTGGTGTATCCACTCATCTCATCTTGGTCAGGCCGTCAGGCCCTTCCAAGGTCTCATTCTCCCGTTCTTATAGATTTACAATCCGGTATTAGTGTGTACTACAACTGTAGCGTTCTGTTATCTCGCCATGATGGCTTTCCGTGTAGCTTAACCGTGGTAGCACTTGCTATGGCAAGTGCGCCATGCAAGATGAGCTTCCGGTACTGTGTGCGTCTGTAGTGGTACTTCCACCTAATCTCCATGTAATTGCTAGTCCTCAGGACTCCTTGGATGTTCTCTTATTTTGGATAACTAGCCATCCGGCAGTTTCCTGTTCGGTTGACAGTACCGTCACTCATCAGGGCGCTCCCCTTTCCGAGGGAACCCCTTGTTATTTACTCATGTCTTGACTCTCGCTCCCGTTTCCACACATTTTGTCATGGTTACTAAGTAATGATTCTCCTTTAGGCACTACATTGTAGTCCTATTCCGGTATACTGTTGTACGCGTCTTTATTGTCGCCTGCGCTATGTCGGCCAGGTTTTGTAACCTTTCTCATTGTATGGGTTTTGGAGTTCCCGTTTCTAACTGGACTATTCAGTAGTCTTAATTCTCATGCTTGTATTATCCCACTGCTATGTTCTCTCGGACCACTGTCCGGTACTCATGTCGCTTATCTTTTTCCTCTCCATTACACTCGTAGTGCTTTTCTTACCATTGGTATGGCGGGTTATTTCGACTGCGTAGCATGTCGACCCATGTTGCCGGTAATTTCCATTCTCTTATTGGTAGAATTCCGTTGGCAGCGCCTGTTTCACTTTTGCGATCCAATTAAAACGTTCAAGTTCTCATAAACTATTGTTCAACAAGATGTTTCTCGTATTGCTTACTGTTAACTAACTGCCAGATCGGGTTTTCCCGAGTAAGAGAAGGCTTTCTTCTCTCTGGCGTTTGTTCCACATATTCAGGGTTAGGGATGTGGAGGGCGGGTCTAGGTACTATGGATATCCGGTAAATACCAGGAAGTTCTAACTAACGCACCTCTCACACTATCGCTCAACCCTTAACCCATAACTCAAACTCAACCTCTGTATTCTCCTAAGTTCGGTAATTCCTGTCTTCAGAGTGTAACTACGCTCTGATACCACTTTTGTAACACCCCATCTCGATCCAATCGTGGTTATCACAAACTTATCACCTTAAATACAAACGTAGCAGTGGATTCAATTACGTTCCAGGACCTTGCAACGGTTTGACTAATAGAATATACCGAACATTAGTACATACCAATCTTAACCAGATACATATCCTTCTGACAATCTCCTCACATCCTATACATCTTACTTACTCAAAATGCCATACGAGTGTACATGCACAACTCGTAGGCCACACTTAACCCGTAACGCGTGTACCCCATCTTACTCTCGTGACGGCCGCCTCCTATCATCCACCTGTGTAGTAAAAACAGCCCCCAAAGGGGGTCAGCAAAAATGCTGGTACGATCCTCTCATGGCCCCCAAGCTAACGAGGCTACGACGACTAATTGTCGATAGCATGGAGGTTGATTAGATGCACAACATAATAGAAAGTGCAATAAACAACAAGCCAAATATGAACAATCAAAGTTCAAACACAATGAACAACTTAAATGTGTTCCCTTAATTAGTGAGTCAATTATTTAACTCCTTAAATTATATTTCCTCTTATTCTCAATCCATCCTTATCTTACCTCAATCTTAGTCCTTATCTCAGTCTTAGAAAACAAACCATTCTTTAAATAGAAATGGTTGCAACTTATCTCAATCCTTATCTTAATCTTAGAATACAAACCACTCTTTAAATAGGAATGATTGTATCTTATCTTAATGTTTATTTTTGTCGGGTCAAAAGCGACCCTAGCCAATGAGCTATTAACTCCATTGGTTGAATAAACAACTTATCTTATAATTTAGGATTTAGGTGATCCTACCGCACCATCTTAATGCCTCCTACCTTGGACAGTATGTCCAATGTAGCTGAGCCGGCAACCGACCCTAGGCAACAAGTCCGAAGACAAGTCCTTAAGCGGAAGTCGGATCTGCTCTAGATACCGACCCCCTTTTTGCTTTGCATGCATGACCGGAGTCAGTCCCGGGTTCCTCACTCCCCCCAAGTACCAGTTAGTAGAAGTCTCAAGACAATGTTTGTTGGTTAAACCTCTTTCGGGTTTTAACAAACTAATATTAGGGAGTGTTCCTTAGTCTCACTCGATTCCTTACTAAACGTTAGTTAGTAGGTTCTCACGGTAAGTTGTGTTAGTTTTCAAACATCACACAACAATACAATAAACATAATATTCCGGTTGCATGCTTTATCTTGTTTAGTCGGCACACATAAACAAATAGCACACAAGCCGAGGGACACCTTGTTAGCAAGCTTGTCACAAGAAGAACTGTACCGTTCACCGTTGGTCGTTTGGTTGCTTACTCTCCTCTGGAGTCCAAACTCTCAAGTCCTAAAACATTGATTTAGTTTTAGGTTGTTAATCACTTAACTTAATTCAACTTAATTAACTTACTTAACCCATAATGATTCCCCACCTAACACCTCTTAAGTTTTACAACTTATTCTTACAACTTAACCTTAAACTTTTAAGTTTATACTTAACTTAATCCCTTAGGTCTTTATACCTCTAATCATCAATGCCCTCTTAATGGGGTACCATTAATACCTCTAAACTTTCTTAGGGTTTTTTTTTTTACAACTTAAGGGTCGACCGACCCTACCGACCGACCTTACCCAAGGTCGGTCCATTCCAGAACTTATTACTGTTTGAAAATTTTACCCCGGCCGACCTTGTAAGTCCGGTCCCCAAGGTCGGTCCATTCCCGAGAGTTTTCCCCGTTGAAATTTTGAGCCCGACCGACCTTGTCAAGGTCGGTCCCAAGTTCGGTCAGTTCCAGAGACCAATCCCCGTACAAAATTTTAGACATGACCGACCTTGTAAGTCCTGTCCCAAGGTCGATCCATTCCAGAGACTCAATCCGTACCTAAAATTCAAGCCCGACCGACCTTGCAAGTCCGGTCCCCAAGGTCGGTCCATTCCATAAACTCTTTCCGGTAGTGTAAACTGGGCTCGACCGAACTTGCAGGTCCGGTCCCCAAGGTCGGTCTGCTCCAGACCTTTGTTCTTAAATTCCCATTTGACTCCAAACTTCTCCACAAGTTCCCCCATGTGTCCTAATACCATTAAGCACTTAAAATCACCTTAGAACTTCCACCAAACTCTCCAAAACAATTTCCAAAGATCTTCTTAAACATTTACTAAATTCTTACAAACACTCCTAACACTTATCATATAATTCCTTACATTTCCGACTTGTAACCTTACCAAAACTTCGACCAACCCAAGTGTTCCCTCCTTAACAGTTTGAGCACTTCATAAACATTATTTTCCATCTTCAGTTCATTTACCAAAACTTCCTCAAGTCATCTTACATATCCATGCACAAATTCCTCTCTTTTCCATTTGTTACTCATCAACCTAAACTCATGAACTTACCTATACATTTCTTCCCATATTCTTAGCACCTTAACCTTGTTCTTCTTTACCTTGACCATCCTACACCCTCCTTAGACATCTACATCCCTTTTACTCAACTTACCCACCATTCTCATAATCATACACTCTTATACATTCCTCATACCATGATTTTGGTGTGTTTAATACACCCACCAATCCTCTAATTCCTCCTAGACATCTCTAGGCCATACTAACCTCAAGAACTCCTTAATAACTCTTTTCCACTCAAATTCCTTTTTAATGTATCCTAGCAAACCCTAGGTCATATTAACTCACAACTACCACCTAAACACTTGTTTTCTACTCAAATTTCGCCATAGCTCCTCTAGTATATTATCATGCTCATAAGCATTGTTTTTCTCATTCAATCATCTCACACACATCAAATCCTTTCTCATCATACTTTCTCACCCAAATCAACTTATTCACAACAAACTTAATATAGTGCAATAATCTTAAATTGCATAGCACTAAGGCTCTTAAATGACATGGCTCTTAGGCCCTTAAATGACTTAAACTTAAACACTGAATTTCCCACATATAAAAGCTTTCAACCTGCAAATACACACAACAATGCTCCCATAGCAATATAAATGTTCTCTTAATTCACCTTAAGCTTATCTTACTAACTCATTTCCATTGACTCCTTAATCACAAGTTCATAAGCTTGTTTAAATTCTTTTTGCTAGGTTATATAACCCATTACACAATGTAAGCTCTAAGCCACATTATTACCCACCTAAAACTCATTCCTTAAAACTTAAACCACCATTAGGTAAGCAATTTACCTTGCTTTCCTCAAGTTTCTCTTAACTTTCTCCTTAGGCTTCTTCCCTTAGGAATCTCGGCCACCATTCTAACGCCCCTTGCCAATGTTCTAATCAATATACAATGACTCTCATGAGTGCTAAACGATACACTAACCTTAAGGAGTAAACCCTTGGTTAAAAATGTATTTTAAGGTCTTAAAATGAATGTTTTACCTTGGAGTCTTAAGATAGGCTTGATATGAATCAAGAAGTACCTCCTCTAGCCCTTGGAGAATAGATAATAAGCTAGAACAAGGCATAAAAATGAAGCCCCATGAGTGTAATTTCCGGACATGTGAAGAAGTGATGGAAACTTGATTTTTCTTGCACTTCCCTTACCTAGAATGAATGAAGAAGATAATGAACTCTTCAAACTTGATTTTCCTCCATCAATGGAGTATTCTCTTGGCACCGAAATGGAGCTTTGAAGGATTTGAAAAGATAGAAAGCTAGAGCTTGAGCTAACTAAGAATAATATGTGTTTAGTTTTTGATTTGGAGCTAAAATGAGCAAGTTATGGACAAAGCAAGGTGAGGCAACAATGGAGGCTGCTCTTACGTGAATGGAGAAGAGAGGAGGCAGGAGAAACCGATGGGAAGAAGAGAAATGAAGAGAGAGAAGAAGAAATGTAGCTTATAAGAGATATTTGTTTTAAAAAGCAAATAGTAACTTTTCTTACTTCCCTCTTCTTTTCTTAAGTTGGATGACTCATGTGGTGACTCACCACTCTCAAAAACCGGCCCCCTTGTTAAATAAGGGCATTTTTGGCCTTTGTTGACCAATTAACCAAACTAACTTGACTAAAGACTAAACTAGGCACTATTTGGCACTATTCACAAATTAGAGCACACATTTGTGAAAATTTTGGTTTCCCATTGATTTAAGGAGTCTTAAAGCACATTTTGTGTTTAAGCTTGTTTTTGAGCTTGGTTTTCTTTGATAATTGATTTAACATGTCATGTCCATTAGCATGTTAATAAGTCTTATAATGGTATTTGGGTGCTAATCAAAGTCACTCCAAGCTTAGAGCACATTTTTGCCTTAATTACCCTTAAGGCATTTTCTTGTGTTTTCCTTGGTTTAAATTGTCTACCAATCTTTCTAAGGCATATTTTAGCCTTACTACATCATAATTTGATGTTTACTTAGCATACTTAGGTTTGGGGTATTTCAAAAAATACAATCAACTCCAATTTCGTTTTATCCTAACGCCTCTATCCTTAGCGTGATTTAATTGTGACCACTGGTAGGGAGTTTCAGGAATCATCCAACCCTGATGTGATCAGCATCAGTGTTGAACTATCTCTCTACCCCAATTTGTGTCCGGTTTCCCTTGATCCATAGAAAATCAAGTTCCACCTCCCACGTCATTTTCAAACATCAAATAATTCACTCATTTCCAATTTTCTATCTTTTTAGTCTTTCTAGTCGTAATAAATACATCTCCAAGGTGTGGACTCAGTCCACCAATCATTCCCAGTTCATCTCTTAGTAATTACCTCAAGACTCTCATTCCTACTAAGTTCTATATCAGTCTCATAACAATTTTCACCATCTTATACCTTATAGCATTACTATTTCCTACCTCATACTCATATTAAATAATATCTCATAGTGTTATCTTATTCTTATCTCCACATACTTTCATATCAACTCATATCTCATATATACCTTATTCCTTAAGTCTCCTTAATCCTCTTCACTAGTTCTCTTAACTTGTATTCACACAGGAGTTAACAGATAGGTACTTAATATGAATGGTATTCGCATCTTCTGTGCGTAATAACCATAATTAATCTTAAAATGTTTATGTAAAACAAATTCTCAAACTCTTTTGTGCTATGCACACCGTAGTTTACGTACTTAGTACATAAACATACGCTAAGCGGTTTTCACTCTCTACCCCCTTAAAATGGATTATGCCCACGTAATCAACATTATATCATCCTTGAACATAGGTTCAAGATGTCTAATTTTCACCAAGCATTCTAGCTTCCATGTCATCTATCCCACTTATCATTCGATCAGAGGGTCATAACTATGTTAATGGCTTAGTCTCTATATCGAGGATTCTTAACGGTACTTATATTCCAGTTTCTTAACTTAGTTTGCTCTAATCTCAAAAGTATTGGTCTGCTAACTTCCGCTACGCGACTCTGACAATCTTAGGCTTAACTGCCTTTCTTATCGTCAATAGTATTGTATATCCTTCTTCCTCCTTACAGTTTAGGAATATTGGTCTCTCAGTGGACACGTGTTATCTTTATATATACACAGCCTTAATGAGTTGTAACTCGTCTATCCATTCTCTTTGAAGATCTAATGTTCATACTCTTAGTGTTTTCTCAATGTCTAAATTGTTCTTTCCATCTGACCTTTGGTCTGAGGATTATTCTTGATCGGAGACTACTGTTTAGTGCTTAATGCACTTTACAGTTTAATCTCTTACGTATTAAGACATGTCCAATGTCTGTACTTAACAATCCATGCTCTTCGCATTTCATAGTCCTTAATTATTTGCTCTCTGATTCCTTTGTGTTGTTGGTTCAACTGAATTCTTTTTCTTCGACTGTTTGCGGTAGTAGCTGCTCTTGTATGATCTTGCGTCGTTGTCCGTGGTACGGAGTCGACTACTTCCCGTGTTCCTTACACCACTCATCTACATGCATGGGGTACCTTACTGGTACATTACTACTTACCCGACTAACTCATAAATGAGCGTGTCAGGCCTGCAAGCTCCTGTGGGGTGCAGTCATCCCACGTCTCGTTTTAGTAAACTCGTAGTGTCCGTCACACGTTTAGCTATTGCTAATTATGAAGTATTCTGTTGTCGATCTCCTCTTCATCGTTCCATGATAACATTTATTGTTCTTCTTGAACTTAATCAAGGGAAATCCATTTACTGTGTTCTTAAGTATGGTATGCTCTAGTTCCTTTCTGTATTCCGTACTGACTCGATCTCTTAGTAACTGAGGTATCTTTCCATAGAGCCTCTTTTCTTGTTTCTTACATTTGCTCTACTAGGAATGCACTTCCAGTTCCTTAAGGAATAGGTAGTGTGCTTCCTGTGAATTCTTACCTCACCAGGTCTAGACTACTGGCATGAATGCACAGTTCATCTACCATCTTATTACCTTAGTTATGTAGGTCTTAGCTCATAAATCTAGTTGCCTTTGTGTCACTATTTGACGGTTTATGTATGATGGTCGCTTTACTGCGCACCATGACTTAATCCACTTATATTAATATTGTCCTCACAACCTCTACTACTGTGGTAGTTTGCCTTATTCTACTACCCGTTGATGGTGTAGTGTAACACCCCATCCAACACTTACGTGCTTAATAACAAACTGCAGCGGAAAACAAGCTTCATCACATTACTTAACTCGTTGGTGTTACACGCCGTTAACCACCCACGTGGCTAACAAGGCTATTACATATACAATGTATCGGTCTGATGGACCAGATTCCCGAGCGACTACACATTGCTATCCCATTTCCATTAACAACAAAACATACACATACCTTCCAACTGTACCGAGTATTCACAAACTAATGCCGATAACAATTTCGGTCTTACTACACCTACTGTATATATACAACTTAAATGGTTACCCATGTACAACGACTACCCCGTTCTACTCTCGAACGGCTTCCCATCTCCTTGTACCTGAAATAGGAAAAGAAGAGAAAGGGTGGCCCCCAAGGGGCTCAGCACCTTTGCTGGTATGGTAATCCCGCAGCCCGCATGCTACCGGGCCACGCACAACTAATTGTCGTCTTAGCATGCGGTTGATTATATTTGAATCATGCATGTAACTATAAACACACAACACATTACATTCCACAACAAAGGGCTCAACAAACAGATAACACATCCATACTTGATAAGTCACTCATGGTGTTCATTACCCCTAGAGTGTTTCTCCTCTAATGGAGCTACTTCCTTAATAGACGACACTTACCCATTAATCGGGTTATCCTTAAACGCCTCTTATCACAAACTGGGATTCATATCCATGATCCACATACTCCACATTTTTACAACATATAACATACACCACATAACAACACTTTTCATGTTTCAACGTGCACATAACAACATCGCAATGGGAATTGTAGTACAACAACAACACATAACATAATGGGAACGGTTCTCTTAGGAACCGACCAACCATATTTAATTCACTGATGAGCCTAGAGAATGATGTCACCCTCATGATAAACTCGTTATACAACACTCATTACCATCCTAATAGTAGGACGAGTAACTTAAGTTAAAATGGTTCGGGTTTAGTGACCCAACACACCACACAAACACATGTTCCCCCTAAACCGATCATAAGTCAGAATAGTTAAGCTTTGGAGTAAGCTAATGGGAGATCATAACCCGTGAGGGAAACAACCATAACAGAGAGGAGGGTAAGGCTAAAAAGGATACCCACTCCCAAACAACGCGCGACCGGCCTAACCGGATTCCTCACCCCTGTTAGTACATACTTACTTTTAGATATTAGTTAGAACCCCACTATGGAGTCTATCACATCCACACACTATACAGTATTACAACTGGGTTAAACATACGAGGGAGGTCCTTCATACACACACAAATATCACACAATTAACACACGCATAGCCGTGGTTAGAACGTCCCATGGTTTGGTTCGTTTAATCCGAATACCGAACTCTCATGTGCTCCTAGACTCAGTTAACTAAGGTTTAACACTTCCGAGGTTAAATGGTATCGGAGTTGAACATGCCACATAAATGAATTACTGTAAACTCATTACATGTTTTATCTTACAACGTGGCAAACATACAGAAAAACACATTGGCATACAAGCCGGTGTAATCCGGTAGGACACAGGTTGCAAGAAAACCATACCTGTCACCGGAGTCCACTCTATCATGTCCACTTATGTTCCTCGAACAGTTCTCGAACAACTGGTAACATTACATGTACTTTTATTAACACTGGGGTAACATGATTGTTTAAAGTCTAATGCTCATAACTTATCCCCGTTAACTTAGTTAAATAATTTCACATTTTAACTTGTTTTACTTTTACATTTTAATACAACTTTTCCCCCACTAAATTGTCATTATAACTCACTAGGGTTTACTACTTAAACCACACTTATTTGTTTTTTTTTTTACATGTTTTGGGCCGTCCAACCCACCGTCCGACCCACAACTGGGTCGGACCGTTCCAGAAACTTTTCCGTCTTTCAAATCCACCTGTCCGACCCATGTCCGACCCAAGACCTCTGGTCGGACCATTCCAGAAACATCAACGAGTGAATTAACAGGGCTGTCCGACCCACCCTGGGTCGGACCACTGGGTCGACAACATCATAACTTGTCCAAAACTTGTCAAACTTTCTCCAAACTTTTCCTCAAGCCTCCTAATGTGTTCTAACATCATTTGGCACATTTAACCCTTCATATAACATCCATAAACTCATTTTATAACTCCTTAAACACTTACTCTTTTCTTACCAAAATTCCTAACACTTATATTGTTTTCTCCTTAGTTTCTCCAAGTGGTGTTTCATAATTATGATAACCACTATGCCAAAATGTTTCCATACCATCATAACATCATCTCTCAAACATCTTTTCTTACTAACTAAATCTCCTTTTTCACATCTTACCTAAACATCATTTCCTCCTTGTACATCAACATTCCTAAACCTTAAACAAACTTCTCCAAGACTTTAGTACATCCTCAAAAACACGCATTGAATTCCTAGAACTTCCAAGATAACACCTAAATCCTTGTATCACTCTAAATCACCTTAATACATGCTTTCTTCCCTAGTAAAACACTTGTTCACCTTTAACACTCCCCAGTTCACCAAAACTTATTTAAAACACTTAGAACTTCTTATACATTTCCCAAATTTTGCCATAGCTTCTCTTGTATATTCTCACATCCAAACACTTAGGTTTTTACCTTATTTCATTCACGAACACCTAAGTCCACCAAGAACTTTCTCACACACAAAACTTCACCAAATTTACACTACATCACAATATAGTGCATAAACTTAAATTGCTTGGCACTTAGGCCCTTAAATAACATGGCTCTTAGGCCCTTAAATTGCATAAACCTTAAACACTGAATTTCCCACATAAATAATGCCTTTGACCTACAATTACATACACAACACATATGCCCTTTAATAGTTTCCTTGAGATCATTTTACTAGGTCATTCACCATTGGCTCCTTAGGTACTTTATCAAGCAAATCAAGCTCATTTTTCCTAAGGCATTCAAACTACATTGAGATAGTTTGTTTACCTCTTTTCCTCTCAAACTTATTTCTTGTTTCCTTGAACCAAAAATCAGCAAGGAGTTTGATCACTTGTCAACTTTCTAATCAATATACATATAAGGGTAATGAGCTTAATAATTCACACTTAAACTCATATACAAACCCTAGTTTAACATAAGTGTTTTAATACACTAAAATGATATTTACCTTTAAATTTGAAAGAGAACTTGAATATGTGACAAGAGAGGTTTCCACCAAGCCCTTGAATGTTTGGAATAAAGCTAAAACAAAGCAAAAGAAAACACCATGAAGAAGGTGATTTTGGTCACTTATGAAAACAAAAGGAAATGAAGTTTTTCTTTGACTTTCCTTACCTTGAAGCAAAGGAGAAGAACAAGGCATGAAAAGGTAAGCTCAAGCTCCTTCAATGGAGAATCTTCATGGCACCAAATGGAGTTCTAGAAGATTTGAAAAGAGAGAAATGTAGAGCTTGACCTAACTAAGACAAATATGGTCTTGGAATTTGATTTGGTGCATGGAGCTAGAAGTTACAAGCTATGGAAGTTGAAGATGGTGTGGTTTGCTGTAGCAAAACCGATGGAGCTTGGAGAAGATGAAGAAATCGATGGTGAGTGAAGGAGAATAGAGAATGAGGTGAGAGGGTACACTTTATTAAGATATTTATGTTTAAAGCAATAGTTCTTTTGCTTTATTACTTTCCTTAGTTTTTGATTGGCCAAGTGTGGTAAGTCACACATGGAAAAACCGGCCCCTTAATGTTTTAGGCCAATCATGGTCTTTGTTGACCAATTAACTTACTTATATTGACTTATGTCATAAACTAGCATTTTTTTGTTACTATTCACAAAACAAGGCACATTCTTGTGAAATTTTTGATTTCCCATTGATTTAGAGCTCCAAATGTGATACTAATAGTACACATGTTAATAAAGAGTAATGATGGACATTTAGCCATTCAAAACTTATTTACAAGACAATTTTTCAAAAATGTGCTTTAAGACTCCTTAAAGCACATTGTGTGTTTTAACTTGTTTTCAAGCTTGGTTTTCTTTGGTTATTGGTTTAATATGTTCATTAATATTTATAAGGTATAGGTATGACATTTAGGTCTTATACAAATTTATCCCAAGCTTAGAGCACATTTTTGCTCTTATTGACTTTAAGGTATTTTTCTTGTGTTTTGTTTGGTTTAATTGTCTACCAAGGTTTCCTAAGGAGTTAATTAGCCTTATTAAATCATAATTGAATATTACCAAGTCTTGGTAGGTCCTTTGGGTCCCAACCAAGTTCACTCCAAGCTTAGAGCATGTTTTTGCTCAAGCTGTGTCTTAGTGCTTTATTGTGTTTTACTACGGTTTAAATTGTCCACTGATGTTTCTAAGGCACTTTTTAGCCTTTAAATACCATGTTTTAACATTTAAACAACATATCAAGGTTTGGGGTATTTCAATCTACCCCCCTTAAAAAACTTCGTCCTCGAAGTTCACACATCCCACACATCATTGGATTAGAATACGGGGATTACTCACAAATAGAACTTTCATAACCAAACGTACTTTACATCACAACCTCGGACTTAATGGTCCGGGTAACATATCACATCCATACATAACATGACATACTCACATGATAACCTCGGGCTCAATGGTCCGGTATCTTAACAACATTTGCACATACATAACAACCCTTAGACTCTCTGGTCTTGGGTAACATAACAACATTTAGACACATAGGTCTTGATAACATAACAGCCTTTAGACACATAGGTCTATGTAACACAACAACATTTAGACTCATAGGTCTTGATAACATACACTTTTGGAACTCAAGGTCAAAATAATATTTATTACACATACCACACAACATGTCATAGCATGTATAACAATCAAAAATATCTTTATATACACTGTGATCCCGCAGAACCCGGTCGCGATGGACACCTTCTGGTCCCCGTCCCTTTGGGAGATCAAAACAATCACTAAATCTTTAACATATATACTCTCATGTCCCGGTCCGAAGACAAAGGCTCATGCGTCCTCGGCTCGTGAGCAAGTACTACAAAAATGTTCTTTACTGGGTTAAGTATAAGAGAATCCTTTATTTCAAATGTTAACCGACTGTTTTGAAAACACCAATTGAAAATCCTTTTGAAAACACATACAACTCCAAGTCCAACTTATGCTCTTTTCCTCTTTTCTTAGCGTGGTTATTTGTGACCACTTATAGGGAGCTTCAAGAATCATCCAACCCTGATGTGATCAGCATCAGTGTTGAACTATCCTTCCACCCCGATTTGTGTTCGGCTTCCCTTGATCGCATGCAATCAAGTTGCACCTCCCACTTCATTTTCACATCAAATAAATCACTCATTTCCAATTTTCTATCTTTTAATCATTCTAATCATGATCATAACATCTCCAAGGGATAGAACTCCGTCTATCAGTTACCTCCATTCACTCACTTTAATCCTGTTGCCTAGGAATCTTATTCTCACTAGGTTCTATGTCGGTTTCATACCCTTTTCATGAGTCACTATATAGTATATATATAACACATATATTTTATCAAAATACAACACACAGTTTCACATTTATACACTGTCGGTTTTTGTTTTCCCCCGGGAGTTTCTCTACTCCCCACACTTGTACTATCACACACAACTGTTAATAAATCAACAAACTTATCACAATGGTATTCGCATCTTCTGTGCGCAATTACCACAATTAAACCATGAATGAATGCGTATGTTTACGTAACACACCACCAATCATCAAAACAATTATTTTGTGCTATGCACACACATAAGTCACGTACACTTGTACGGTAATACACACTAAGTGGTTTTGCGCTCTACCCCCCTTAAAAGGGATTACGCCCACGTATCAATCACTTAATCATTGGTTTAAAAAGTTCTAGTCTCTACTACGTCGTGAAGTGTTTCAACTTCCACGCGGTCTTGTTATACAATGTGTTTCCGTAGAGGATCTTGACCATATTGGCGGTTTAGTCCCTAAACCAAGAATTCTCATTGGAGTTTGCTTTAACTCATAACCGGGTTTCGGTTCTGGGCCTGTAGGCTTCTAGAATTAATAATTAGCCATTCCCTCATGTTCAACCAAGCACCATGCACATTCAACACTTGAATTACTGGCTCACTAGTTTCTGCTGTGAAACTCTAATAACTGTAGGGCTCAGTTTGCCCCACTCGTTATTGTTACTGTATTGTTCACCTCCCATTTATCACCTTTATCTTGGTAATAACGGTTTCTCAACCGATGCGTGGTATCTCTTACCGTGAGCGAATTCGGTGAGTTTCAAGACTTTCCATCCACTTCTCTAATAACTTACTGTGTATACAGCTATGTATTTCACAATGATTGACTTGTTTCCTCCGACTTGCTGTCAGTTGAGGTTGAGCTACTACCTAGTGTGTAGTGCTCTCTCAGCTATTTCCCACACTTGAGGTATATTCCATACCGATATCTAGTATTCCGTGTTACTGCAGTCACTTGTTGCTAATCATGCCTCCACATTTGGTTTTGTACATGTATTCTTTCATTGGTGTGGCCTTGCATTTCCTATGCATCGGCCATTATAACATTATTCCTCCACAATTAACATGTTTCCAATTCCTAGCTATCCCACTCGATCATTACTGCGCAAGTGCAATACCAAAACACTCAGTCGTACAGAGTGCAGAGGCGTAAACTCTTGACAGTAAATCTCTTATGCGATTGCAATAGGAATTACACTGTTTTCACTGAGACTCTTATCTTATAGTACTAGCTACCGGCTTACTGCCCGTTTGTTTGGTATCCCTTACTGTTGTATCTCTATTGGGTTTAACTCATAACTGTGCTTAGTTACCATATGGTCGTTTAACAATACTTATACAACGGTCGCTTACTGCGCACCGTGCTCTTGTATAACACTAACTTACATGGTCTATTTACTGTCACATTAACTTCCACACATATACTTACATCCTTCGTATTATGGTTCGCCATTCATTTGGATGACTATTGAATGTTCCTTGAGCGTAGCTCACTCGAGTTACAAGCCGCTGTTATTCAGCCAGGTGCTTCACATGCTACTAAGCTAACTGTTCTCTCGCAATGACAACATGGTCAATCCTTAACATATTTCTTGAACTTGGTTACATAACTACCGCTCCAGTGGTATCACAGTATCGAGAGGTATCCCCACTCTTAATGCAGTGGTTCGTTTACCACTCCATTCACTTATACAACATAAACTTCTACAATCAATCTAATTTACGTAACACATTTTATTTGTGGCTTATGAGCCTTACTGCTTCGAGCCTGTCCAATGTGGACGGTTACACACATTTATTTGTCCGTACAACATTACATGGTTGGGGTTGTATTGGGCTCCATGACAGGGTCGTTGCATCACGTTTCCTTTCATGGGATGCCCCTTAGGATTGTCAGTCCGTCTCCTGACAACTTATGTCTAAACTGGGTGTTAGTTTCAACCCTTATGTTTCTGTCATGTTATTTCGTTCAACTATCGTTGATTGTGAACACCCTTCGAGGATTGCTCCTGGGTGTTGCTAAGTTGTACCATTACATCTGGTTCGCACTTATTGGTATACTCAGTTAGCCATGCCGTTTGTTTCTCAACTGGCTTATTATCTTCTTCTGTGAAGATCAACATTTCCTGGTAGTGTGGGTACTCATTCTGGGAGTTTCATCCCATTCATTGCACATTAATGTGTCCACATTAGGCATCTGCTTGCCATGCACAGGCTGGGTCTCCGTCCAGCTATCATGTTTACCCCTCGGGATCCTTAAGACATATGTGATGTCTTTACATAACAGTTAGTACACTTCGCACCTTCTGACTCTTAGACATTTCCTTGAAAGGAATTCACTAATTCCTTTTGTCTCGTTAACTTAACTGAGTTCCTTCACTTCACCCATTCATGGTAATCCTTAGCTCTTGCTTGACTTATACTTCTGACCGTAGTACGGAGTCGACTACTTCCCGTGTTTCGGACTCTACTCGTATACATATGTGGGGTATACTGATACATTGCTACTTACCCAACTAACCCATAAATAGGTCTGTCAGGCCCACAAGCTCCTCACGGAGTGTGGTCGTCCCACATTACAGTTTGTACACTCGTAGGGTCCGTCACACGCCTAGGTGAAGTATTCTGTTGTCAACTCCCTTGTATTGTCTTGTGACAATATACATTCTGTGCTTCCCGAACTTAATCAAGGGAAAGTCTATCCACTGTTGTATTACCATGAACTCAATCCATTCCCTCGGGTTGTTACCCTTGGGTTTACCGGTTTCCTTTCCGGTTATTCAAAATTAAACTGGGTATAACTTACCTACCGTGTGGCACTGAGGCCGGTGTAGGTCCTCTGGTTTGGTTCTTAAAAGAAGGTAGAAAACGAGTATGGGTTTGAAAGAAAACTTGGTTTTGAAAGAAAAGAGTTTGAAATAAATCTGAGTTTGAAAGAAAAATTCTCGCGGTATCACAACATCTTCTTGCCTTAGCCAAGTCTAGCTTCTTGCTGACTGGTGTACTTCCAATTACAAAGGTTAGGCTGTTAAGCCCTTCCACAGTTATGATGATCTCACCTAACTTCATGGTACTTTACTAAGTACTACGTATTTGTTACAACTTCCTGAACAGCCCTGTTATAGCAGCACTTGCTATAGCAAGTGCGCCATGCTAACTGGCTATCGGTTAAACACATACTAGTTGTGGTATTGTCCTTTACCCGCACTGTCATCAGTGGCCTTGTTGGCCCTTACTTGATCTTACAATCTTGATAATAATTCCTCCGGGCGACTTCTCACTGTATTCACATGATAATCATTAACTGGGTTGCTCCCCTTTACTTAGTATTGTATCCTCTACGTAGCCCGTTCCACCCATTTGTCGTGGTTACTGAGACTTGTCTCTTGTTTGGGCACTACGTTGTAGTTCCTTATCGGTTGGTATACCGTTGGTGTATTATTTAACAACTGTGGTCCCGTAGACACTCGTCTCGGGTTCTATTACTTCACTTCTTGCCTGTTGCACGGTCGGTGCGTTGCAAGCTGGTTATTCTCGACTGCTCAGCATGTCGACCCAGGTTGCCGGAAATTCTATTCTTCTATACACAAGATTCTTCATTCTTCGCTATTAAATGCGGTTAACATTGTTTAGATGGGAACCGTCTCCGGGATTCCCAGTTTTCAGGATCTACCGTATGACAGGTTCTCCGTACCCACAGTGGTATTTAATAACAGCCAGATCGGGTATTCTTGAGTAAGAGAGGACTTCCATCTCTCTGGCGTTCTTTCTCAAGTTATAAAACAGGGATTTGGAGGGCGGGAAGGATATTGTAGGTTTCCAGTGCACACTGGTAATACCTATCTAGCGTATCTCTCACGCTATCACTCAACCCTTAACCCAAAGTCTTAAACTCCTAACTCGGTACTTCCTAAGCTCGCTAATTCAGTCATCAGAGCGAAGATCGCTCTGATACCACTTTTTGTAACACCCCATCCAACACTTACGTGCTTAATAACAAATGCAGCGGAAAACAAGCTTCATCACATTACTTAACTCGTTGGTGTTACACGCCGTTAACCACCCACGTGGCTAACAAGGCTATTACATATACAATGTATCGGTCTGATGGACCAGATTCCCGAGCGACTACACATTGCTATCCCTTTTCCATTAACAACAAAACATACACATACCTTCCAACTGTACCGAGTATTCACAAACTAATGCCGATAACAATTTCGGTCTTACTACACCTACTGTATATATACAACTTAAATGGTTACCCATGTACAACGACTACCCCGTCCTACTCTCGAACGGCTTCCCAGCTCCTTGTACCTGAAATAGGAAAAGAAGAGAAAGGGTGGCCCCCAAGGGGCTCAGCACCTTTGCTGGTATGGTAATCCCGCAGCCCGCATGCTACCGGGCCACGCACAACTAATTGTCGTCTTAGCATGCGGTTGATTATATTTGAATCATGCATGTAAACTATAAACACACAACACATTACATTCCACAACAAAGGGCTCAACAAACAGATAACACATCCATACTTGATAAGTCACTCATGGTGTTCATTACCCCTAGAGTGTTTCTCCTCTAATGGAGCTACTTCCTTAATAGACGACACTTACCCATTAATCGGGTTATCCTTAAACGCCTCTTATCATAAACTGGGATTCATATCCATGATCCACATACTCCACATTTTTACAACATATAACATACACCACATAACAACACTTTTCATGTTTCAACATGCACATAACAACATCGCAATGGGAATTGTAGTACAACAACAACACATAACATAATGGGAACGGTTCTCTTAGAAACCGACCCAAACATAGCTAATTCACGATGAGGCTAGAGAATGATGTCACCCTCATGATAAAGCGTTATACAACACTCATTACCGTCCTAATAGTCGGACGAGTAACTTAAGTTAAGATGGTTCGGGTTTAGTGACCCGAACACACCACACAAACACATGTTCCCCCTATACCGATCATAAGTCAGAATAGTTAAGCTTTGGAGTAAGCTAATGGGAGATCATAACCCGTGAGGGAAACAACCATAACAGAGGAGGGTAAGGCTAAAAAGGATACCCACTCCCAAACAACGCGCGACCGGCCTAACCGGATTCCTCACCCCTGTTAGTACATACTTACTTTTAGATATTAGTTAGAACCCCACTATGGAGTCTATCACATCCACACACTATACAGTATTACAACTGGGTTAAACATACGAGGGAGGTCCTTCATACACACACAAATATCACACAATTAACACACGCATAGCCGTGGTTAGAACGTCCCATGGTTCGGGTCGTTTAATCCGAATACCGAACTCTCATGTGCTCCTAGACTAAGTTAACTAAGGTTTAACACTTCCGAGGTTAAATGGTATCGGAATGAACACGCCACATAAATGAATTATTGTAAACTCATTACATGTTTTATCTTACAACGTGGCAAACATACAGAAAAACACATTGGCATACAAGCCGGTGTAATCCGGTAGGACACAGGTTCCAGAAAACCATACCTGTCACCGGAGTCCACTCTATCATGTCCACTTATGTTCCTCGAACAATTCTCGAACAACTGGTAACATTACATGTACTTTTATTAACACTGGGGTAACATGATTGTTTAAAGTCTAATGCTCATAACTTATCCCCGTTAACTTAGTTAAATAATTTCACATTTTAACTTGTTTTACTTTTACATTTTAATACAACTTTTTCCCCACTAAATTGTCATTATAACTCACTAGGGTTTACTACTTAAACCACACTTAGTTTTTTTTTTTTTTACATGTTTTGGGCCGTCCGACCCACCGTCTAACCACAACTGGGTCGGACCGTTCCAGAGAAACTTTTCCGTCTTTCAAATCCACCTGTCCGACCCATGTCCGACCCAAGACCTCTGGGTCGGACCATTCCAGAAACATCAACGGGTGAATTAACAGGGCTGTCCGACCCACCCTGGGTCGGACCACTGGGTCGGACAACATCAGAACTTGTCCAAACTTGTCAAACTTTCTCCAAACTTTTTCTCAAGCCTCCTAATGTATTCTAACATCATTTGGCACATTTAACCCTTCATATAACATCCATAAAACTCATTTTATAACTCCTTAAACACTTACTCTTTTCTTACCAAAATTCCTAACACTTATATTGTTTTCTCCTTAGTTTCTCCAAGTGGTGTTTCATAATTATGATAACCATTATGCCAAAAATGTTTCCCTACCATCATAACATCATCGCTCAAACATCTTTTCTTACTAACTAAATCTTTTTTTTCACATCTTACCTAAACATCATTTCCTCCTTGTACATCAACATTCCTAAACCTTAAACAAACTTCTCCAAGACTGTAGTACATCCTCAAAAACACGCATTGAATTCCTAGAACTTCCAAGATAACACCTAAATCCTTGTATCACTCTAAATCACCTTAATACATGCTTTCTTCCCTAGTAAAACACTTGTTCACCTTTAACACTCCCCAGTTCACCAAAACTTATTTAAAACACTTAGAACTTCTTATACATTTCCCAAATTTTGCCATAGCTTCTCTTGTATATTCTCACATCCAAACACTTAGGTTTTTACCTTATTTCATTCACGAACACCTAAGTCCACCAAGAACTTTCTCACACACAAACTTCACCAAATTTACACTACATCACAATATAGTGCATAAACTTAAATTGCTTGGCACTTAGGCCCTTAAATAACATGGCTCTTAGGCCCTTAAATTGCATAATCCTTAAACACTGAATTTCCCACATAAATAATGCCTATGACCTGCAATTACATACAATAACACACATGCCCTTTAATAGTTTCCTTGAGGGCATTTTACTAGGTCATTCACCATTGGCTCCTTAGGTACTTTATCAAGCAAATCAAGCTCATTTTTCCTAAGGCATTCAAACTACATTGACATAGTTTGTTTACCTCTTTTCCTCTCAAACTTCTTTTTGTTTCCTTGAACCGAAAATCAGCAAGGAGTTTGATCACTTGTCAACTTTATAATCAATATACATATAAGGGTAATGAGCTTAAGAATTAACACTTAAACTCATATACAAACCCTAGTTTAACATAATGTTTTAATACACTAAAATGATATTTACCTTTGAATTTGAAAGAGAACTTGAATATGTGACAAGAGAGGTTTCCACCAAGCCCTTGAATGTTTGGAATAAAGCTAAAACAAAGCAAAAGAAAACACCATGAAGAAGGTGATTTCGGTCACTTATGAAAACAAAAGGAAATAAAGTTTTTCTTTGACTTTCCTTACCTTGAAGCAAAGGAGAATAACAAGGCATGAAAAGGTAAGCTCAAGCTCCTTCAATGGAGAATCTTCATGGCACCAAAATGGAGTTCTTGAAGATTTGAAAAGAGAGAAATGTAGAGCTTGACCTAACTAAGACAAATATGGTCTTGGAATTTGATTTGGTGCATGGAGCTAGAAGTTACAAGCTATGGAAGTTGAAGATGGTGTGGTTTGCTGTAGCAAAACCGATGGAGCTTGGGAGAAGATGAAGAAATCGATGGTGAGTGAAGGAGAATAAGAGAATGAGGTAAGAGGGTACACTTTATTAAGATATTTATGTTAAAAGCAAATAGTTCTTTTGCTTTATTACTTTCCTTAGTTATTTGATTGGCCAAGTGTGGTGAGTCACACATGGAAAAACCGGCCCCTTAATGTTTTAGGCCAAATCATGGTCTTTGTTGACCAATTAACTTACTTATATTGACTTATGTCATAAACTAGCATTTTTTGTTACTATTCACAAAAACAAGGCACATTCTTGTGAAATTTTTGATTTCCCATTTATTTAGACCTCCAAATGTGATACTAAATAGTACACATGTTAATTAAAGAGTAATGATGGACATTTAGCCATTCAAAACTTATTTACAAGACAATTTTTCAAAAATGTGCTTTAAGACTCCTTAAAGCACATTTTGTGTTTTAACTTGTTTTCAAGCTTGGTTTTCTTTGGTAATTGGTTTAATATGTTCATTAACATATTTTAAGGTATAGGTATGACCTTTAGGTCTTATACAAATTTATCCCAAGCTTAGAGCACATTTTTGCTCTTATTGACTTTAAGGTATTTTCTTGTGTTTTGTTTGGTTTAATTGTCTTCCAAGGTTTCCTAAGGACTTAATTAGCCTTATTAAATCATAATTGAATATTACCAAGTCTTTTTAGGTCCTTTGGGTCCCAACCAAGTTCACTCCAAGCTTAGAGCATGTTTTTGCTCAAGCTGTGTCTTAGTGCTTTATTGTGTTTTACTACGGTTTAAATTGTCCACTGATGTTTCTAAGGCACTTTTTAGCCTTTAAATACCATGTTTTAACATTTAAACTACATATCAAGGTTTGGGGTATTTCATGTAGTCACCCAATCGTTCATTCTAATGTCTTATCTTATGCTCAATTCCTTCTTGGTGTAAACACACTGGGAGCTCTCCAATTCCGGTGTCTGGCGGTTGTCGTACCATGTTGTAAAATGGTTATCTCTTAATATGAAGGTGTTCACTTCAATTTTGGTTTCGTATGTAGGTCAGTATCTCTCACGTTCTTTCATCCTTTATGATGTTATTTACCATGTAGTTTAACCGGTTACTGAAGAAGTCATCCATTGAATTACAAGCTCTTCTGAGTTTGGTCACTTGACGTGCCATACTGTGTACTCACGATGTTTATCTCTGACAATTACTGATTCTTAAATCCTGGGTGTTGGATACGAGGTCTGTCTATGCAGCCTCCCTTATTACTCATATGTATTTGGTACGTTTAGGGTAATCTTAGGGTTTACAGTTTCCATTCTCTAACAAATGCGTATTGTATCTCTAACAGGTTAAAGCCCTTATTGAGGGGTTTTATTCCCACTCATGGCCTTACAACAAGGAGAGGTATCCCAATCCTAAAAGGAATGGTTCGTTCTCCGCCCCTGACAATGTACTATCTCATTATTCTCATTGGTGCCCTTTCCTGACAATATTTTCCACAATTTAAGTTATAGGTTTGGTAACCGCTCATATCTACGGATTGTAGTTCCTTCGCGGCTTAAATAAGCTCTCTTACAACTTATTGTGCCTCGGGCTCCGATGTGGTTAACATCATTGACTCGTAGGCTCTTAGTGCTTAATGCCTCAGTTCATTACTTGTACTCTTACTCACCTGTAGGTCATCCTTATAGGTTTTTGTTTCTTTGAACACTCTCCACCGTTAGGTCACATATTAAATGTAGTATCGGGTTTCATGGTAAGTTGCTGCATTCTGCTTCCTGCTATGGGAGTTTATTCAGGTGATCTGAGGTTACTCGGTGTCCTTGACAATCCTGTCGTCTTCAAAGACTTGTGCGCGTTTTTTTTAATAATTATGGACTGGTTCGTATTAGGCATCTGCCTTATGGTGTCTAAATTGAGTATTTATCCAGGTCATCATGTGTTTCCATCTCAACGCTTCATTCAACATTTGTTGACTACGCCACCGTCAGTGATCAAACATACTTGGGTGTTAATGAGTTAGGCAAACAATACTAACTATCGTTAATCAGTTTGTTCGGCTTGACTATGCCCGCTCTGCAGGGGTAGTCCTCTGAGCTTTCCTCTATCATAATTGTATGTCCTTGACCCTTAGTAGGTTATAGCTTAAGTTCATTTCCTCTATCCCTATTTTCGTGGTTTACTAACATATTCAACGAAGATTGTTGTTATTGGTATTCTTAATGGTCACCTCGGGAGTTCTATCCCATTCCTGTTGGAAGTCGTTCTGTCGACTGCCTTCATTGTATCTCTTGATACATTCCTTGTATGTTGTTACTTACGTAGTGTTTTGCTCGGATTACTTAGCAATCTCTTCGGTTCTTCTCTTTGAGATCCGGGTTTGGTGTTCTTACCGTACTGTTCGTTGTTGTTATAGTAGGTTGTATTGTTGCTAAAATTTATACCATTTAGTATTCCGTCCAAGTTCAGCTCCCTGCTGACTGGTGTATTAACTCATCTCATCATGGTCAGGCCGTCGGGCCTTTCCAAGGTCTCATTTTCCCGTTCTTATGGATTTACAATCCGGTATTTATATGTATTACGACTGTAGCGTTCTACTATCTCGCCATGATGGCTTTCCATGTAGCTTAACCGTGGTAGCACTTGCTATGGCAAGTGCGCCATGTAAGATGGGCTACCGGTACTGTGTGCGTCGGTAGTGGTACTTCCACCTCATTTCCACGTATTTGGTAGTCCTCAGGACTCCCTCGATGTTCTCTTATTTTGGCTAACTGACCATTTAGCGGTTTCCTTATTGTTCTGACAGTACAGTCACTTATCAGGGCGTTCCTCTTCCTGAGGGAACCCCCTTGTTATTTTCTTATGCCTGAACCCTCGCTCCCGTTTCCACACATTTGTCGTGGTTACCAAGTAATGGTTCTCCTGTAGGCACTACATCGTAGTCCTATTCCGGTATACAGTTTGTTCGCGTTTTTATCATCGCCTACGCTATATCGGCCAGGTTTTGTAACCTTCCTCATTGTATGGGGTTTGGAGTCCCCGTGTTTAACTGAACATTCAGGTAGTCTTAATTCTCATATTATGTATTATCCCGCTGTTATGCTCATTCGGACCACCGTCCGGTACTCATGTCGCTTATCTTCTCTTATCCATCGTATTTGTAGTGCTTTCCTTACCATTAGTATGGCGGGTCATTTCGACTGCGTAGCATGTCGACCCATGTTGTCGGTAATTTCCGTACTCTTACTAGTAGAATTCTGTTGGTAGTGCCTGTTTCACTGTTGCGCTCCATTAAAAACCTCCAAGTTTTTGTAAACTGTTGCACAACAAGATGTTTCTCGTATTGCTTACTGTTAACTAACTGCTAGATCGGGTTTTCCCCGAGGAAGAGAAGGCTTTCTTCTCTCTGGCGTTTGTTCCACCTATTCAAGGTTAGGAATGTGGAGGGCGGGTCTAGGTACTATGGATATCCGGTAAACACCAGGAAGTCCTAACTAACGCACCTCTCACTCTATCACTCAACCCTTAACCCATAACTCAAACTCAACCTCAGTATTCTCCTAAGTTCAGTAATTCCTGTCATTAGAGCGTAACTACGCTCTGATACCACTTTTTGTAACACCCCATCTCGATCCAATCGTGGTTATCGCAATCTTATCACCATATATACAAACGTTGCAGCGGATTCAAATACATTCCAGGATCTCGCCACAGTCTGACTAACAGAATATACCGAACATTAGTACTTACAAGTCTTAACCAAATACATATCATTCTTACAATCCCCTCACATCCTATACAACTTACTAACTCAAAATACCATATGAGTGTACATGCACAACTCGTAGGCCACACTTAACCCGTAACACATCTACCCCATCTTACTCTCATGACGGGCGCCTTCTTACGTTCACCTGCGTAGTAAAACAGCCCCCAAGGGGGTCAGCAAAATTGCTGGTACGATCCTCTCATGGCCCCCAAGCTAACGTGGCTACGACGACTAATTGTCGATAGCATGGAGGTTGATTAGATGCACAACATAATAGAAAGTGCAATAAACAACGCGCCAAATATGAGCAATCAAAGTTCAAACACGATGAACGACTTAAATGCGTTCCCTTAATTAGTGAGTCAATTATTTATCTCCTTAAGTTATGTTTCCTCTTAATCTCAGACCAACCTTATCTTACCTCAATCTTAGTCCTTATCTTAGTCTTAGAAAACGAACCATTCTTTAAAAAGAAATGGTTGTGGCTCATCTCAGTCTTAGAATACAAACCACTCTTTAAATAGAAATGGTAGTATCTTATCTCAAACCTTATCTTAATCTTAGAATACAAACCATTCTTTAAATAGAAACGATTGTATCTTATCTCAATGTTTATTTTGTCGGGTCAAAAGCAACCCTAGCCAATGAGCTATTAACTCCATTGGTTGAATAAACAACTCATCTTAAAATTTAGGATTTAGGTGATCCTACCGCACCATCTTAATGCCTCCTACCTTGGACTGGATGTCCAATGTAGCTGAGCCGACAACCGACCCTAGGCAACAAGTTCGAAGACAAGTCCTTAAGCAGAAGTCGGATCTGCTTTAGCTACCGACTCCCTTTCCTTAACATGCATGACCGGAGTCAGTCCCGAATTCCTCACTCCCCCAAGTTCCAGTTAGTAGAAGTCTCAAGACAATGTTTGTTAGTTAACCTCCTTCGGTTACTAAGAAAACAATATTTGGGAGTGTTCCTTATTCTCACACAATTCTTTACTAAACATTAGTTAGTAAGTTCTCACGGTAAGTTGTGTTAGTTTTCAAATATTACACAACAATACAATAAACATAATATTTCGGTTGCATGCTTTGTCTTGTTTAGCCGGCACACATAACAGATAGCACACAAGCCGAGGGACACCTCGTTAGAAAGCAGGTCACAAGAAGAACTGTACCGTTCACCGTCGGCGATTGTTTGGTTTATCTCCCTTCGAGTCCCAATTCACAAGTCCTAAAACATTCATCAGTTTTAGGTTATTACTTAGCTCAACTTAACACAATTTACTTAACTTCCCTAGGCAATAATATTTACCCATTGTTATTCACTAAGTCCTTATAGTCTTAACTTAAACTCTTAAGCACATCATTTTCTCATTATCTATTACTTTCGTTCACCCACTTAGGAGTCATTACACCCTCCAAACTTGCCCTTAATAACTTATAACATCAATATCTAATCATCCACATCATTTCCTAACATTTCCCAAGCTTAATTAACATTTTTAGGGTGGTTCGGGACCTTGTCCTTATCCTAAGTCCCGGACCTATATTTGGTTCAAACTCTTGGCTGTTTTATGTTGTGGTCCGAGACTTTGTATGGAACCTAAGTCCCAGACCAATACAAGCTAAAACTCTTGGGGTACATTAAGGGGTGGTCCGGACTTCATACAAGACTTAAGTCCCGGACCAGGGTGTTGGATGAACTCTTGGCTCTAATTTAGGCATGGTCCGAGACTTTACCCTAGACCTAGGTCCCGGACCAGCTGCAGGTTTTAACCATTTGTATTTTTCTAAGTGTGATTGCACTTTTTCTCTTCATCCATGCTTTACCCAAAGTTCATATAAGATCTTAGAAATATTTCTAACCCCAAAATAACATCTTAAACTTGCCTAATTCCTCATCTAACCTTGTTACCCAATTTCTCACATAATCTCTTAACACTTGTTATATTTTCCTTAGGTTTTTTCTCAGTGGTATATCATACCTACAACTCAAACTAAACAAAAATATCATCTCACAAGCAACACCACCACTCCTAAGCATTATTTCTCCACAGCACCTCCCTTACATAAACTCCTTCTATTCTCCCCAAGTATACTTGGATTCTCACAAGACATTCTTCATCCTTTGTTTACTCAATTAACTCACCATTCTCATGATCATACCCTCTTATACCTTCTTAGTCTTTTTCTTTGACAACCTACAACATTCTCTTGTAATTCTCACTTCCATCACCCAAGTCCACTCATTACCATCCAACTAGAACCTTTTTAATCCACTACTAGCATCCTCACCACTTACAAGCTACCAAGATCTCTCATTGTTATACTCTCTAGTTCATACCTAAAGCATCTCAAAACATTATACATCATTTCCTCCAAATTTTGCACAAGTCTTACCATTCCTCATACCATGACTTTGGTGTGTTCAATACACCCACCAAATCCTCTAATTCTTCCTAGACAACTCTCGGTCATTCTCATTCTCAAGAACTCTTTTGTTAACTCATTTCCACTCAAATTCCTTTTAATGATCCCTAGTAATTCCTAGGTCATTTTAATTCTCAACCACCACTTAAACACTTTGTTTCTACTCAAATTTCGCCATGGCTTCTCTAGTATATTATCATGCCCTTATGCATTGTTTTTCTCAGTCAATCATCTCACACACCTTATATCCTTCTCATCATATTTCCTCAACCAAATCAACATCATAAAATAAATGTATATAGTGCAATAATCTTAATTGCATAGCACTAAGGCTCTTAAATGACATGGCTCTTAGGCCCTTAAATGACTTGAACTTAAACACTGAATTTCCCACATATAAAAGCTTTCAACCTGCAAATACACAAACAATGCTCCCATAGCAATATAAGTGTTCTCTTAATTCACCTTAACCTTATCTTGCTAACTCGTTTCCATTGGCTCCTTAATCACAAGTTCATAAGCTTGTTTATATACTTTTCCCTAGGTTATATAACCCGTTACATAATGTAAGCTTTAAGCTACATTAACACTTATCTAAATCTCATTCCTTAAACCTTAAACCACCTTAAGGTAAGTAATTTTACCTTGTTTTTCCAAGCTTCTCTCTCATTTCCTCCTTTAGTTTTCTTGATGGAAAATCGGCCACAACTTAATTCCCTTTGCCAATGTTCTAGTCAATATACAATGACTCTCATGAGTGCTAGACAATACACTAACCTTAAGGAATCATTCCTAGGTCAAAGATGTGTTTTAAGACATAAAAGTGGATGATTACCTTTGTAGTCTCAAAGTTGACTTGGCCAATGAATGAAAGAGGACCTCCACTAGTCCTTGGTGATTAAAACAAGCTAGTTCTAGGAGTAAAACAAACCCCCATGAGTAAGAAATTTTCGGTAATGAGCAAAAGTGAAGGAAACTAGATTTTTCTTTCACTTTTCTTACCATGAATGGAAGGAGATGTAAGGAGCTCTTTAAACTGAATTTTCCCCCTCCAATGGAGTTTCTCCATGGCACCAAACATAAGCTTTGAAGGATTTGAAAAGAGCACTTTGAAGCCCTTGACTTAACTAAGAGAAATATGTGTTTTGTTTTGGATTTGGAGTTTTGTGTTGACTTGGGCAAGCCATGGATGTAACACCCTGTCCAAAGCCAATCATGGTTATCGCAAACTTAACACTTAATCAAAAACGTCGCAGCGGAAATAACAAACACCGGGACCTTGCCACGGTCTGATCATTAGAACATACCGAACCTTACCGATTTACAACACTTATCCAAAAATACACAAACCGACCAAATACCACCAACCAACCGAGTTTAAGTATCCAAGTCATAAACACCAACTTACATCAGTTTAAATATAAACAGACGGGCGCACAAGCGCGACCCGTGCTCAAAATGAATAGACCCATCCTAAGTCTAACCGCTCCTACTCTCGTGATGTGACTTCATGGGTCTCTTACCTGCAAGTGTTAAAACAGCCCCCAAAGGGGGTCAGCACGAATGCTGGTACGACCCTCTCATGGCCCCCAAGCTAACTGGGCTACGACGACTAATTGTCGATAGCATGGAAATTGATTAGATACACAATCATAATATGAAGTGCAATAAACAACCATCCACAGATGAACATACATAGTTCACACACAAATGAACGACTCAAGCGTTCCCTTACCAAGCGGGTTAGTAACCACCTCCTTAAACCTGATTCCACTTAACCTCAGTTCACCTTAACTTACCTCAGTCTCAACCTTATCTTAACCTCAGTATACAAACCGTTCCTAGAATGGAAATGGTTGTAGCTTAACTTAAACTTAGGATTTAGGTGATCCTACCGCACCATCTTAATGCCACCTACCTTGGACGGGAGTCCAGTGTAGCTGAGCCGGCAACCGACCCTAGGCAACAAGTCCGAAGACAAGTCCTTAAGCGGAGGGCGGATCTGATTCAGATACCGACCCCCTTTCCTTAGCATGCATGACCGGAGTCAGTCTCGGGTTCCTCACTCCCCCCTTAGGTTCCAGTTAGTGATAATCTTACAAACCATGTGTTAGTTAAACCTTAACAGGTATTAACCAATAGATACCAATACTTAACTCCTTATCTTAACTCAATAGTACTAAACTTAGTTAGTAACAATCTCAAGTCTCGTGGGTTAGTGTAAAGAAAACACATTCACAACGAGAACAAGTATAACCGGTTGCATGCTTTATCTTGTCTTAGTCATAGCAAATAAACAGATAGCACACAAGCCGAGAGATACCTCGTTAGCAAGCAAGTCACAAGAAAGACTGTACCGTTCACCGTCGACTATCGTTTGTTTAACCTCCTCCGGGGTCCAATTCACAAACCTAAAACATTCATTCATTTTTAGGCCGTTAGTTATTTGCACCTTACTCAACTCATTTAGTCCCTAAAAATTCCCATCCAAGACTCTCTTAAGTCCTCACCACCTAACCTTATAATCTTAACTTTAAACATTAAGGTTTATACTAACTTTACTTAATTCCTTAGGTCCTTAGGTTTCTAATCATCATTGCCCTCTTAATGGTGTACCATTAGTACCATTAGACACCCTTAAATTTTTTTTTAAGTGTTAAGGGTCAGCCGACCCACCGACCGACCCAACCCTTGGGTTGGGTCCGTCCCAGTAATTTTTCCGTCTTTTGAAAACCATTTGTCCGACCCAAAACTAAACCGACCGACCCAAACCCTCTGGGTCGGTCCATTCCAGAGACAAATTTCGACATTGAATTTTTTGCCCGACCGACCCACAGCTAAGCCGACCGACCCAAAACCCTCTGGGTCGGCCCAGTCCAGAGACATTCTGGCTGGCTTAACATGGTCCGACCGACCCAGAACTAGGTCGGACCTTGGGTCGGTCCACTACAGATTTTTCTCTTAAATTGTTCTTTCAACTCCAAACCCTTCCACAAGTGTCCTTATAGGTCTAACACCATCTTAGCACATTGAACCCACCTCTTAACATCCATCAAGCCCATTAAAACAGCTTCCAAAGATCTTCTCAACCATTTACTCAATTCCTACCAAAACTCTCAACACATAGCACTTATTTTTCCTACTGTTCTAACACATACTCCACCTAGAACTTCACTACTAAATGCTCCTCCTTAGGAACTTGACCACTCCATATGCACTACTTTCCACCACTTATTGCATTATCAAAACTTCCTTAGATTCTTAAGCTTTAGTTTCACCTAAACCATTTCAAAGTCTTACACCTTATTCCCATCAAACTTGCACAAGTCTTCTAACTTCTTTTATCAAGGTCTTGGTTCCTAAAATTCACCATTGTAACCCCTAGGTCCTCATAGACATACCTAAGTCATCGTAATTCACTAGAACATCTTAGACTCATTCCTTTTCAACCAAAACTACTCCTAAAATTCCTAGTACTTCCTTAGTCATAAAATCTCCTTAACACATCCTAAACACTTAGGTTCTTCACTAAATTTTGCCATGGGTTCTCTAGTATATTGCTACACCAAAACATTTAGTTTTTCACCATCAAATAGTTATCTACATTCAAACTCCCATCAAACCTCCTTAGCACACATCATACACCAAACTACACTACATCACAATATAGTGCATAAACTTAAATTGCTTGGCTCTTAGGCCCTTAAATGCACAAATCTTAAACACTGAATTTCCTCAATATATATAGCCTTTGACCTGCAAATACACACAACAAGGCTCCCATTGCAATATAAATTCTCTTAAAATTCACCTTGACATTCTAACTATCTCATTCTCATGCTCCTTAGTCACAAGTTCACAAGTATAATCATTGTTTTTCCTAGGTTTTATTGCCCTTCCCTAATGTAAACTCTAAGCTAAGCTTATCACCTATTCAAACCCCATCCCTTAATGCATTAAAACACCTTAAGGTAAGACATTTACCTTGCCCTTTTACAAGCTTCACAAACTTTCCTCCTTAGCCTTTTCCTTGAACAATCTCGGTCACCAACCAAGTTCACCTTGCCAATGTTCTAACCAATATTCAATGACTCCAATGAGTACTAAACAACACACTAACCTTAAGGAATAAAACCTAGGTTAAAAATGTGTTTTAAGGTATTAAATTGATTGTTTTACCTTGGTTTCTCAAGACAAGCTTGGATATGAGTAAAGAAGGACCTCCTCTATCCTTTGGAGAGTAGAAAACAAGCTATAACAAGGCATAAAAATGGAGCCCCATGAGTATAGATTTTCAGTTATGTGAAGAAATGATGGAAACTTGATTTTTCTTACATATTCTTTACCTTAAGAGAATGAGAAGCTAATGGAGTCTCCAAGCTTGAGTTTCCTCCTCTAATGGAAATTTGCCTTGGCTCCAAAATGAGGCTCTTGAAGTTTTGAAAAGATAGGAAGAAGGAGCTTGAGCTAACTAAGAAGAATATGTGTTTAGTTTTGATTTTGGAGCTAAAATGTGTGTTGACAAGCAAGTGAAGATAGAGCTAGCATGGGGTTGTATTCTACGTGAATGGAGAAGGGAAGAAGATGGTGAAACCGGTGGGAAAAGAAGAGAATGAAGAGATGAGGAGAGAGGTAAGTAAAGGTGGGATATTTATGTTAAAAGCAAATAGTAGTTTTACTTTATATCTTGTTTTTCTTTCTTATTTGATCATGTGGTGAATATCACCTTAAAACCGACCACCCCCTTTAATTAAGCTAGTCATGGTTTTTTGACCAACTAACTAAACTTATTTGACTAAAGACTAAACTAGGCACTATTTGATTACTATTCACTAATCAAGGCACATAATTGTGAAATTTTTTATTTCCCATTGATTTAGACTTCCTAATGTGATACTAAGTAGTACAATTGTTAATTAAAGAGTAATGATGGACATTTAGCCACTCAAAACCCATTTACAAGACAATTTTCAAAAATGTGCTTTAAGACTCCTTAAAGCACATTTTGTGTTTTAACTTGTTTTCAAGCTTGGTTTTCTTTGGTAATTGGTTTTAAAATGACCATTAGGATATTACTAAGGTCTTAGCATATATTTGGGTGCTCACCCAAGTCTCTCCAAGCTTAGAGCACGTTTTTGCTTAAATTGCTCTTTTGGTGTTTCCTTATGTTTTCTTTGATTAAAAATGTTTCTTAATGTTCTAAGGTATTCTTTAGCCTTCTTATACCTTAGTTTATCATCTAAACACTATATCTAGGTTGGGGTATTTCAATCTACCCCCCTTAAAAGAACTTTGTCCCCAAAGTTCACATATATGCTTAATCATTCACGGTACTCAATTCCCTTGATCTTAACACCACATTTTATATTCGCATTCACACATCTCAAGACTCAAAGTTCTACCACAAATACAATACACAAGTATTATACATATCTCAAACTTACCACCAAGTGTAATAAGTGTAATAATTACACAACCATATCTTACACACACCAAACAAACGACAAACATGTTCGTTTCCTAACTCAAAAGTGAGGAAGCTCTACCCCCCTTAAAAGGGTACGCCCCGTACCCTATACAGACGATCTCGGTAAACAAAGAAGGGTACTTCGCCTCATCTTGTCCTCTAATTCCCAGTGGCCTCTTCGACATCCTGGTTAGACCAGAGAACCTTCACCAGTCGCACTGACTTATGGCGAGTGTCCCTAGTCTTACTATCCAAGATTCTCTGAGGAGTCTCCACGGATCTCATATTAGGTTCCAACGTCAACGTTTCTGGTTCCAACACATGGGAGGGGTGGTGCATGTATTTCTTTAGCTGTGAAACATGAAAAACATCATGCACTTTACCCAGTTCAGCAGGTAAATTCAACCTGTAAGCAACCGGGCCCACCCGCTCCGTAATCTCATAAGGACCAACAAATTTAGGGCTCAGCTTGCCCTTCTGCCCGAATCTAAACACACCCTTCATCGGTGATACCCGCAGAAATACCTGGTCGCCCACTGCGAACTCCAGGTCTCGTCGTCGAAACATCAGCATATGACTTCTGCCTATCTTGAGCAGCTTTCATATTCTCTCTGATTTGCTGAACTTCAGCCTTAACTTGTTCTAAATATTCTGGTCCTATAATGACCGTCTCACTTGACTCATCCCAGCAGAGCGGTGTACGACATGGTCCCGTACAATGCTTGAAAAGGTGCCATCTTGATCGAAGCGTGATAGCTGTTGTTGTATGAAAACTCGATCAGATGTAATTTGTCAATCCAACTACCCTGGAAGTCTAAGGCACATGCCCTCAGCATGTCCTCGAGTGTCTGAATTGTACGCTCAGTCTGACCATCTGTCTGAGGATGGAACGCGGTACTCAGCTTCAGTTCTGTACCCAACGCTTCTCTAGTAGCTCTCAAGTACCTCGAAAGGAATCTGGTATCTCTATTCGACACTATGGTCTTTGGTATCCCTTGATGTCTCATGATTTCTTTCTCAAACAACTCAGCTAATTTGGTCACCTTCCAAGTATCCTTCATCAGTATGAATCGGGCTACTTTGGTAAGGCGATCCACCACCACCCATATCATGTTGAGACCTCCCCTAGCAGGTGGGAGTCCAACTACAAAGTCCATGGAGATATCATGGAACTTCCACTCCGGAACTGGCATCGACTGTACCATTCCGCCCGGTCGTCGGTGCTCGAATTTTACCTTCTGGCATGTGAGACACCTCAAGACGAAATCAGTAACATATGTCTTCATTCTCGACCACCAGAAGTATCTCTTCATGTCTTTATACATCTTAGAGGCTCCCGGATGGATGACAACTAAAGAACAGTGTGATTCCCTAAGTATACGGTCTTTTAGATCCGTGTTGCCCCGTGGTATGCATAACCGGCCCTTAAGTCTGATCAGATCATCGTCGTGAAGTCTGAAGTCATATTTTTTACTCTCAAAGGTACCATCTGTCAGCTTCTGTCTGACCTCTCTCATATACTCATCTGTCCTCTAAGCCTCTCGCACCTCATCAACCAAGCTGGAGAAAGAGACTAGCGAATGGAGTGAGTGTGCTCGACGGCTCAGGGCGTCTGCTACAACATTGGCCTTCCCTTCTTTGTATGGAGGTGAATTGAAATAGCCCTAAATTAATTTAAATTAATTTAGGGGATTTTTTTATTAAACCTTTAATAATACTATTAAGTATTAAATTATTATATAGAATTATGAATATTAAATTATTATATGGAATTATGAATATTAAATTAGTAGAAGGAATTATGAATATTAAAGTATTGTATGGAATTATGAAAATTTATTTAGGAGATTTCTCCTATTTAACCCTAAAAAATACAATAAAATATTTAATTATTATATATTATTATATAGATTATGAATTTAATAATAATATTTATGAGTCAATAAATCTTGGGAAAATTTATAAACACTCCAACTATATTATAAAGAATTTAGGAAGTGTTGGAACATTGTTTTGAAACATAAAAGTCAATATAAAATCCTAGAAACCTTAAAGCTTATTAAGCCTTGCTAGGGTTGACTTTTTGAGAATGGTCAAACCAGCCCATGAAACCTATACCAATAAATAGGTTATGGAAAACCATGAAGATCGATAAAAAGAACGTCAAAAACGGATCATCCTAGCCAAAGTTATGCTAGATTGAAGTTTAGAGT
Source organism: Limonium bicolor (assembly GCA_023374045.1). NCBI lineage: Eukaryota > Viridiplantae > Streptophyta > Magnoliopsida > Caryophyllales > Plumbaginaceae > Limonium > Limonium bicolor. The sequence continues at coordinate 463,216,221 of CM041776.1, forward strand.
CAAATTTTGAAATATGCCACGTGTCACATTGTCACGGTCGCCCAACACTTAGCCGTTTTATCTCCTATATTCCGGTAACAGAAATCAGGTTTTGCCCTATCTTGTGACCTTCATAACTTTCTCATCTTATGGAATTTTTGAGTGCCGTCTTCTTTATTGCATTCTCCAACACTTCCTCTAAACAACCATAACTCACACTAACCCTAACTCGTCCTAAATCAACCGGAAAATCGAATCAACGTAGCCACCCTGCAAAAACCGAAACTGTAGTTCCAGTTTTTCCTTCGAATCAGGTAACTTCGTCTAGCCATAACTTCTTCGTTTCTCAGCCAAATTTCATGTTCTTTAGCTCGTTTTGAAGAGCTCTAATTCTTCTAAAACTTTCATGTTGATGTCCTAAGCAAATTCTCAACCGTTTGGAAGAACAAGGTGTCTAAAGTTTCGGTTTCGTCACAGCATAAAATTATAGTTTTCTTTCCAGAAAACGCAAGGTAAACTCGCAACTTCCAGCTTCGATTTCTTTCCGTGTAGTGCAATTTAGGGTGAGTCCTTGCTATCATTGTGTAGATCTAAGTTTCTTCTTTAGATTAAGCCCAAGAACTAGTTCTAACTCCCTCTGTACTGTAAATTATAGTGTTGCAAAGAAGGCTACTCAATCGAGTTGTAAAGGGGGCGTTTTTCCAGAAACCGAAAACTAATCCCTTCGATTCGAGCAATTCTGGTAAGTTTTCTTCAAATTCCTTCAACCTTGCTAAACTATGTTACATTGTCGGTCAAAACCATGATTCAATTGCATCAATTACGCTTTAGATTGAGTGAATTTGACAAATTTGGTTTCGAAAACCCACATAAACCCTAACCTCGAAATCGAATTCGAAAACCATTGATACTGCATTATAATTGGGGAATCAGTGTCATTAGAATCGTAATTTAATTTCGAAACCATAGAAACAAGAATCACTCGATTTCGTTCTGTAGATTGGGAGATATTGAAGATTTAGTACTCGACATGGTTTATAGCTTCGCTGATGAACTAGGCATTCAGGGGCCGTCCGATCTGGACTTAATGAAACGGACGGCCGAGATTAGATCGTGGATAATAAAAATGTTATAAGTTTACAAAATTTCAGAATTTAGCTCTAACTTGTTGAATTTAGTTAATGGCCTTCCCGAAGCTATTTTGACTTGAAATTGTAACCATAGATTCCTTATAAAATCTAGTTTATTTTGATGTAAATTAATATGGTTTTGGAGCTTTTAAACATAAGTTATGATTTTTGCAATTTACGGGTTTTCTAGAATTATTTGGTTAATTTAAAAAGATATTTTATGAAATAAAAATTTTATAATATGTCTAAAATGTTATAGTTACTATATACTTAATTTGGGAATTTTTGGACAAGAGGAAATAGGTTTAAAAATTGTATTTCTAAGGTTTTTCAAAGTTACCTTATAATATAAGGTTTTTAATGTAACCAAAAATTAAAGTATAGATGATTAATAAACTTTAAGGTTGGGGAAAATATAATAAGACTAAACTAACATTTAATACAGAATGTTAATAAATATTTTTGGGTATACTTTTAAGTGAAGTAAATATATATATATATATAAAAGGAATAAAATAGTAACTTAGGTTAAATCAAGGAACTAAATTAATCTACATATATTATTATTAATATGGTAGTTAATATACTTAATTGAAACTAAGGAAAATACTTTATTTTATAAACCATATTTTGGATGTAGATATGTGTAAAAGTTAATATAAATAATTAAATGCAATAAAACTACATAAAGAATGTCTTGAATAAATCCTAGTATACATATACGATAAATAAATAAATAAAAGACATAAAATACCTTATAACAAATAGAATATGAAGGAATTAATAAGTTAAACTAAACCTATACATAATACTATTAAATAATATTATATGAGGTAGTATTGAATTGTGGTTATGAAATTAAGCTTAAAGAGTTATCTTGGATTTCTAAGATTTATATAAACCATAAAAATACATGTGTAATATTATTTGTCAAAGACCAGAATGTAAATCTATAATTTGGTTAGGTAATTAAGTTGGGACTTAGGAATATTTGTAATTAGATTTTACACAAATAGAACTTACTATATAATTAATATAAATGTAATACTTTTACATCTAAATGTTCTTAATATATAAACAATAATAAAATAAATAAAATACTTTTACATCTAATGTGAGGTGGATTAGTAAGTCTAGATTTAATCATTTCTTGGCATTTATGGTATTGAAATATAACTAAATGTTTTAAGATAAAATCATTAAAAGGATTATGATATAAAACTATATTAAACTATGATTTGGAAATTTATCTAAATAATAATCCTTAAGTTTCTTGGCATTAGATAAGCCATATGAAATACATTTATAACATTTATTACCAATACTTAGGATGTGAGTTTACAATTAAGTGAGGTATTAGTAGTTAGAATTTATAGAAGGTTTACAAATAGGAATTTGATACTTAAAACCTTTGAACCTTTATTAGATAAAACTAAGTTACATAAGATATTATATTGATATACTCTACGGTAATGGGAAATAATGATATGTTATTTGAATATAAAATATGAGAATTTTCAGGATAGATGATCTTATTAAATAATTGGCAATTTCACTTATGAATGGGGATTTAATTCTTAGATAAATTTTACCTTATGATAAGATATAATGCTTATCCTAGAACATAATAAAGGGAATTAATCTATTAAGTTATTCCTTTGAAACTTTAGGTTTTGTAAACAATTTAAAATGTATTTAAGACTTAAGTTTATTGAAGTTTAGTATAAAAGAATTATACATAGTCTATGGAGGGAATGTGTGTAAAAATAAAACATTTAGGAAATTAAATGTAAGCAAGGATACATAAAAGGGTTATCTTAAAACACCTTATCATATAGTTAATGACAAAGCAAATAATATACTCTGTGAATACTAAATGTAAGAGTTCGATAAGTCTAAGTTAGATAAAAATTATTTCAAGATGAAAAGTAATTTAACATCTTATGACAAGATTAATAGATAGGTGTACTAAAAGGTAATTCTGAACTAAACATACGGTAAATGAGTTTAGTAGCTCAATTAAGTTATAATAAAATGCATCTACAACACTATGATTCCAATATACAGGATGTAGATCTTAATTAAATTAAGGGGAAGACTTAATCATAATGGATTATCTGGTAGATATTAATAAGATACATAATCTTTACATTGTGAAATAACAGTATAGTTTTTTGAGATGAATCCATCATAGGTCATAATACAATGTTTATTCTAAATTATGAATAAAAGTATTGAGCTTAAGATTATTTGAAATACCCCAAACCTTAATATATTGTTTAAACACTTAAATATGGTATATTAAGACTAAAAAGAGTCTTAGAAACATTAGTAAACAAATTTAAACAAAAGAAAACGCAAGATGTGCTTTAAAGTCAATAAGAGCCAAAATGTGCTCTAAGCTTGGGATAAACTTTGTTAAGACCTAATGAACTTACCATGATCTTAATTATGTGCTAATGAACATATTAAACCAATTACCAAAGAAAACCAAGCTTGAAAACAAGTTTAAACACAAAATGTGCTTTAAGGAGTCTTAAAGCACATTCTAGAAAAATTGTCTTGTAAATGAGTTTTGAGTGGCTAGATGTCCATCATTACTCTTAAATATATATGTGTATTATATAATATCACATTTGGATGTCTATATTAATGGGAAATCAAAATTTTCACTTCTATGTGCCTTGTTTTCATGAATAGTGATTTTTATAAGCTATTTTGTAACATATGTTTGTATAAGTAATTTAATTGACAAATAAAGACTATATTACCCCTAAATACTAATGGGGGCCGGTTTTCTTAAGTGTGGTGACTCACCACTCTCTTGTTAACATATTAAGTAAATAAAGAAAACTAATTAAACTTACTTTTTACTTTATTACTACAAATATCTTCAAAAAAGTAAGTCAATCTCATTCTCTCATTTCCCCCTTGTATTCACACGGCTCCACACTCTCTTCAACCTCTCTTCTTCCTTCTCTTCCACGGTAATACCACACCACCTCCATTAAACCTCTTCTTTGATCTCTTGTAAAATCTAGCTCACTTGTCCAAATCAAAAACAAACACCACCAATCTCTTCCTCTCATCAAGCTCTTCATTTCTATCTTCTTAAAATTCCAAGATCACCATTTCGGTGCCAAGGAGTTCCACCATTGAAGGAGCTTGAGCTTGTATTTTTACATATTGTTACTCTCCTTTGCTTCTAGGTAAGGAATCTCAAATAAAAACTTCATTTCCTTCATGTTTTTGTTGTGACCGAAAATACATATTGAAGGAGCTCTTTGTGTGACTTTGTTCTAGCTTCATTCCAACTCTTCATGGACTAGGTGGAGTCCTCTCTTGTTAGATATTCAAACTCTCTTCAAAGATCAAGGTAAAACAACTACATTAATGTTTTTGAAACAATGTAAAAAGGGTTTACAATGAGATGAAGCTTATAGCTTGAATACTCATTATAATGTTTGTATATTGTTTAGAACTTGTCAAAGAATCAAATACCCTACCGGTTTTTTTTAAGGAACAAGAAGAGTTGTTTGGAAAAAAGAGGGTAATCTACTAACCTAAATGTTGTTTAAGCCTTAGGAGGAGAAATGAGCTTATAATGCTTGTTAAAACTACCTAAAGAGCAAATGGTGAATGACTTAGTAAAGTGTTCTCAAGAGCTTAGTAAAAGGCATATGTGTTGTTGAGTGTATTTGCAGGTCAAAGGCAATATATTGTGGAAATTCAGTGTTTATGATTTATTGCATCTTAGGGCCTAGAGCCATGCCATTCATTTAAGGGCCTAAGGGCCATGCAATTTAAAATTATGCACTATATTGTGAGGTAGTGCTTTATGAGTGGAGTTTGTGTATAATAAGTGCTTGATGGATTTTAGTGTTCTTGGTTGTTTGTTGGTGAAAACAATATGCTTTGGTTTAGTAATGTTCTAGGAGAACCTATGTCGAAATTTAGGTAATAAATGAGAAATTCTAAGAGTTAAAATGAGTTTGATAAGTTAAGAGGTGTTTAGAATGGTTAAGTGTTTTCCTTGTGAAGAAACATGCATTAATGATTTAAGATGTGAGAAGGACTTAGGCATGACCTTGAGGTTTTAGTATGTACCAAAGTCATTTTGGACTTAGGTAAAGACTTAGGCAACTTTGGTAAAATAAGGAGAAAGTGTGAACTTTGAAAAGGATTTCAAGAATGACATAAGGAGTTAGTTGTGATAAATGATGCTTGGGAGATGATGTTAAAATGAGGAGAAAGCATTTAAGATAGTAGTTATCATAGGTATGAAACCATTGGGAAAACTAAGGGGAAATAAACATAAGTGTTAAGGAATTTTACAAGGAAATAAGTAAAGGCTTAAGGAATTAGAAAATGAGTTTCATAGATGTTGTATGTGGATATAAGGTTACCAAATGTTGTTAGGAAGCATTAAGAGGCTTTAGGAGAAGTTTGGTGAAGATTTGACAAAGTTTGGGTAAGTTTAGAGGGCGTCCGACCCAGGGGTCCGACCCAAGTTTGGGTCGGACAGCCTCTGTTAGACGTCAGGAAATTGTTCTGGAATGGTCCGACCCAGAAGGGTGGGTCGGACATGGGTCGGACGGTCATATTTCAAAGGAGGGAAAATGTTCTGGAATGGTCCGACCCAGTCGAGTGAGTCGGACGTGGGTCGGACGGGCATGTTTATAAGGCGGTAAAATGTTCTGTAATGGTCCGACCCAGAAGGGTGGGTCGGACATGGGTCGGACATGTATGTTCTGAGGTCGATGGAATTCTCTGTAATGGTCCGACCCAGTCGAGTGAGTCGGACGTGGGTCGGACATGTCTCTGGAATGGTCCGACCCGGAAGGTTGGGTCGGACATGGGTCGGACAAGGTAAGGTTCTTCAGACCCGAAAACCACTGGAAGGGTCCGACCCAGTTGTGGGTCGGACGGTGGGTCAGACATACCAAAACTTAAAAAAAAAAACAGAAAAGAATGTGACTTATGTAGTTAACCCTAGGGTGCATAATGAAGGTAACCTAGGGTAAGAAAGACATTAAAACATGTCATACAATCATGTTAAATACTTAGTAAGTTTGAAGTTAAATAAATAATTAACCGACGTTATTAACTATGTATAGGAGTGACCTACGGAGGAAACCAAACGAGGCAAGGACCAAGGTATGGTTTTCTTGCAGTCTGTTGTCTACCGGTTTACACCGGCTTGTGTGTTGTATGTTTTTCTGTGTGTTTATGACGTTATAAGATCTAAACATGTAATGAGTTTACAGTTGTTCATATAATTGTGATGTTATGATGTGACTCATTCCCTTGTGTGTGTCTAACATGACTTACCACTTATTGTGTATTGGTTATTAAGTTCCACCATGAACTTCTAACAAAGTGTTAACTGGGAAGTGAGGAATCCGGTTGTCCGGTCATGCATGTAAGTTAAGAGTAGATATCTGAATCAGATTCGACTCTTATGTTGTTAAGATTGTTCTCCTTAACTTGGCGTTCGATCTCCCGCTAGCTTCCTCCAAAGCTTACCTATTCTGACTTATGATCGGTTTAGTGGGAACATGTGTTTGTGTGGTGTGTCGGGTCACTAAATCCGAACCATCTGTGACTTAAGTTACTCGTTCGTCTAACAGAACGGTAATGAGTGTGTTTAACGAGCTTGAAATGAGGGTGAATCATTCTCTAGGATCTTGTGCTATTTGACCCTTGTGGTTTGTTATCGTGGAACGAAGATCCACTGTGTATGTGATGTTGTGCTATGCACTATTGATGCTATGCCACATGTTATGATATGTTATGTATATAAATGAATGCCATGTTATCATGATAATTAGTTGCGCGTATCCCGGTAGCCGATGGGCTGCGCGTTAACCATACCAGCCAAGGGTTGCTGACCCCCTCGGGGGATCCATATTTCTTATACTGCAGGATGAGGATCGAAGAAGCGGAGTGGCTCTAGATCCTAGGATGTGGTTTATTTTGAGTACTTTTGGATGTTGGCCCGGGATGCGCCTGTGCTCCCGTGGCGTATTGTATATTTGGTTGTGACAGTTAACAGTAATGTGATACAGTGAAGGATGTGTAAACACTCGGTATTGTATATGATGTATTTATGGTTTAGTTTTATGCTCGGGAGTCTGATCATCAGACCGGTACACTTGTATTTATTCTGCCTTGTCAACCACGTGGGTGGTTGACGGCGTTGTAGCACCGAGGCGTTAGTTACTGTTTAGTTATTTATTTCCGCTGCGATTTCGTTTAGTGTCATGTGCGTAGTAGGGGTGTTACATTATTATTGAAATTCTAAGATTGATTGAATAACATATACTGCACTTATGTTATAAAGGTCTTAAATGTGAGAATTATGGTTAAGTATGGGTAAAGTGGATAAGAGTGGAACAATTAACAAGTGCTAATAAAATACGTTCCTTGGTCTTACAACCTAGGGCTATACAACCTTCTAAAATAAGTCAATGGTTATACATAACATTTAAGCGAGGGCTTATAAGATAATTGAGATTTGGAAATAAGAGAGAGGAATTTATTTAAGTTTAACTTAGGGTACAGGTTATTGATAGTAAATTATCTTCAATGTTCCTCAGAGAATTGTTGTATGTTTGCACGAGTTTACTAGAACTGCTACAGCGTTGACCAGGTACGATTTCTCGTAATCCGATTTTTGCTGATTGACTTGTGGAATGTTTTGGAAAACGCTAACTGACTTTAAGAGGAATTTCTAAAAAGGAAATGGTTGTGTGACTACTCAGTTTGTGTGACTAACTGAGCCTTGAATGTGAAACTCACTTGGGTATTGGTTCCTTCTTTTTGGCTGTTCCATTAGACATTGACTGCTTAGGGTTTACGCTTCTGCACTCTGTAGGACTGAGTGTTTTGGTATTGCTCTGGGTAGTTAGTGATCTGGTGGGAATTTGGAAAAGGTCAACTTTGGTAAATTCTTCTTTTGACTCTGGATATCGTTTCATCCATGAGCTAGTTCTTGAGGTTTCGACGTGCGCGCGTCTTCAATGGTAACAGCAGGGGGTTGTATATCCCTCGCCCATAGGGGCATTTATATTTAACAGCAGGGGGCTGTATATCCCTCGTCCACCAGGACATTTTTAATCTGACAGCAGGGGGCTGTATATCCCTCGTCCACAAGGACAATTTTAATCTGACAGCAGGGGCTGTATATCCCTCGTCCATACGAACATTTATATCTGGTGGTGGGGGCCATCTCTCCCAATTGGTTTTATTCCACTCTTGAGTTATTGGTTCTTGGATCTGTCTTTTCATTTCTAGTCCTTTGTGACTGTCTGAGTCTTTCTACTCCTAACGGGAATTGGGTTTAACTAAGGCATTGGATGTTCACTAACACATGGTGTGGTTTTGTTTCACTAACTTTACCTTCCTATTATTTATCTTTATCCTTAACTTGTTATCTTTGGCTTGGTGATTTTAAAGTGCCTTGTTTCCCTGTTTTACTTTCAAGAGTTTAATTTCAGGTTACTGTTTATTTTGAAGAGTTATGTTTTAAAGATTGCTTTGGAGAATTGTACCAGTTCCATTCCAGGGAACTGACTCACCCCTCCCGGGGTGGGCTGCTTGGTTTCATCTTGCAGGTATAAATTGTTTATACAGGTGGCCACAAGAGCATGAGTGATTGGGATGGGAATTAGGAATTGTGAGAGTTATTCTATTTTACTAGTAGTTATGTTATGTTGTTTTTCTCGAGTTCAGACCGTAGCTTTTGTAATTTTATAAGTTGTAATTGGTGAGGTTTGGTGCCGGGTGTTTGGAACCCAATGGTCTGTAAACGCTAGTAGAGATTTTATATTCCGCTGTATTTATTGTAAATAGGGGTGTTACAGAAAGTGGTCTCAGAGCGTAGTTGTGCTCTGAACCCGAGAAAACAAGCCGAGTGAAATACTTAGAATATAGGTGCACTTAATGTAACACCCCTAATCCTAAACCTGTTCCAACGTCGCAAGTCGTAGCATAAATAATATTAATTCGCAGAGGAAAGGTAAAACTAACTAACCCTAGTGTTACACGCCGTTACTCACCCTTGTGAGTAACTAGGCATCCTTACTCCATTCTTCCACTACTTAACGCTGTGATGAACAGATACTGAGCACTCTAATTATTACAGACCAAATGAAACTAAATGAACTAAATGTACAACAAACTCCAAAATACATTACATAATAACACTACAAGTGTTTATTAAAACACGGCAGCTACCCTGTTCCCCGCACTCCGGCTTGTGTCTTCTTCAGTAACCTGAAATGTTTTGCCCATTGAAGGGCTCAGCAATCGAAATGCTGGTATGCTAAATGTAGTCCTAAGTCATCTAGATTCCTTAAGTCGTTTAAGCCATCTTGATATATTAGATTCATTACAAGATAATTCGGTTTACAAGAATAACAGTAATACTGTAGACATTGAACAATCATACAATAATTCACCTGCAATCATTAGTGCATAATAATACACAACAACCAATAATTAACACCAGCAACCATCAATCACCAAACAAGGTAAACATATTTAAACAATTGTTCTTGTTAGTAGGTCACATGACCCTTAACCCTTTTTAACCAACCACTTAGCCTTTCCAGTTACTTTCACCTCGGGCATCCTATCAAGACATCCCTTAATAACCTTTAATAATGGACAGTGTCTCCTAGGTTCCAAAGGAACCGTTACCAGCTGACCTTATGGCCCTGGATAATATTTGACCATCCGGTCGAACCTGTGCACCAACGGTAGTGCCTTCCGCCATCCCCGAATGTGGCTGATGGATTTCCTTTGAGTGACTCCCCATTGAAGTCTCTCGTAGTGATCACAATGCACAACCAGAAAGTCGAAACAATCCGGATTCCTCTCTTTACAAGTTAGCCCTTTTGTCAATGGTACAATAACCAATAATTGAATCAAGACCTTAACAGTTGACCTTTGTTAGGTTCAATAATACCTAGAGGTCAGTTAGTCTTTTTCCCAGTTTAGATGTATAAACTTCCAGTCATAAGACGTCCGCGTATAAAATACAACGCAACAGTTTAAGCAATACAGTACACAATATCATATTCATAAAATCACAGATACTGCTCTTGACAATTAGACAAATAATGTCTGGACCTGAGGATAATCCTTAGGACATTCAGACCACACAATTAACATACCGTTCACCGGGATAACAGCTAGCTTGACAATTCTTGCTCTAGTAATTCTTTCCCGTACGCTGTTATTTATACATGCAATAACGTGTATTATTAATATGACTGTCCACTAAATATTACAGTACAGTCATTGTAGAGTTTATATTCGTTGTACTCTAACTCCGTTTGTACTTTATTTTCCCCTGTTATTTAACAGTGGTTCAGGATAACCTAACAGTTCATTATTTTATGTGAAGTTCACATGTGATAATGAATTTCCATTATACGGTATATCCTTATCTCATTATTTATATACCCATAATTATTTCCATTTATTCCTTAAATCATATTATTTGGTTATTTATATTATAACCACCTTTATTTTACAAACTTTATATTATACTCCACACTATGCCTTAATTCATAGTTTCACTTCCTTTCTTTATTAAATTACAACACCCTTCTTATTAATTCGGTATTTATATTTCATACCCAATAACTTTTATAAATTACCAAATAGTTACACAACTTTTATAATTTATTAATTATCCACTTTAACATTTCGGAAATTTCTAAAATAAATATCCTAATCTTTCCAAATTACCAATTGACCACAAGTACTTTTCGGTCTTAACATTAACTTTCATATAATTACATTTTAACCCTTAAAGCTTTATATATGTTACATATTAATTTATAAACTATAGTTTTAACATTTAATTATCTTAATTACCGAAAAGACCCATATATTCTTGCAAATTATATTTCCGCCCCTATTCAAATCGGTTTTTACATGTATACTTTTATAAATTACATATTCATCCCAAGACTTTTATAACTTAATATTTTATGTCATAAATCATTTTAACCCAAAGTTTTTGGTCAACACTTTGACCAAGACTTAATTTCATACTTAATACTTTAATATACCCCTAAAATCATATATATTCTCGGTTACACTCTAAACTTTCCAATAATTATAAAATGGTCCTAAAACTTTATAAAATGTTATTTAAACACTTATTTAAATTCACCAAAACTCATAATATTAACTCCTACCTTATATTATATCTTAATTATGCCAAATAACCCCTTATGTTTTCGGCAATTATAATTTACACACTAAACCTTCCAAAAATTGCATTTTAGCCACATAACTTATTAAAATAGCCATTTAAATACTTGTAGCTATTTTTAATATTCCCAAAATTTATAATATAAGTTAATACACTTATATATATGTTAAAACTCACCAAATCTCACATATTGCTCACGGCTTCAATTTTGTTTTACCATAAGGTTTTAAAACTTGATTTAAACTTTATAATAAATTCATATAAATGTATATAAGCCATACAACACTTCTAAAAATTATGCTAATGACTTAGAATGATTATAAACTCAAAATAGAACATTAAATCCCTAGGCCATTCGGTTTTAATATATATGTAACATAATTAATTTTTGTGACCCAAATATATACCTTAAGGTAATAACCTTACCTTATATGTTATAAATTATTTTCTTGACAATATAACCTATGATATTTTCGGCCCTAATTTATTTAAAGGTTGTACATAATTTTTATACTAAATTTGAAGCTTAAATTAAACTTAAACTTGATAAACCTTACTTATATAAACTTACCCTTAAATCAAGACAATTCTTGTACTTGATTTTTCCTTGAATTCCAAGCTCTCCAAATGCTACTTTGATGAAGAATTTTCGGCTCCTTATAAACATTTAGGAGATCTATTTGTTAGACTTCTAACATGAGTTTATAAATAATATTTGTAGTAATTTTACAAGAGTTTACCTTAGGAATTTATCAAGGTATTTTTGATACACCTTGGGATGATTGTAGATCCAAGTTTCCTTCATGAAATAATGAAGAGAATATGGATTTAGAAGTTCCTATATTTCGAAAATTGCTTAAGGTAATTTACTAGAATTTTCAACATAGAATTATACCTTAACTTGATCTTGTTGTTCCTTGTGTTGTTGTTGAATCTAGGAACCACCTCCTTGGAACATATATGCTTGGCGAAAATTGTAGGATTGCTATGATGATTTCTTGCTTCAAGACTTGATAGATTTAACTAGGAAATTACATTAAAATGGTGTTAGAACTTAAAAACACCATTAATGGAGCTTAGTAGCTCTTAGGAATTAACTTAGGAAGGAAGAAGAAAAGAGAGAGTAAGGGAGAAGACTTACCAAATCGTGAATGAGCAAATGAGGAAGTGAAGCCTACGTGAGATATTAAGGCAAGAAGGCAAAGAGGTAAGTTGGAAATTATTGGTATAATTTGATGCATTATGTTAGTCTTATTTTTTGATTAATTGACTTAAATTTGGCTACCAAAAGCTCTTAATTGAGACATGTTTTCGGATGATTGATGAGGGGAATAATGGTGACTTGTTTGATAATTAAAAGCTAGAATACAAGAGGTATGGTGGTAGTAGTCTTCTTTGAATTTGAAGTCAATTAACATGCTAATCATTCCCCTCTTTTCCTTATGCCTCACGGTTGTTTATGTGCTAAATGACAACTGATTTTTGCTTGATTGGAGACAAGGAATAATGCTGGTTAGGTTGGTGTTTCATTGACTATAATTGAGGCAATCAAACCCCCTTGTTCTAGTTGAATTCGGCAGTCAATACTACTACCAAGGCTTTGATTTTTGCTTGTTGCAACAAGTTAGTCTTGATGGTTAGGTACTTGTTCCCTTGATTGATTTAGCAGCAACTCATACCCTCCTTTCTTTATGTAAATCGGCAGCCATGAGACAATGGGGCCACTTGTTCTTCCTTGTTAAATTGACTAGTCAAATGTATGACTAGATTTGTATTTAACTTCTTTGTCTTAATATAAGCTAATGTTCCTTATTTTCTTGCAGGGAAATCGACAATGGAGGCCTATATTGACTGATTTATTTGTTACATAATTATATAGTACATGCTAGGTGAGTCACATTATCATAAGACACGTTTTTTTGTTAAAACTAGCCAAAAACCACCCATTTTAACGCATGGAATGGAGGTCATATGGGCTTGATTTTTAACTTGATTTTTGTTACACTATATTGTACTAAGACCATACTAATATGTGTAATAGGTTCCAGCATTTAATTGGCACATTTTTATTATGGTAAAAGATGAAAGTTTTAAGGTAAAAATGCTGATTTTAGGCACCTTTTTGATCATAAAATTGCCCCTACTTGTACTATGAATTTAGTACTGCCACTAATTTATTTAGGTGGTCAATATATCCTCTTTTAAGATTATCAATTCGTGGCTCCTCAAAAACTTTGAGGCAATTGCGTAAAATGCATTTTCGTGACACCCGAAGGTGCGTTTTTGTGCTTTAAGGATTTTTCCTGGGAAATAATTAGTCGCTATGAGTTCCAAGTGTTTATTAACATTTTTTATAGTCAATAATAATATTTTAAGGTGTTATATGGGTTTATATCAACTCAGAACACAATTTCCGGGCTAACCGATCAAAAAGGAGCGTTAAGAAATTCGTCCGAGCACTTTGTGTATTTTTGAAAAAGTGGCTCGAGCATTCTCTTTATAATGATGAATATTGATGATAGGAACTCTTAGAATAATTTATATTGGGGTTTGTGTCACTCCGGTACCTCTCCGAGGCACTCCCGTGGGTTTACGGGGCCCTCATCGGGAACCTCCGAGCACTTTGTCTTTAACTGAGAATTTATCTTGAGAACTTCATCTTAAATGTTCATTAAGGTACTATTATGCATTTATAATGAGGTGTAATGCTTTACTTTACTTAATAAGGTATTTCCGGGACTTTTGGGCCTTAAGGGGCCTTTAAGGGAACTCCCGGGCATTTTGTATTTTTACTCAGTTCTAACTGAGTACTTGTGTTTCAAAGGTCATATAATGATCCTTGGTTAACTTTATATGAGTTTTTATAGCTTATATAACTTGTTTAGCTTAAGGTCGGGCTTAACGCACGTTTTGACCTTAAGGAGTTTAGGTGCGTTTTTAACGCCTGAGTGTTTATATACTCTTTTAGGGTTTAATAGTCCCCTAAATAATATATATTTTCCATTATTTAATTATTTAAATGTTAGGGGTATTTCACTTAAAACTGGGGAATTGGGGTAGAATTGGGAAGTGAGGATTCCAGTAAGGCACGACTCCTAACCCTTCTTAGATTAGTGAATGATTTCTTTATACACTTTTCTTTTTATGAATGTCTATAGAGAATGGTGTGCTGTTGTTCTGTTCAACATTAAACTACAGTAGGAATAGGTTGGAATATCATCTATTGAGTATGTTAAGATTTGGTTGGGATAAATCATATATTAAGCTATTTTCAAAAGCATGCTTATGGAGGATACATGGCTAAGAATACAATTCCTTAAGAGCAAGTACACATGCTCCTAGAAATTTTAAAGAATACTTTAGGTGAAAACAGTATACAAATAGAACTTTAAATAACTAAATTAGTATTGATATTATGTGAAAGTACTTCAACTCCTTTAAAGTTTGAAAATAAATCTCAAGAATTACTTGGTACAAAGTGTTGCCTAAAGGTAATGTTTGGATAAATCTTAAGTCTAGGAAATTATTAAGTAACAAACACTAGTAGCATACACCCGAATCCATAAACCACACTAAAACTCTATGCTAACTTTAGAAAGAAAACACTAAACCTAACACCCTACGGGAAGTGCCTAGTGCGACGAACTCCTAGGCTGAAAGTAGTGGGGGTGCACACCCACTTCTAGAAGTTTAGGGGCTAGACAAGCCTTGTCATCTAACCGTAAATAATCTTCTACGCATGTGATGGATTGTGTTGAACTTGAGGGGAAGTGGTGGTAAGACGTTACCATCATGAAATCTTGAGCTAGACATATTTCATTACTAGCCACAATGAACAATTCAAAACTTATATATTAAGATCCAGTACTAAATTCATACATGTAAAGAGTTTACCGAGTTAAATCCTTGGTGAAAAATACTTACCTATGGAGTGAAAACACATGAGTAATAATAAACTAAATACTATTGAGCCTTAAATACTTGGAGTATTGAGCGTCTAGTGAGAAATTGAGAGTTACTTAAAGATTTGGAAATCCTCATGTTTATTTAGAAGTTTAAAGAGTGATATTAACAAAAGCCACCATTGTCTAAGGGAGTACTAAGATTTAATTAATGGTGGCCATCGGGTCCGGTTCTACCCGGAACCGGCGGTTCTACCCGGAACCGATTGGAACCGGAACCGGCCGGGAACCGGTGGGAACCGGAACCGGAACCGAACCGCCTCAGCCGGTTCCGAATACGAATACATGTTTTGAGATTCGGGCCCGAACCGGGCCCGGAACCGGAACCAGAACCGCCTGAAACCGGAACCGGAACCGCCCCGGAACCGGTTGAAGTTACCGTTGGAATCGGGCCAAAACGACGTCGTTTTGGGTCTCGGGCGCGCGCTCCTCTGAAGAAAATAGCCGTTAGATCCCAAGCACGCGCATTGCAATATGAAGGCCAACATGATGATTGGTATGAGATGAATGGGGATAACACCACTTAGGACTTCTATCTTGTAATATTTTAGAATGTATTAGTAATTTAGTATCTTTCTTTCCATGTAATCTTTTTTTAAAGACTTACAAATTGAAATCATGTAACCTCTTAGTAGCTGTACTCTTTTTTCCTTATTAGGGTTTTCCCAATGGGTTTTTACCTAAAAAGGTTTTAATGAGGCAGTGAATCATATAATAAAATTCTCTTTGTTCCTTATTTTTTGTAAATTCAATGAAAATTCCAAAGTCTTTGTTTCTTACACATTTAAGATTATAAACTTGAAGAATAACCTATCTAGGAGTAAAGTGGATGAAAAGAGCAACGTGTGCGCTCAAACGGATCTCAAATCGGAGCTAAAACGAAGAAACTGGAGCCGATCGAATCTTTCCGGAACCGCTCCGGAACCGGTCGGAACCGATCAGAACCGGAACCGGAACCGGAACCGGCCGGAACCGGTTTTTTGACCGAATCCGAAGTGAATCCAGATTTCAGAACCGGAACCGGAACCGCCCAGACCGGTTCCGAATACGAATACACATTTTCCGGAACCGGAACCGGTGGAACCGGTGGAACCGGACCCGTGGCCACCATTAGATTTAATAATCAGAAGAATACTTACATAGAACAAACCTTAAGAAAAATAATCACCAAGAGTGAGTGAGTTTTCATTAGACTAGTTCATTTGACTTAAAATTTTATATAGAGTCTCTACCTTTAAAAAATATATAAATTTTAAGATAAAGGAATCAGATTTTGGAGCTACATTATAATTAATAAGAACTTCCTAAAACTCTGCCTTGTGTGAAATTATGTAAATATATAATAAGTAAATTTTATGAAGTAAATACCTAATGGTTCGTCTAGAATACTATAGTTAATTATAAAAACAATTGAAACTTGAAAAGTCACAGAAAATATTTATTTAATAGAGTTTAACATATGGTTGGCTAATCAACCCTTGAAGATAATTTTGAAAGATTATCTAGGATTATTAAATGATCTGAAATATTATTTTAAACTACTCAAGTGTGTTACACCTGAGTTGTAGCTTGTTAATATAATTGATATGATAAAATGAACATATAATGGACATATAATGAATGGATAATAATCATAAGATAAAATTTTATAACAGTTAAGAAAATACAAATACAAATACAAAGCAATCAAGAGATACAGATATATATATCGATCGCAGATAAAATCAACGGTGCAATAAAATTTACAACAAAGCTGGTTAATAAGGTGTTGAATTCTTTGAATGTGTCGTTAGTAGCGGTACGAGGGCGTACCTTAGCTCTTTTAAGGGGGATATACTGGCATACTCTTCCTTCGTCACCTCATCCAGATTATGCCATGTTGCCTTATTAGCAGAACGAGAGGTGTTTGTATGTGCTTGGTTTTTACATTATGACACGGTATGGGACTGTTGATTTTCATTATGCTATGTCTTGGTATATCTTGGTTCGTTTTGATTTTGAGTAATCTCGAGTGGAATGTTGTTATGGAAATGGATGGAAATAAAGGATTGGATTGGTATGGAATTTCATTGGAATTATTATTGTCTCAGCACACCCGAAGCGGTGTGAGTGCCTATTAGTTGATTTTTAAACTTCGAGGCGAAGTTTCTTTTAAGGGGGATATACTGAAATACCCTAAATTAATTTAAATTAATTTAGGGGATTTCTTTTATTAAACCTTTAATAATACTATTAAGTATTAAATCATTATATGGAATTATGAATATTAAATTATATATGGAATTATGAATATTAAATTAGTAGAAGAAATTATGAATATTAAAGTATTGTATGGAATTATGAATATTAATTTATATGATTATTATGAAAATTTATTTAGGGGATTTCTCCTATTTAACCCTAAGGAATACAATAAAATATTTAATTATTATATATTATTTATAGTATTATGAATTTAATAATAAGATTTATGAGTCAATAAATCTTGGGAAAATTTATAAACACTCCAACTATATTATAAAGATTTTAGGAAGTGTTGGAACATTGTTTTGAAACATAAAAGTCAATATAAAATCCTAGAAACCTTAAAGCTTATTAAGCCTTGCTAGGGATGACTTTTTGAGAATGGTCAAACCAGCCCATGAACCTATACCAATAAATAGGTTATGGAAAACCATGAAGATCGATAAAAAGAACGTCAAAACGGATCATCCTAGCCAAAGTTATGCTAGATTGAAGTTTAGAGTCAAAATTTTGAAATATGCCACGTGTCACACTATCACGGGTCGCCCAACACTTAGCCGTTTTATCTCCTACATTTCTGGTAACAGAAATCAGGTTTTGCCCTATCTTGTGACCTTCATAACTTTCTCATCTTATGGAAGTTTTGAGTGCCGTCTTCTTTGTTGCCTTCTCCTACACTTCCTCTAAACAACCATAACTCACACTAACCCTAACTCGTCCTAAATCAACTGGAAAATCGAATCAAAGTAGCCACCATGCAAAAACCGAAACTACAGTTCCAGTTTTTACTTCGAATCAGGTAACTTCGTCTAGCCATAACTTCTTCGTTTCTCAGCCAAATTTCATGTTATTTAGCTCGTTTTGAAGAGCTCTAATTCCTCTAAAACTTTCATGTTGATGGCCTAAGCCAATTCTCAACCGTTTGGAAGAACAAGGTGTCTAAAGTTTTGGTTTCGTCACAGCATAAAATTATAGTTTTCTTTCCAGAAAACGCAAGGTAAACTCACAACTTCCAGCTTCGATTTCTTTCTGTGTAGTGCAATTTAGGGTGAGTTCTTGCTATCATTGTGTAGAGCTAAGTTTCTTCTTTAGATTAAGCCCAAGAACTAGTTCTAACTCCCTCTGTACTGTAAATGATAGTGTTGCAAAGTAGGCTACTCAATCGAGTTGTAAAGGGGGCGTTTTTCCAGAAACCGAAAACTAATCCCTTCGATTCGAGCAATTCTGGTAAGTTTTCTTCAAATTCCTTCAACCTTGCTAAACTATGTTACATTGTCGGTCAAAACCATGATTCAATTGCATCAATTACGCTTTAAATTGAGTGAATTTGACAGATTTGGTTTCGGAAACCCGCATGAACCCTAACCTCGAAATCGAATTCGAAAAACATTGAATACTGCATTATAATTGGGGAAATCGGTGTCATTAGAACCGTAATTTAATTTCGAAACCATAGAAACAAGAATCACTCGATTTCGTTCTGTAGATTGGGAGATATTGAAGATTTAGTACTCGACATGGTTTATAGCTTCGCTGATGAACTAGACATTCAGGGGCCGTCCGATCTGGACTTAATGAAACGGACGGCCGAGATTAGATCGTGGATAATAAAAATGTTATAAGTTTACAAAATTTCAGAATTTAGCTCTAACTTGTTGAATTTAGTTAATGGCCTTCCCGAAGCTATTTTGACTTGAAATTGTAACCATAGATTCCTTATAAAATCTAGTTTATTTTGATGTAAATTAATATGGTTTTGGAGCTTTTAAACATAAGTTATGATTTTTGCAATTTACGGGTTTTCTAGAATTATTTGGTTAATTTAAAAAGATATTTTTATGAAATAAAAATTTTATAATATGTCTAAAATGTTATAGTTACTATATACTTAATTTGGGAATTTTTGGACAAGAGGAAATAGGTTTAAAAATTGTATTTCTAAGGTTTTTCATAAGTTACCTTATAATATAAGGTTTTTAATGTAACCAAAATTAAAGTATAGATGATTAATAAACTTTATAGGTTGGGGAAAATATAATAAGACTAAACTAACATTTAATACAGAATGTTAATAAATATTTTTGGGTATACTTTTAAGTGAAGTAAATATATATATATATATATATATAATATATAAAAGGAATAAAATAGTAACTTAGGTTAAATCAAGGAACTAAATTAATCTACATTTATATTAATTATATAATATGGTAGTTAATATACTTAATTGAAACTAAGGAAAATACTTTATTTTATAAACCATATTTTGGATGTAGATATGTGTAAAAGTTAATATAAATAATTAAATGCAATAAAACTACATAAAGAATGTCTTGAATAAATCCTAGTATACATATACGATAAATAAATAAATAAAAGACATAAAATACCTTATAACAAATAGAATATGAAGGAATTAATAAGTTAAACTAAACCTATACATAATACTATTAAAATAATATTATATGAGGTAGTATTGAATTGTGGTTATGAAATTAAGCTTAAAGAGTTATCTTGGATTTCTAAGATTTATATAAACCATATTAAAATACATGTGTAATATTATTTGTCAAAGACCAGAATGTAAATCTATAATTTGGTTAGGTAATTAATAAGTTGGGACTTAGGAATATTTGTAATTAGATTTTACACAAATAGAACTTACTATATAATTAATAAATAAATGTAATACTTTTACATCTAAATGTTCTTAATATATAAACAATAATAAAATAAATAAAATACTTTTACATCTAAATGTGAGGTGGATTAGTAAGTCTAGATTTAATCATTTCTTAGCATTTATGGTATTGAAATATAACTAAATGTTTTAAGATAAAATCATTAAAAGGATTATGATATAAAACTATATTAAACTATGATTTGGAAATTTATCTAAATAATAATCCTTAAGTTTCCACTACTAGAAAACACCATTTTAGCTACGGATTTAGCGACGACAACATTTTCGTCGCTAATTAGCGACGGAATAGCGAGGGATTAGCGACGGAATTATTGGCGACGGAATAGCTACGGAATTGTGACGGAAGTTGGGCGGGTCCGGTGGCGCTAAAATTTCCGGTCTTGGCGCTACTTTTGGCGACGGAATAGAGACGGCCTTGTCCGTCGCTATTCGTTTTTTTTTTTTTAAAAAAAAGAAACATTAGCGACGGACATATGTCCGTCGCTACTCGAACGACGTCGTTTTGTCCCATTGTCTTATCTCCCGCGGTTAAGTTTACTAACTAAAACAACGCCGTTTTAATTGGCTTTAGCGACGGAATAGCGACGGACTTGTCCGTCGCTAATAATTTGGTAAAATAAGAATCGCGCCGCGCGCCGCAGTTGAAATACCCCGTAATTAAAAACAGTGATTAATTAGGCTAATTATATTTTTAAAGGCTTAATTACACTAAAATAAATACGAGGGAACAAATCCCGAAGAAAACGGACCTTTAAAATGGGCTAAAAGCATAAACGAACCTTAAAGCGCGTTTTTCGAGGAAACCGGGGAAACGTGACTTTAACCGGGTCAAATAGACCCGTAACAATTTTGGTTAACTAAATAGTCACTAATAAATATTAGTGGAGCTTTAGAACCAATAAAATTAATTAAACGAGAAAATTCCGGAAAACGGGTACCGGTTAGTAAGAACTGTAACAACCGGGAAGTTGTGGGGTGAGAATGCAAATTAAGAAACATAGTGTGTCCACTTTTGTAAATAAAAGTTAAAAATCTGTAGGATGGGTGTGAGTGGGCCGATCAAATAAGCTCCTCCCCCTCTCTTTATTGTTCCTAATTCACTAGAGGACAAAAGAAATAAGTAAAGAAAAGCAAATTTGACACTCTCTCTCCTCACAACTCACTCCCCCTTTGCTCTCTCTCACGTAGAACCCCCTCCCTATTTTCTCTTCTTCCCCCTGGAGCACTCCAATGGCGATTGAAGAAACCCCCACCAGCTCTCTCCTTCTCTCCTCTCTTTGAGCATTCAAATCTTGTCCAAATTCAACAAAAATTGTACCATTGGAATCCCCTTGCAAAGGAGAACACTCTCCTCCTTTCAAAAATCGAAAACAACAACTTCATCTCCATGAGTGTGCTGCATTTGGAGCTTGAGTACCACCATTAGAAGCACCTTCACCTCCTTGTCATTTTGAGGTAAAAACATTCTCGAAAACCCATCTTTTTCTAGCCCTCATTTGCAAAACGAAAATTCAAAGTAAGCCTTGCTTTGCTCTTTGCATTCCAGCCGGTTTTGGCTTCTCTTAAGGGCTAGGAATCTTGCTCTCTTGCTAGACAAGAACTTCATTCATCCATTGGAAGGTAATACTCATTCTAAACCCTAAAACATCTAGATTCTAGGGTTAGTTCTAAATGGATGATAAGAGTTTGTGTGTATTGGTACGGGTTGCTGCAGCATTGCCCATTCCATGAATAAAACCGAGAACAAGAAGAAGGAAAGAGGAAAAGAGAGAGAAGGGAAAGGAAGAAAGAAAACTAGAAAGAACAAGGTAAGGCTCTTACCTTGAACTAGTTTTGTATTGTGTAAAGTAACAGTTTTTGAGTAGTAAAAATGGGTAATGTATTGAGTAATGAGTAGTAAGTATGTTGTGGTATAATGAGGAATGATAATGTAACAGTTTTGAAGCTTTTAAATGATGTTTAAAAGCTTGGGAAAACATTGGGGATTGAATGTGTATGTGCAGGAATTCATTGTGTTGTAGTGAAGTTGAAATGTGAGTATAATGTATTGTATAAACAGGTTGTGTGAATGAGCAGTTTGTGAGCTGAAGTAGTGCGTGAGTAAAGTAAGAATTATAGGGGAGACTATGGCAAATTTTGTCTAGAAACTTGGGGACTTAGTTGTGTAAGAAGAGAGAGAATGTCCAAGGAAGTGACTAGGTGTATTTGGAGAGTTGGAAGTGAGTATTTGGTGCTTTGAAAACAGATTTTGAAAAGGGTTAAGTAATGTGAAGAGATGGGATGTAAAGTAACGTATTTTGAATGCTAGGAATAGCATTAATTGAGGAAGTAATGGAGGATAGAAGTTTGAGTAAAAAACTGTAGCATTTGAGGAAGGAGTAAAAATCTGTAGCAACAGGTTTGGATTGCTTTGGAGAAACTAAGAGGAACTAGAAGTATAAGGCTTGGTAAAATGAATGTTGGTCTTGGGTATAGATGTTGTAATTGCTTGGAATTGTATTTGGGATACTAGTAATGGTATTGGTAGTAGAAGTATTGGATGTGAGAATTGAGTTTTAAAAATCTGTAGCATAAGTGTAACAAAAACTGTTGCAAGTGCTGAAATGGAATGAGGAAAATTTGTGTAAATTGAGTAGAAACTGAGTAGTAAGTTTGGGGGACGAATTAAGGTGATTTAGAGCATCTAAATGAGTGGTAAACATGTAGGGAAGTATTGGTAAAGAATGGGGAAGCAATGGGGAAGCAAAACACCAAGAAACAGATTTTAAAACTGAAGTACTGGGGCCGACCGGACTTGCAAGTCCGGTCGAGCAGAAAATTTTCCCGTCAGAAAGCTACTGGAATCGACCGGACTTGCGACCGGACTTGCAAGTCGGTCGGACCAGAAAAATTCCCCGACGAAACCTTCTGGAATGGACCGGACTTGCGACCGGACTTGCAAGTCCGGTCGGCCAGAAGAATTTCGGTAATCTGAGCTACTGGAATGGACCGGACTTGCAAGGTCGGTCGCAAGTCCGGTCCTGACAAAAAAAAAAAAGAGTATTTTTATCATATGATTATAGCAATCATATGTATATGTATATATACATGTATATGCCTATATACCTATATGCATATATATGTGGTAGTAAATTATAAATGAAATAGTAAAGGTAAGGAAACAAGAATAAGAGGTAATGAGAAAAGAATGGGTATAATAATCAAGTATGAATGTAAAGGAGTAGTAGGTATATATTAGGAGTATTAATGAAGGAATAAGTTGGATCAATAATAGACCATTGATCATACGACTTCATGTATGTATAGGAATCAAATAGTTGAGCTCCAAGGAACCGGTAGTACGAATACGACGGTGAACGGTATGATTTCTTCATGCCCTGTATCCTAACTTGGTTACCCCGATTTGTGTGCTTATGTGATCACCAACAAGATAAATGCATGAATCGGATTTATATTGCACATAATTGTGTTTGAACTATATTGTTCTTGTTTACTGTTCTTGAACATTTAGTTTGTATAATTCATGAAATGAATGAATGGAAATGAAGTGTATGTGTAAGTATGAGTACTTGTGTATCGTATGTATGTATGGAAGTAAGTAAGGACTTCTACTAATTCCTAACAACCTAACTCCTAACATGAGTAATGAGTAAAATGGAATGAGTAGAAGCCCGATATAGTTTCGGCCACGCGTGAGGATAAGGAACCACAAGAGGTTGGAACCGAATCCTGGCTATAATCTTTTCCTTGGACCAATTCCCTTTGTATGGGTAGCATCCTGGATTAGTGGGCCACCCTAAAGCCCGGTGGTGGGATGTAGTAATCCCTGCCCGGAGGTCATACCGACTTAACTGGAAGTAAAGTATGTATGAAGTAAGTATTGTATGTGTATTGGTCTTGACTATTGTAAGTCGTCGACCGGAAGTAAAAGAGTATCGAACACCCGATAAACCCGGGTGTGTAATGAAGCTAACTGGACCTTGTATGTATTGGAGAATTGTATCTCCGTATTGCGTATTGGATATGTAACGAGTATGTATTGTGTATGTGTATTCTGGAAAATGGTAAGTAAGCATTGGTTGACTTGTATTGTCTTCCAAGCATGTATTGTAATGTGCGTATGTATGTATGCCTTGTGTAGTATTGTAGTATCGTGAGTGAAAGCACGTATGTATGCATGTATGAATGTATGTATTGTAAATGAATTGCACGTATTCGACCAAATGGTCGGCGTACCCTCGCTAGTACGCGGGGTATGCGGTTATCATATTCAGCGTAAGCTGACCCCCTCGGGGGAACATTTTTAGTGTGCAGGTACCCGGAGAGAATACGGTCAAGGTAAGAGACCGGCGACGCGCCTTGTAATTAGAAGTATCTAGTTGTGAGGAATGGGTAGTAGATTGACTCCTAGTGAGTATGTATGAATTTGAGAGAAGTATTGCATTGATTTGGAACCTAGTGAACTCGGTATGCGTAGTGTATTATCTTGTACGGAATTGTGAAGTATTGTATTGAATGGAGTAATGTATCGAATGGAGTATCGTAGTATCCAGTATGTAATGAGAGTATGTATTGTATTAAGTAGTACTCGGATATTCCGGTCCATCAGACCGATGCTGTATGTAGCAGTAGTAGCCTTGTTAGTCACGTGGGTGACTAACGGCATTGTATCACCCGATGTATGTAAGTATGTATCCGTTGCGTGACTCGGGAAGCACGAGGAGATTGGACGGTAATGACTGAATCAATAGTAGGGGTGTTACAGCAGTCTTCTTCCTTATTCTTCTGCTCTCCAAACTCGAACATCCCTCCGCGCAGACCTGCGAACCAGCACACCCAGGTGAGCAAATAGGCGATTTCTGACTCGTTTTTCCGGCCAACCACCACTCCCATCGTCCCCGGCAAGTTTCTGGCGTCAACTTTACTCGTTTTCTGCTCTCAGGTAACTTACGAAACCCTAACTCATTAATTCCGAAAATTAGTTTAGCAAATCTATAAATTTGTTAGTTTTGACTTAGATTGTGTGGTTTTCATTGCAAATTTGTGCTAATTATTCTGCTGGTAGTTGCTTTATTAGTGCAATATACTCGTTATGTATAATCTTCTCTGATTAAGTCTCAATATAGAATTACCGTTGTGATATTACAAGGTTTTCACAAATAATAATACAAAATATAATTTGTTAGTTTTGACTTAGATTCTGTGGTTTTCATTGCAAATTTGTGCTAATTATTCTGCTGGTAGTTGCTTTATTAGTCATCAATTTGAAAAATCGTTATCAGTCAACATACTAATTAAATTTGTAGCTTTCAGAATTTTTTTTGTTTCAGAGGATACATTTAAAATTATGAAACATATATAATTATGAAATGATATTAGAATTAAAATATGGTATGAAATTTCTGGGCAGCTAGCTTGCCTCATTATCAGCTAGTATACATATGTATTGATGTTGTGTGGTAATTATGAATGTTAATTGTTGATTTTTTTTTGTGGTATTAGACCTAGGGTTACAATATTGTCAAATAGAAAATTGATTTGGGCTCACTCATTTTTGGCTACTTCTCTATTGTTTGGATTATATTATTTGTCAGTTTTATTGGTTTGGATTAATTATATTATTTGGGAACATTATTGTTTTTTCTTTGTCCTTCGTTCTAATTAATACAAGTATTTCATAGTTTTGATCCACAATTTATATAGCAACTCAGATATAAGAATGTTTTTTTTACTTTCAAATATAAGAATGTTTAAGTACACTTTAAAAATGGCGCTTCATATTATAACATGAATTAATAAATATAAGTTGATAATTGATTGCTTTACGGTATAATTTCCTCTTGATAATATACTCCAGCTAACAACAATACATATGCATTCAACAAACTATTCAAAGTGCATTCCCTCCCCTGATGTCATATGTAGGAAGAAAGATACAAGTTACAGGTTACTAGTGTTCTTCATCATACCATGGTACATATCACTGGCGGTGAATTATGTAAGATAAAATAATAAAAATTTAAACAATTAATGTATGTGACGTATAGAGTTAAAAAGTAAAACTAATGAGATAAACTGTTTTTAATACGCCCATAAGAGATTATAATGTTGTCGCCGAATGATTATAAAGTTTTCTTTAATTAATTAATAATATAGTTAACTATAATCAACGACCAACCGAGGATTTTTATCAATAATACAAATGGAATCAGACCTTTTGTTCTTTTGAAAGTCTCTGTTTTTTTGAAGTTTTGATAATCGTGTATCTTGTTGATGTGGGATTTAATTATATAGAGTATAATATATATGTATCATTTCTTATCGTGCAAGTTTAACGAGGGAGTATTAGATTTTGTAAATTGTACTAAATTTATCTATATAATTAAATGTATATATATGATAATACTTCACTTTGTTTTTTAAACTCAGTCATTACCTCATTACGAAAAAAGGCTTGTTTTTTCCTTCTAAAATACCTTTTAATATATATTGTTTCTTATTAAATAATTCAGTTGATAATTTAATTGTATAATTAAGTTGATAAAATCAATTAAGTTAATATATGTCGAATTTTTTTAAAATTAACTAAAGTAGTGTTGATAATCACCGTATTTTATATTTCGGTTGGTCTCCTCCCTCAGGCGTAGTCGCATGGCACGGCACCCACCACCACCACCGCACACACCGGACACCACCACCATCTATCTTCTTCTTCTTCTTATTCTTCTTCCTCTTCTCTTCTTCTTCTTCTTCTTTTTGTCTTTCTCCACTCCAATTCGTTCTTCGATTGATAAATGTGAATCGTCATCAACCCGATAGGTATGAGACCTCGTCATCAACCCGATAGGCATGAGACCCGATAGATTGTGGATGTACGATGAGAGAACCTTTGAGAGAGGTAGAATCTCTGCCGAATGGCTGAGGAAGATGGAAGAGTTTGTCGCTTTTGCACTACAACACCCTGAATGTATGGAAGATGGTAAAATTAAGTGCCCTTGCGACATGACAAGGTGTAGAAACAGACAGTATCTCAAGCCTGATGTTGTTAAGGTTCATTTAGCACAGAAAGGTTTTATGTACGGTTACTTTGATTGGATATTCCATGGAGAAGATAACACACCCGTACAATCTACCTCGAGAAGCACTACGTCTAATGAGGTTCCACATGTTGAAATGTTAGAGCAAATGATTGCACATGCTGTAGGTGAGGTTCCAGAAGAATTCGGGGATACCTTTAATTTTATGGAGGAGGTTGAAGAGGATACAGAGGATACTCCAAATCCTGAGGCTAAATTTTTTTTTGAGTTGATGGAACATGCTAAAAGAAAGTTATTCAGTGGCACGCATCATAGTGTACTATCTATCACCACTGAATTAATGTCCATTAAGAATGACTACCAAGCACCTCAGGCATTGATTGATCGAGTTTGCAAAACCTACTGCGAGCTCCGTCCAGAAAACACTGACATTCCAAAAAACTTCTACGAAGCAAAGAAAATCATACGTGGTCTTGGGTTACCTTATGAAGAAATCGATTGTTGTTCCGAACTATGTATGATTTTCTGGGGAGAAGATAAAGATATGGATGTATGAAGTTTTGCACTCATCCCAGATACAAGCCCATCAAAGAGGGGACAAAAAGGAGAAAATAAGGTACCTTTCAAGAAGATGCAGTACTTCCCTCTCATTCCAAGGCTGAAAAGGCTTTACGCTTCTCCTGCAACGGCTACCGATATGAGATGGCACGCAGAACACAAAATGGAAGATGACAACATGTGTCACCCCTCCGACTCAAAAGCGTGGAAACACTTTGACCAGATTCATGCTATTTTTGCTTCGGAGTCTAGAAATGTCAGACTTGGGTTATGTACTGATGGTTTCCAACCATTTACTGCTTCTGGAAGACAGTACTCTTGCTGGCCAGTTGTAATTACACCATATAATTTACCGCCTGGGATGTGTATGAAAGATGAGTTCTTCTTTCTTACAGTACTTGTTCCTGTCCCTAAAAATCCTAAAGGAAAGATTGATGTGTTTTTACAACCTCTTATAGCTGAGTTGCAAGAGTTGTGGGCTGGAGTCACAACATATGATGTGTCTAGAAAGAAAAATTTTCAAATGAGAGCTGCATTGATATGGACCATAAACGACTTTCCTACGTATGCAATGCTATCAGGTTGGAGCACTGCTGGTAGACTGGCGTGCCCACATTGCATGGAAGACAGTGACGCATTCACATTGCGTTGTAGTAAGAAGCAGTCGTGACTCCAGCCATATAAAATCGTTTAGCGACGGATTAGAGACGGAATAGTCCGTCGCTAATGCCGTTTTTTCTAGTAGTGTTCTTGGCATTAGATAAGCCATATGAAATACATTTATAACATTTATTACCAATACTTAGGATGTGAGTTTACAATTAAGTGAGGTATTTAGTAGTTAGAATTTATAGAAGGTTTATAAATAGGAATTTGATACTTAAAACCTTTGAACCTTTTATTAGATAAAACTAAGTTACATAAGATATTATATTGATATACTCTACGGTAATGGGAAATAATGATATGTTATTTGAATATAAAATATGAGAATTTTCAGGATAGATGATCTTATTAAATAAATGGTAATTTCACTTATGAAATGGGGATTTAATTCTTAGATAAATTTTACCTTATGATAAGATATAATGCTTATCCTAAACATAATAAAGGGAATTAATCTATTAAGTTATTCCTTTGAAACTTTAGGTTTTGTAAACAATTTAAAACGTATTTAAGACTTAAGTTTATTGAAGTTTAGTATAAAAGAATTATACATAGTCTATGGAGGGAATGTGTGTAAAAATAAAACATTTAGGAAATTAAATGTAAGCAAGGATACTAAAAGGGTTATCTTAAAACACCTTATCATATAGTTAATGACAAAGCAAATAATATACTCTGTGAATACTAAATGTAAGAGTTCGATAAGTCTAAGTTAGCTATAACATAATTATTTCAAGATGAAAAGTAATTTAAATCTTATGACAAGATTAATAGATGGGTGTACTAAAGGTAATTCTGAACTAAACATACGGTAAATGAGTTTAGTAGCTTAATTAAGTTATAATAAATGCATCTACAACACTATGATTCCAATATACAGGATGTAGATCTTAATTAAGTTAAGGGGAAGACTTAATCATAATGGATTATCTGGTAGATATTAATAAGATACATAATCTTTACATTGTGAAATAACAGTATAGTTTTCTGAGATGAATCCATCATAGGTCATAATACAATGTTTATTCTAAATTATGAATAAAAGTATTGAGCTTAAGATTATTATTGAAATTCTAAGATTGATTGAATAACATATACTGCACTTATGTTATAAAGGTCTTAAATGTGAGAATTATGGTTAAGTATGGGTAAAGTGGATAAGAGCGGAACAATTAACAAGTGTTAATAAAATACGTTCCTTGGTCTTACAACCTTGGGCTATACAACCTTCTAAAATAAGTCAATGGTTATACATAACATTTAAGCGAGGGCTTATAAGATAATTGAGATTTGGAAATAAGAGAGAGGAATTTATTTAAGTTTAACTTAGGGTACAGGTTATTGATAGTTAATTATCTTTAATGTTCCTCAGAGAATTGTTGTATGTTTGCACGAGTTTACTAGAACTACTATAGCGTTGACCAGGTACGATTTCTTGTAATCCAATATTTTTGCTGATTGACTTGTGGAATGTTTTGGAAAACGCTAACTGACTTTAAGAATAATTTCTAAAAAGGAAATGGATGTGTGACTAACTCAGTTTGTGTGACTAACTGAGCCTTGAATGTGAAACTAACTTGGGTATTGGTTCCTTCTTTTTGGTTGTTCCATTAGACATTGACTGCTTAGGGTTTACGCTTCTGCACTCTGTAGGACTGAGTGTTTTGGTATTGCTCTGGGTAGTTAGTGATCTGGTGGGAATTTGGAAAAGGTCAACTTTGGTAAATTCTTCTTTTGACTCTGGATATCGTTTCATCCATGAGCTGGTTCTTGAGGTTTCGACGTGCGCGCGTCTTCAATGGTAACAGCAGGGGGCTGTATATCCCTCGCCCATAGGGGCATTTATATTTAACAGCAGGGGGATGTATATCCCTCGTCCACAAGGTCATTTTTAATCTGACAGCAGGGGGCTGTATATCCCTCGTCCACCAGGACATTTTTAATCTGACAGCAGGGGGTTGTATATCCCTCGTCCATACGGACATTTATATCTGGCTGTGGGGGCCATCTCTCCCAATTGGTTTTATTCCACTCTTGAGTTATTGGTTCTTGGATCTGTCTTTTCATTTCTAGTCCTTTGTGACTCTCTGAGTCTTTCTACTCCTAACGGGAATTGGGTTTAGCTAAGGCATTGGATGTTGACTAACACATGGTGTGGTTTTGTTTCACTAACTTTACCTTCCTATTATTTATCTTTATCCTTAACTTGTTATCTTTGGCTTGGTGATTTTAAAGTGCCTAGTTTCCCTGTTTTACTTTCAAGAGTTTAATTTCAAGTTACTGTTTATTTTGAAGAGTTATGTTTTAAAGATTGCTTTGGAGAATTGTACCAGTTCCATTCCAGGGAACTGACTCACCCCTCCCAAGGTGGGCTGCTTGGTTTCATCTTGCAGGTATAAATTGTTTATATAGGTGGCCACGAAGAGCATGAGTGATTGGGATGGGAATTAGGAATTGTGGAGAGTTCTTCTATTTTACTAGTAGTTATGTTATGTTGTTTTTCTCGAGTTCAGACCGTAGCTTTTGTAATTTTATAAGTTGTAATTGGTGAGGTTTGGTGCCGGGTGTTTGGAACCCGATGGTCTGTAAACGCCAGTAGAGATTTTATATTCCGCTGTATTTATTGTAAATAAGGGTGTTACATCAATGTCGTAGTCTTTCAGAAATTTTAACCGTCTTCTTTGTCTGAGATTTAACTCCTTCTGAGTGAATATATATTTTAAGCTCTTGTGATCGGTGTAGATCGTCACACTAACCCCGTATAAGTAATGGCGCCATATCTTCAAAGCGAAGACTACAGCTCCCAGCTCTAGATCATGTGTGGGGTAGTTCTCCTCATGTTTCTTCAACTGGCGTGAGGCATATGCCACCACCTTGCCATGTTGCATGAGCACACAACCCAGCCCTCTGCTGGATGCATCACAGTAAACCTCAAAGCCCTCCGTACCGTATGGAATGGTCAGAACCGGTGCAGTGGTCAGTGAGTCTTTCAAACTCTGGAATGATCTCTCACAGTTAGCCGTCCACACGAACGGTGCATCTTTCTTCATTAGACTGGTCATCGGCTTCGCGACCCTGCTGAAATCCTTAACAAACCTCCGGTAGTAACCTGCCAGACCAAGAAAGCTCCGGATGTTGGTAGCAGTCTTTGGTATTGGCCAAGTACGCACGACATCAATCTTTGCTGGATTCACCGAGACCCCAGCATCTGAGATGACATGACCCAGGAAAGAGACCTGGTCAAGCAAAAACTCACACTTGGAGAACTTAGCATATAGCTGGTTCTCCCTCAATATCTCCAATACTCTCCTCAGGTGTTCCTCGTGCTCAGTCTTCGATTTCGAGTATATCAAAATGTCATC
The DNA here is from genome assembly GCA_023374045.1 of Limonium bicolor. Taxonomy (NCBI): domain Eukaryota; kingdom Viridiplantae; phylum Streptophyta; class Magnoliopsida; order Caryophyllales; family Plumbaginaceae; genus Limonium; species Limonium bicolor. The sequence continues at coordinate 463,248,094 of CM041776.1, forward strand.
AATAAATACCACAACCGACTTGTCCAGCTGCTCCCTGAACTAGCGGTTCATCAGATCCATAAACTTTGCTGGTGCGTTCGACAAACCGAACGGCATCACTGTAAACTCATAGTGGCCGTATCGTGTCCGGAATGCCGTCTTCTCAATGTCTCCCTCCTTAATGGCTATCTGATGATACCCTGATCTGAGATCAATCTTGGAAAACACAGATGCCCCCTTCAACTGATCGAACAGATCATCAATGCGGGGTAGTGGATATTTATTCTTTATAGTCACTGCATTCAACTCTCTATTGAAATACCCCAAACTTATTAAATATGGATTAAATATTTAATCACATTAATTAAGGCCTAAACATGCCTTAAAAGTCAACTGAGA